>CM052663.1:84701682-84824600 GCA_028533165.1 Leontopithecus rosalia
GTGGTGGTGGTGGTGGTGATGGAGGTGGTGATGGTTGTGTTGGTTGTGGTGGTGATGGTGGTGGTGGTGGTGGTGATGGAGGTGGTGATGGTTGTGTTGGTGGTGATGGTGGTGGTGGTGGTGATGGTTGTGTTGGTTGTGGTGGTGGTGGTGGTGGTGATGGAGGTGGTGATGGTTGTGTTGGTTGTGGTGATGGTGGTGGTGGTGGTGGTGGTGGTGATGGTTGTGTTGGTTGTGGTGGTGGTGGTGGTGGTGATGGTTGTGTTGGTTGTGGTGATGGTGGTGATGGTGGTGGTGATGGTGGTGGTGGTGGTGATGGAGGTGGTGATGGTTGTGTTGGTTGTGGTGGTGGTGGTGGTGGTGATGGTTGTGTTGGTTGTGGTGGTGATGGTGATGGTGATGGTGGTGGTGATGGTGGTGGTGGTGGTGGTGATGGAGGTGGTGATGGTTGTGTTGGTTGTGGTGATGGTGGTGATGGTGATGGTGGTGGTGGTGGTGGTGGTGGTGGTGATGGAGGTGGTGATGGTTGTGTTGGTTGTGGTGATGGTGGTGGTGGTGGTGGTGGTGGTGATGGTTGTATTGGTTGTGGTGATGGTGGTGATGGTGATGGTGGTGGTGGTGGTGATAGTGATGGTGATGGTGATGGTAGTGATGACGGTGATGGTGATGATGGTGATGGTGATGGTGGTGACCGCGGTAGCTATGGTGGTGATGGTGATGATCATGGTGATGGCAGTGGTGATGATGGAGGAGGTGGTGGTGATGGTGAGAGGGGAGGATGGGTCTACTCAGATAGCCAGCAGTCAAGAGACTGACTGTCCCATCCACTTGCTGCTGTGACCTTTATGGCCCCCAGCATCCTTCTGAGTCTCAGCTTCCTCAATTATAAAATAATCAACTACCTCTCAGAATTCTGACAAAGATGGGATAGAAGAAAATTTAAAATGTCCTGAGACACAGAAGCTGAGCTCACATGGTACTTACTATGTGACAGCCACCTTTCAATTACTTTGCAAACACATCAATTAATTGAATCCTTCTCACGGCCCCATAAAGCGGCAATTCTCATGGCTATTGTCTGTTTGTTTGTTTTTTTCTTTAGAATAAATAAGGAAATAAGGCAGAGAGAGGTAAAGCCCCTTATGCAAAATCACAGGGCAGGTGGGCAGGTGGGCCAGCATTTGATCCCAGGCAGCAGCATTGTGGGTCAAGGGCCCTGCATGCTCCTGGCTGCTGCCTGCTGGGCTGGGGCAGAACATCTCCTCCCTCTTTTGAGTGCAGGGAGGCCTCTTGCGCATTGAAGCAGGAGCACCACAGCACTCAAAGCCAGCTGGGAGCCTCCCCGCCCAAAGCAATCCTTCCTTCTCCCCACAACCCTGGTGCAGTGGCTCTTTTTGAATCCCCCCAGGAACAGGGAGCTTCCTGCCTTCTGAGCAGGCCATGCTTTTGAGATCTCTGAGCAAGGATTGTGCCAGGAAAGGATCTTATGAATCAGGCCAGCTTTACCCATTAAGGCTCCATGAGCATCACTAATTCCTTTTCTGGAGGAGCCTCCGCCCCCACCCCCAGGCAGAGCAGCTTCAACAACTTCACCTGTCCCCAGCTTCCTAGCTTCTGATCTGTTCCCAAGCCACCCACTGTCAAGGGTATGGGACATCGGGCTCTTCAATCTGCCTCAGCCCTCCCTCCTGTGGAAGAGGAGGCCGCTGGAGCCATGCACAGCTCAGAATGACTTTGATTCTTCTTAGAAAGAGACTTCAAACAAAGCAGCAGGAGCAGGATGGAAGGAGCTCAGAGCCAGACAGTGGGACTGGGGTGGGGACTTGCAGCAATGGGAGACATACCTAGAGCCCCGGAGGAGCTGGGTCTGCTCATTAGCAGCTCCAGAAGTTCCTACAAACGGCAAAGGAACAGGGAGGGCACGGCAACTCTGCACCCGCCAGCTGTGCCCCTCACCCCGAGGCTCTCCCAGAACAGTCAAGGCATGGTCGCATGGCTGCACCTGCATGTGAGCACTCCCAGCGGACTCCGTGTGTCCTGCATGTGTGTGCAGGGCTGCAGTGTTCACTGTGTGAAACCATTAGGTACATGCGCCCTGTGTGCATTTGTGTGAGAGTGCATCTGTGTTTTCACAGTGGGGGGGATGGCCTTGGAGGGACAGAGAGAGAGAGAGAAGCAGAGACAGCAAGAGAGAGAGACAGAGTGAGACAGAGACAGATGGAGAGAGAGAGGCAGTGACAGCAAGAGAGAGAGAGACAGTGAGAGAGATGGAGAGAAGCAGAGACAGCGAGAGGGAGAGAGACATCAAGAGAGAGACAGATGGAGAGAGAAGCAGAGACAGCAAGAGAGAGAGACAGTGAAAGAGAGACAGATGGAGAGAGAGAAGCAGAGACAGCAAGAGAGAGAGAGAGAGATGGAGAGAGAGAAGCAGAGACAGCAAGAGAGAGAGACAGTGAAAGAGAGACAGATGGAGAGAGAGAAGCAGAGACAGCAAGAGAGAGAGACAGATGGAGAGAGAAGCAGAGACAGCGAGAGGGAGAGAGACATCAAGAGAGACAGATGGAGAGAGAGAAGCAGAGACAGCAAGAGAGAGAGACAGCAAGAGACATGCACCGAGAGAAACAGAGGCAGTGAGACTGAGAGAGAGAGAGAGAGAGAGAGAGAGAGAGAGAGAGAGAGAGAGAGGCAGTGAGAGTGACGGGGGGAGCTTTTGTGTGGGCGGCCTATGAGACACACTCCCAGGACAGCCCAATGGGTCCCTTCCTGCCAGCGCCTTCTAGGGCATACTGCCAGTGACACATTCCTAACAAGGAAGAGGGCCCCAGTCTGGCAGGCATGGAAAACCCCAGCCACAGGCCCAGGGCTAGGAAGCAGGACCAGGCCTGCCCTGGGCTCCAGCGACTTCTCAGCCTGCTCTCCTGCTCTGTGGGTGTGCCTGGGACCAGCTGGGTGTCCACCTGTCCCACCCTGTGCCTGCCCCTCTTCCCTTGGTTAGAGGCTGCCGTTGCAGCTGCCGTTGCCCCTCTGATTCTCCCTGCCTGTCTCCTCCTGGCCTTGCTGTCTGCATCCCTCTCCCTCCCTCTTCCCCAGGCTGCATCTGCCTGCCCTCTTGCCTCTGCCCACACCTGCCCCTACCTGTCTCTGCTGACCCCATGCCCACCTCCAGCATGCCTCCTCCCCACTCCCATCTGTGTGCCTCCTGCCTCAGAGGCATTTGGCCCAGACCCACCACCGCTGCCCACACTCAGAGCCCACCCTCACCACAGCTCTGCCCCCATGGGTCCTAGATCTGGGATGAAGCTTCAGAAGATGGACATGAAGATGGGTCAGTGCCAGGCAGGGCTGCAGTGTGTCTCTGACATGCCCACACCCTTCCATGCCCTTCCATGCCAGGCACAGCTTTGCCTGGATGTTCATGGTCATCCTGGTCCGAGGCAGCTCCATGCCAGGCACCTCTGGCCTCCAAATTTCACAGCATGGCGCCTGAGGCTCAGAGGGAATCGGCTGACCCCAGAGCATGGAGCTGCTCCTGACTCTGCCCACAATGTCCAGGCCCCCTCCTGACCCTCAAGTCTGCCACCCCATCCTGAAAATCTCGGGAGGGGGTCAAGAGGTACCACTAAGGAAAGGGCAAAAGCCGAGCTGAGCTGTGAGGGGTAAACTGGGAACAGCACATCCCTGTGGAACCAATGTTCTGACGACAGGGACTCAGACTTCAGAATCCGGAGAAAGGCTGAGGGACGCTGAGGTCCAGGCCCCTTGTTTTACAGATAAGGAATCGGATGCCAAGAAAGAGGAGCTGCCTCACGGTGCCACTCCCACCAGACCAGGCCAGGCTGAGCCTCCTTCCCATAAACCCAAACCCATGGAGGTCACCCGCGGAGGAGGGCTAGAGCTTCGTGAGCGGCTCCTCCTCTTATAATTGGCCTTTGCAGGAAAACTGGTCCTGGAATGACAGCACACGGCTTTGCCCTGTGTCTCTGATCAAACTTTGACCCAAGGCCACGGCCCTGGGTGGTGATGTCATTAGCTCTGCAAGAGCTAACATCTCTTCAGGCTTCTTCCTCTCTGCCTCTGTTCTGTTTGCGCCTTTGCAGAGAGGATGCTTTGTGCTTTACGTGTGTAGCACCCCAACCTTTTCAGACCCTCCAAGGCTGGGTCTGCACAACTCCAGAATCACAGGAAACTCTCTGTATCTGATTTTCAGGGTTCTAAAGGGAATGGATGAGAGAAAGCGCACAGAGAACCAAGCTCAAGGTGGAGGATGTCTCAGTCACACAGAGCATGGGCCTCTGGAATTTTTTTGTTTGTTCATTCGTTTTTGTTTTTTTTTCTTTTGTTTAGAGACTGGGTCTCACTTTGTCACCCAGGCTGGTGTGCAGTGGCGCAATCATGGCTCACTGCAGCCTCAAACTACTGGGCTCAAGTGATCCTCCCTCATCAGCTTCCTGAGTAGCTGGAACTATAGGCACACACCCACCACACCCAACTTTCTCCTGGAGATTCCGGCCATGGAACCTGCAGTGCCAAGCAAAACATTTCCCCCAACCTCATCAGTCCATTACCCTCCAAACCCTGAGTTTCTACAGGCTGGGAGAGGAGGAGTTGAAGATTCTCAGGGACTTTACGGCACCGCGCTCGGCCCCAGGTGAGAGGGCTGCTGAGCAGGCCGGCAGGCGAGGAAAAGCAAAGCAAAGCCAGACACCTCCCTGCTTCCCTACATGGATCGTGAGCAGATGAAGCAGGATCAAATCAAAGGGGTGGCACGTGAAATGTATCACATGAATCCAGAGGTGGGCTGAAGAGGTATTTCACGCAGCCCCTGGAGAGGTCGGAGGAGAGAAAGTCAGAAGCACCATACCATGAGTCCCTTGGAGGCCAGGTCTGGTCCCAGCGTTGACCCTAAGTCACTCTGTGTCTGTGGATAAACCATTTCCCTTCTCAGTCCCGGGAAAACAAAGGACTAGCTGAACTAGCCCAGAATGCCTCCTCACCCACATATCCTGCGTCTTTTACTCTGTGGTTCTCAGAGAAGACATGCAAACAGGATAAGGTGTGATTTATTTGTGCTTCTCCCAGCCATGTTCTCTCCATTAGCACGTGGCCTGGGCATGTGGTCTGTGTCCAAACTCAGAGTCATGTCCCTAAAATCAGTGCCAGTGACAAAGGCAGGCCACAGGGACAAAAGCATGGAGCCCCCAGAAAAGGGCAAAGGGCTGGACTCCCCCCTCTACCTTGTCAGGCCCCCTGAACACTATGTTGAGGCAGATGGCAAGGCCAGGACCCTTTCTTCGGGCCTCAGGTCAGTGGGCAGAACTGGACATGGCTGCCCATGGCCCTCCCTGGAAGGCTGGTGGAGGTGGGCTCCTGGAACTGGCACAAGTGCCTCCCTGAGGCAGCTTTGGTGAGGCTGCGGGGAATCCCAGTCAGATGTCCATGAGGAATGTCTGGCACCTGGTGAGGCCTTCCCAGGACAAAACCAGCTGTGAAAGCAGACCTGTCAGTGGGCACAGGGCTGAGGCCTGATGAGGGCATGTGAGGGGGCAGCGCACAATCTAGAGGCGCCACTCTCCCCACTTATTCTCCTCCTTCTAGGGCACCCACTGGGGCTCTGCACCTCTAATTACAGACTGAGATCACCTCTGAGGATCTGCAGGCAAAGGGGCATGCTTGGGGGGTGGGCGTCCAGTGTGGCTCCCACCTTTGCACCCCTGCATGGCTGTGAGCTGCTGTGGCATCCTGGGCTCTGCTGTGCCTGTCATGCCCATCCCCACACCTTGAGAGTGGAGCAATGGTGGCTGTGGGCCTTCACTTTCAGCTCCTCCAAGCAGTTCCCTTCCATTTCCTCCTGTATGACTGAGAACAAGTGCTCAGTCTTTCCATCCTCGGTTTCCTCTTCAGACCACTACTACGTCTGGGCTCTCTGATCCATTATCTGCTCACATTTCCCAAATAACCAGCCAACCCCTTCACCCACCCCAGCCCTGGCCTTCGCCCCTCTTCCCTTCCCCTCTTTTCTCCACCCTGTCTCTCTAGGTTTCTGCCAGCCTCCTGCTGGCTAACCCACTGCCATAAGACCTCTACACATCACAAGACCTCTGGGCCCACCCTGGCTCTCTTTTCACTTCTTTTACCTTACCTTGATCTAGTCAATTTCTCATTCGGTTCTGTGTAAGAGGTGTCCACATGTGTATCCTGTCTGTGGCAGAGCCGGGACTGGGCTAAGCCAGGGAGCGTCCAGGGGCCCAGCATAGAGACCTCACTCCAGGTGGCCACCGTGACACTGCACTGAGCAAGCCAGAACCTCTTCAAATTGCGCTTCTCACCTTTGCACCTTGCTCTGCTTCTCTGGGTCTCTAGTTTTCTTTGAATTTTCTACATGCATGACCTCAAAGCCACCAATGACACAGAGAGTTCAAGACAATCCTTCGCCAGGTGTGGTGACTCACACCTGTAATCCCAGTTTGGGAGGCCAAGGTGGGCAGACTGCTTGAACCCAGAGGTTCAAGACCAGTCTGGGCAAAATAGTGAAACCCCATCTCTACCAAAAATGCGAAAATTAGCATGGTGTGGTAGTGTGTGCCTGTAATCCCAACTACTCGGGAGGCTGAGGTGGGAGGGTTACCTGCGCCCAGGAGGTCAAGACTGCAGTGAACTATGACAGCACCACTACACTCCAGCCTGGGCAACAGAGCAAGACCCTGTCTCCAAAAAACGAAAAGATGACCCACTTTCTCACATGCTGCTGTAACTCTCTCCCTCTATTGCCCCCACACTTTAAGTGACATGAGGGTGGCTCTGTGCCCAGGTGTTTGCTTTCCATCCATATGATCTTTCTCCAAATACGACTCCTTCTGGGAACTTCCCTCCGTCTCCACTGCCTCCCCTTTGGCTCCACCCTGTCATCTCTCCTGCACCTCCCCAGATTTGCCCAGCTCCTGCTGCCATGACCCCAGCCCACCCCCAGGTTCTCAGCCATTCAGTGGAGACCCCAACCACTTCTGCTGGTTTGCTGACTCCACACTGCCAGCATCTTCAGCCCTGCCCCAGGAGGCTGCACTTCCACAGAGCATCCATCACTCCTGCTGGGACAGGGGTCTCAGGAGTCTTGGGTCCTGAGCAGACCAACTGGACCAAGGAAGTTAGATCTCCATTCACCACTTCCAGGCTCACATGAAGCTCACGAGACAAGGGATCTGGTATTCCCGATAGCTGCACAGAGGGGCCAGTTACAAACCCGGGAACTGCAGATGACTTAACACTCCCCAGGATGGAATTTAACCAGCCAGAGGCAAGAAAGAGCTGGCAAATCTGTTATCCATCCCCTCCCCTATCCTGAGAGACTATTCCAAGGTCACCAACTGCAGGTTGGCCTCTCTGCAATACTGACGCCCTGCAGGACCCAATGCACAGCACCACCTTCTGGGGCAGTGGCTGGCATCTTGGTGGTAACATCTTCTCTGTACTTGCTCCCAGGCCTCGCCTCCTTCCCCTCACTCTTGCTGCTTTGGGGTTGGACCTCATAATAAACAGCAGAACAGAAACCCTGCCACAGGCACCTCTCACTCGGCCCAAGACCCTCCCCATCTTCTCTCCTTGCCTCTATGTCTCCTCACTGCCACCTGCTTTCTGACCAAAGCATGAACTGACAGCAGAGTAAGATGGTACTCCTCTCTTGTGCAAACTGCTTCAGTGGGCAGAAGGGGGTGTACAGTTTGTGAAAAATTCATCAGACTGTACACTTAAGACATGTTCTGGATGTTTTCTCTCCTTCACTGTAAAGCCTCAAGTAGGCAGGGCACGATGGCTCACACTTGTAATCCCAGCCCTCTGGTGGACCGAGGTGGGTGGATCACTTGAGGTCAGGAGTTCAAGAGCAGCCAACATGGTGAAACCCTGTCTCTACTAAATATATATATATGAAAATTAGCCAGGCAAGGTGGCACATGCCTGTAGTCCCAGCTACTCGGGAGGTTGAGGCAGGAGAATTGCTTGAACCCAGGAGGTGAAGGCAGCAGTGAGTGGAGGTCACACCACTGCACACCAGCCTGGAAGACAGCACCAGACTCTGTCTCAAAATAAATAAGTTTAAAGTAAAACAAAGCAGCGTCTTTAGTGGGTTGCCATTCAACTCATAATAAAACTCCAACTTCTCCCTGTGGCCACAATACCCTAGGGAATCTGGCCTCTGTCCACACCCACGCCTGCCCTCCACTGCTTTTGTGTTTACTCCGGAAGCTGTGGGGCACTGGCTTCTGGAGGCTGGAGCTGAGGCCTCTGCTGTCTCTTTACGGAGAGTTTCCTCCGCCGGGAGTGCCCTCTGCCTGCTGTGTCCTCAGAGGGGTCCCTTAATTCCCTGAGCTGAGCAGAACCCTTCCTCCTTGCCTTTCCTTCCCCTCCCTCCGTTGTTTACATCCTACAGAGCACTTATTATAACTTCGAGCTGTAATAGTCAGCTATAGTTTTTTTTTTGTTTTTCTTTTTTTGAGACGGAGTTTCGCTCTCGTTACCCAGGCTGGAGTGCAATGGCGCGATCTCGGCTCACCGCAACCTCCGCCTTCCGGGTTCAGGCAATTCTCCTGCCTCAGCCTCCTGAGTAGCTGGGATTACAGGCACGCACCACCATGCCCAGCTAATTTTTTGTATCTTTAATAGAGACGGGGTTTCACCATGTTGACCAGGATGGTCTTGATCTCGTGACCTCATGATCCACCCACCTTGGCCTCCCAAAGTGCTGGGATTACAGGCGTGAGCCACCGCGCCCGGCCAGCTATAGTTTTTAAGTGCTATCTTTCCTATTGTTTTCTCCCTCATATTAACTATTACGCTGCCCTGACCCCTGCAGACCCTGTTTCCAGTTCACAGTAAGCCTTTAATCAGTATTTCCTGAATCAATGAACAAAATGCTTGTAGGAAAAATGTAAGGGCTTTTTTTCTTAACAATCCTCATGTTTCAGGTGAGAAAACTAAGAGAGCATCTGTAAAGTCTTCAAGGGTGCACGGGCATCAATCAGAGAGGAGTAGACTTGTGCCCAGCGCCCCTGGTATACTTTTCCTGTTTTAATGCATTGAACCTTCAGAGTCATAGGTGGGCTTGCTCTACCCATTTCACAGATGCTGAAACACAGAGGATCGGTCACATGTAAAGGGGGGACAAATGGCAAACACAAGAATCCAAGCCCAGGTCTGTCCCTCAACTTCCCAGTGTTTAACCAGGATATAAATTGCCGGGTCTAAGGAGTTAAGATGTTTAAAAGATAAAAAGTCGGCCGGGCACGGTGGCTCAAGCCTGTAATCCCAGCACTTTGGGAGGCTGAGGCGGGTGGATCACGAGGTCGAGAGATCGAGACCATCCTGGTCAACAAGGTGAAACCCCGTCTCTACTAAAGATACAAAAAAATTAGTTGGGCATGGTGGCGCGTGCCTGTAATCCCAGCTACTCAGGAGGTTAAGGCAGGAGAATTTCCTGAACCCAGGAGGCGGAGGTTGCGGTGAGCCGAGATCGCGCCATTGCACTCCAGCCTGGGTAACGAGAGCGAAACTCCATCTCAAAAAAAAAAAAAAAAAAAAAAAACGATAAAAAGTCCTCTGCTAGCCCAGCTTTTTCATGGTTCTCAGTGAAGGTTTACTGGCTGCCTGTTTCTTTCCTTGTGGATGTGTTAGGCCACTTGTGGCTTCCAAGCAACAAAACCTTGTGTGCCGTGGACCCTCAGACATCCCGCAGTCCAGGCCCTGTTGCCCACCTAGTGACAGCATAGGACACTGGGCAGGCCAGTTGTTTTCTGACATTGAAATAATCTGTTGCTCAGAGTTCCCAGTGAGACAATTCTACTCCTCCCTCCCTGGATGTGGGCTCTTCTATCACTGCACATGATACAGTGAGGGGGAAGAGGCGCTGACTTCCAGCCTGGGAAGCCATCCCAGCCCCTCCTCTGCTCAGGGACGGTGTTGGGGTGGATCAAAGCCTCTGTGGTCCATTTTACCTGAGTCCCAACCTACAAAGCAATAGTGCTGAGCAAGTCACCTTCACCCCCTAGGGGGACATTTCCGCCTCAAGGGCTGCCAGGAAGGAGGCGTGAGAGCTCAAAGCGGAGGTGGGAAGTTGGCGCAGGAGCCTGCAGGGCTCTTGGCTCTCTGCTCTGCCTCCTGTACTTCAACTTGACTGGTCTCCGGCCTTCTCTGGGCTCTGGTTAAGCCTGCTCTGAACTGGGCAGTATAGGAGGCAGTGAAGTGGGGTCTAGGTTCACTTACAATAGACAATCTGCAAATACTGTCTTACCGAATCTCTGCAGTGTGTCTGTGGGGGAGATTTTTGCTTGCTGTTTTCCAGATTTCTGCCCGAATCCACACAGCAGATGAACAGTGGAAAAGAGTTTACAACCTATGCCTATCGGATTTCACAAACTGTGTTCTTTCAATTCCATTTTTCTGGTTCCCCTCACCCAGAAAAAAAGAGAAAACCGCAGTGCTACTCCTGGGCACAGAAGAGCCTTGGGCCTTTCTCTCGACCTCCTCCAGTTTTACTTCATCCCACATAGGAAGAGGAGGGACCAAGGAATCATGTCCATTTGGACCCCATGCCCATCTTCTAGACCACGCTTCAGGATCTGGACCTCCCGGCACAGTCAAGCTGAACCCAGGCCACTCTCCTTCTAAAGTACAGCCTCATTGCCCATCTGTACTCCTGAGGGTGGACTGGACTACTTCTGGGGTCTCCTGGGCCCAGGGGGCTTTAAGGGGCAGCTGTCTGTCAGGTTGGTGGACAGAGCTTGATCTTGTATCTCAGGGGGTCTTCACACATGCAAACGACACCCTCTTCGGCTCAAGACCAAGCAAGGGACAAAGAGGAGGAGGCCAGGCCGTGGGCTGTGGCTGAGGGCCTATGTGTGACTCTCCTCGGGCTACTGTTTTTGTGTCACTTTAAAAAGTCCAAGAATGCTGAATTTGAACCTGCCTCCCAGGTTTTTATGTAGGCCTATGTGTCAAGTGAGAAGGAAAGAGCTTTTTCTCCAGGACACTTTTAAAATGTGATTTACAAGGTATAAATAGGAGCACACACAGTATGTAAGCTTCCTTTTGTTCTTTTGCCCTAAGCTGCCCTGGTTAGGGCCAATCCCAGTGCAGAGCCAGGTGTGGCCCAGACCTCTCAGCCCAGATGAGCAGAGGCAATGGATGGAGGTGCTCAGTGCCACATTCCAACCTCACCTGCAGCCAGCACAGTCCTTCTCAGCTGCGGAGTGTTTCACTCTCAGCCCAACCTGAGCACAGGCAGGAAGATGTCTTTCTATTCCCCAGATATGGGGGTCCAAGACAGAAAATGTCCTCAACAGAAAACACACATGGCGTTGGGTGCTCAGGGGAGCCAGAACTCACCAGCAGGGGGTCGTGAGCACCCAGTTTGCCAGACTCCCCCAGAGCAGTGCCAATGGGCTCCTCTTACTACCTTCCACCCCGTCGGCCATTCATGTTTCCATCTGTTGTAAATAAGAAGCTATTTAAACAAACAGACATCCTCTGTGTCTATTACATATCAAATAGACATCCTCTGTGTCTATTACATATCAAGCAAAACTGATTGGTCAGATTTCCAGAAAATGGAAGCAGACATTTCACAAGAGTAGACAGACACTCAAAATGTAGAAGGAGTTTTAACAAAGTGGTTTTTTTTCCTCCCGGTCAAGTACATGTAGATTGTTCCAGGGTAAGGGGCAAAAGGAAGGGGTCTTTCTTGCCCTAACCATCCCTTTCTAGGTTTGGCTGTGTGTGTGCATCTGAGTATGTGCATATGAGTGGGGCTGTATAGTGAGTATGTGAGCACATGTGTCTGTGTGCGGGTATGTTTGTGTGTCTGTGTGTGTCTATGTGTTTTGTGTATGTTTGTATGCCTGTGTCTATGTGTGTCTTGTTTGTGTATGTTTGTATGTCTGTGTGTGTCTGTGTCTGTCTTGTTTGTGTACGTTTGTATGCCTGTGAGTGTATGTATCTTGTTTGCGTATGTTTGTATGCCTGTGTGTCTGTGTGTCTTTTTTGTGTATGTTTGTATGTCTGTGTGTGTCTATGTGTCTGTCTTGTTTGTGTTTGTATACTTGTGTGTGTCTGTGTGTCTTGTGTATGTTTGTATGCCTGTGTCTATGTGTGTCTTGTGTATGTTTGTATGCCTGTGTGAGTGTATGTGTCTTATGTTTGTATGCCTGTGAGTGTCTATGTGTCTTTATATGTTTTTATGCCTGTGAGTGTATGTGACTTGTTTGTGTATGTTTGTATGCCTGTGTGTCTATGTGTGTCTTATTTGTATGTTTGTATGCCTGTGTGTGAGTGTATGTGTCTTGTGTATGTTTGTATGCCTGTGTGTCTATGTGTTTTGTTTGTTTTTATGTCTGTGTATGTCTATGTGTCTATCTTGTTTATGTTTGTATGCCTGTGTCTATGTGTGTCTTGTTTGTGTATGTTTGTATGCCTGTGTCTATGTGTGTCTTGTTTGTGTATGTTTGTATGCCTGTGTGTGAGTGTATGTGTCTTGTTTGTGTTTTTATACCTTTGAGTGTCTATGTGTGTCTTGTTTGTATGTTTTTATGCCTGTGAGTGTATGTGACTTGTTTGTGTATGTTTGTATGCCTGGGTGTCTATGTGTGTTTTATTTGTATGTTTGTATGCCTGTGTGTGAGTGCATGTTTCTTGTTTGTGTATGTTTGTATGCCTGTGTGTCTATGTGTTTTGTTTATGTTTGTATGTCTGTGTATGTCTATGTGTCTGTCTTGTTTATGTTTGTATGCCTGTGTCTATGTGTGTCTTGTTTGTGTATGTTTGTATGCCTGTGTGTCTATGTGTGTCTTATTTGTATGTTTGTATGCCTGTGTGTGACTGTATGTGTCTTGTTTGTGTATGTTTGTATGCCTGTGTGTGTCTACGTGTTTTGTTTGTGTTTGTTGGTATGCCTGTGTGTGTATATGTGTGTCTTGTTTGTGCATGTCTGTATGCCTATGTGAGTGTATGTGTGTGTATGTTTGTATGACTATATGTGTGTGTGCATGTATTTGTGTGGGGGTAAATTCAAAGAAACCAGAGTCAATGTAATCAAAAGGAAAAAGACAGCACACACGTCTTACAGCAAAACAAGTCACCTAAAACATACAGCTTTGGCTTGTTTTCCTTCAGTCTTCCAGTAACTGCGAGGTAGTATAGAAGCATCACACAATTAATCAACCACATTTCTTGGAAATCCCAAGACATCACATAACCCCGAATCCCCACCCATTCTCTGCAAGTATAAAACAAGTTCTGCCCTGACAAGGTTAGCTGCAGGACACGAGAGACACTCCAAAGTGCAGAGTTCCTCCCTGAATTCCATTATACATGTGCACATTGATATAGAGACATATTTACAGAGATTGTCTATGTTTATGTATATGTACTTTTACAACTATCTATTTAATTATAGCCACTCTATTTCATTCCTTTCTCAACTCAGGATAAAAATCCCCATGTGAAATGCAGTCTCCATGAGCTGAAGGCTTAGGCAGGGCATGACCCTAGTCAATGAGATCATCATACTTGTATGGTGCAGTCTCCACTTTACTTGAGATGGCACCAATGACAGAGCAATGTGGCTGTCATAAGGCCCCATGGCCAGGCAGCACTGATTCACGTGGAACCTCGAACCCCTTCTGGTTCCACTGGTGCATGACTTGAATCCATGTCTATGGAAAACCTAGTAGGGTATAATGATTTTTTTAAGAATACACAGCTAACCCCTAAAAATGGGAGGCAGAGGAATATCTGTCATTAGATGGCACACAGAGGGGGCAGCTGGTCATGCATTTTGACCAAGAGAGGAAACAGAGGCCCCCACGAAATGTCCTATCCAAGCACACCTCAGGAGCTGGTGGCAGCAACTCCAGATTCTCAGTCGTCACCTCAGAGTATATTATCAGATGTTGGCAAATGCCTGCAAAGGGCCAGAGAGTAAACACTTTAGCCTTGGACTGTACAGTCTCTGTCATAACGACTCAACCTGCCATCCCAGTGTCAGAGCAGCCGTCGGCAGTACGTAAACAAGTTGACAGGGTTGAGGTCCAATAACACAATTTGTAAAATTGGTGTCTGCCCAGTGATCTGGCCTCTGGGCTGTAGTTTTCTGTCCTCTGAATTAGATCACGGAGGGTCTTCCCTTCCTGAATGGACCAGTTCCCCATAGAGAACTCAAGACAGATGAATTTCTCGACTGTGCCCAGCTCCCTCCCTGTGACATGGCACTCAGATACAGGCACGTTACTGCCACGCACTTTGACGTTTGGCATGTTCTTTTTCATATTGGCTTGCTGTAAAAATATTAAGCATGATAACAATCAGGACCTTGCTAAGGACCACAACTTGATAACCAGCTGCCAGATGGGTAACTATCATTTCAGATTACAGACAAGGAAACTGAGGCTCAGAAAGGTGAAGTCCCTGGCCGAGATCCCTGGCTGGCAGGTGGCAGACCTGAGATTCCACTCCAGCCCCGCTGACATTTGACCAGAGGTCTTAGCAACAATGTGTCACAACAAGAGTTAACCTGCGATTCGCACTGACTGTGCCTGTTTGCAATGGGAGCATTGGACATGTGTGTTCCCTCTGCTCTAACCCGCGATTCGCACTGACCGTGCCCGGCTGCAATGGGAGCATTGGACGTGTGTGTTCCCTCTGCTCTAACCCGCGATTCGCACTGACCATGCCCGGCTGCAATGGGAGCATTGGACGTGTGTGTTCCCTCTGCTCTAGACAGTTGGTAATATTATTACTGTCTCTATTTTATAGGGAAAAATAAAGTTGGAAAGACTAATTTGTCGAAAGAAACAGGGAAGCCTGGATTTAATTCAAGCTTTTAGAACTGAGTCCACCTGCTGTAGCTGACGTTATGAAGTCATGGCCTCCAAGGAAGAGGGGGCCGGATTCCAACCCCAGGCCTTCCCTCAGTTCTCATCCTGTGACCTTCACCCTGAGTCATGGGTTCTCTTCCAAGGGGACAAAACTCAGGCTTGGGCTGGAGTAGGAGAGAATCTTAGATATTATGATAGCCTTTGGCCCTCCAAAAGTGCTACCCTAGCCAATACCATACGGGGTATGTAATACACGTACTGCAGTTTCCAAGAAGGGGGACGGTTAGGAAAAAAATGTTTACAGAGGCTCCTTTGGATGCAGATAATAATTTAAAAGTTGAGAAACACTGTGCCAAGTTAAAAGTATTGAACTCGATCATCTTTCTGAAAGGATATATACGTAGTATATACACACTCACACATAAGTGAATAAATTACGTGTGTAAATGTATACAGTAGGAGCCCACGCTCAGGGCCATCACTGCACCAAGAGCTCCCCTGGTACTGATTCAATAGATCCTCACACACTCTACATGGTAGGGAATGTCACCATTGTCCTCCATTTTTTTTTTTTTTTTTTGAGACTGTCACCCAGGCTGGAGTGCAGTGGCATGATCTCGGCTCACTGCAACCTCCGCCTCCTGGGTTCAAGTAATTCTCCTGCCTCAGCCTCCCAAGTACCTGGGACTACAGGCACATGCCACGGCACCGGGCTAATTTTTGTATTTCTGGTACAGACGGGGTTTCACCTTATTGGTCGGGCTGGTCTCAAACTCCTGACCTCTGGTGATCCACCTGCCTTGGCCTCCAAACATGCTGGGATTACAGGCATGAGCCACCGCACTTGGCCCAGCATCCTCTTCTTACAGATGATGAGACTAGGCAGAGAAAGATTCTGTAACTGGCCTACGTTTTACAGAGGGGAAGGAGACAGAGCTGGGAGGCCCAGATGGTGACCCGGCTCCAGAGGCTGTAGCTTAACCAGCTTCAGCCAGAGACACTTTGACCACGCAAACCTCTTCTAGGAGGAGGAATATGCAGGAATGTGCAGCTGCATAAAGAGCTCAGTACAAGGAAGTCTCACATTGCGTGGTTACAATAAACCATAACCTGGAAGCAAGATAAATCACCATCAATTTGGGAATGATTGAAGAGGTAATGATGCAAGTGCTACCCACCGCCACAGCCAAAGGAGACCAGTACTATTGAAAATGAGATGGGGCCGCATGCCCTGCTCTGAAATGCGCTGACAGCGGAGCATTTGTGCTGCACAAGCTTCTTGCTTCTAATACATGGGCCATAGAGTTTTAGGCAGAGGCCAGAGTCAGGGACATGAAAGCAGCGATTCTGGGGGTCATCTCCAGGCTGAAGTCTGGCTGGGCAGCGTTGGAGACTGTTTTTCTTCCTTGAAGTACACACATTTAAAATAAATGATGAGAGGTTTTTAGTTGTTCACCATTTCCGGTAATTTTCACATAAAATTTTACAGCACAAAATCATAATTAAGTAATTCAATTACAATTTCTATTTGGTGACCTCAGTTCTAATAAGCTTCCCAAGAGGAACTCCTGGTGACCTGTAGCTGGAGGGCAGAACCTAGGCTGATTTGCTTCTTGAGGCTGACGTGGTCCCCAGTGCCAGGCCACAGACCTCTACGTGGCGACTCCAAACCCACAACCCACACTGCTGCCCATCCCTCCCGGCCTTTGGGTCCACCCAGAAGGGATAGCTGGGTGGGTCACTTTGTGGTCACATACAGGTTCCCAGATGTGTGTGTGGTGTGTGTGGTATGTGTGCTTTGAGTGTATGAGTAGTGTGTATATGTGTGGGGGTGTTATGTGCCTGGTGTGTGTGGGGGGTGGGGGGGTCATATGTGGGGTCATATATGGAATATTCTGTATGTGAGCATGGGGATAAATATGCATGTGTGACATGTGTGCATATGGTGTGCGTGGAGCATGTGTGTGTAGTCTGTGTATGTGTGGAGGGTCTTATGTGCATAGTGTGCCTGTGTGTATGTGGGGGGTTGTGTACATGGCCAATGATGTGTGGAGCTGTGTATGTTGTATGTATGTAAGTGGGTATGTGTTTGGTGTCTGTATGGGTGCTGTTTGTATATGTGGTGTGTGTGACTGTGTATTTGTATGTGGCGTATGTGTGTGTATATAGAATGTATATTGTATATGTGTGGTATGTATTGTGTATGTGGTGTGTGTAGCCTATGGGTAGTGTGTGTGATGTGCATGGTTTGTGTTTCTGTGGGGGGCTGTGCTATATGTAGTGTGCAGTGTGTAGTGTGTGTGGTGTGTATAGGTGAATGGGTGTGTATGTGGGTGGGGGTACATGTGGGGGGTGTGGTGTTTGTGTACATGTAGGGCGTGTGTATGTGGTGCATGTGGTGTGCGGGGTGCAAGTGGTGTTTGTGCATGTGTTCATGTGTGTGATGTGTATATGCAGTGTGTGTAGTATACATAGCGTGTTCGTGTGGAGTGTGCCAAACATGTATTTGCATGTGGTGTGTGGTGTGAGTGTATGTGGTATGTGTGGTGTGCACAGTGTTTGCATATGTGTGTGTGTATGCATGTGCTATGTGGTGTGAGCGAAGGGTGTCTGCATGTCCTTTTTGTGTATGTATGTGACAAGTAGTATATATGGTGTGTGTGGTATGTGTAGTGTGGAAAGTGTGTGTGGTGTGTTCACATGTGGGTGTGTTGTGAATTAGTGCATATGTGGGGTATGGTTTGTGAGGAGCATGTGTGTGAATGTGCTTCTATCTAGGGTGTGTGTGTGGTGTGCCTGGTATGCATGGTGTTTGTGCATGTTGGTGCGTGTACGTGGGGTGTGTGCACTCTGAGTTTATCATGGAGTCCCAGGCCAGGAAGAGGGATGTGGGGACAGAGGTGGGAGTGTGGGCTGGAAGGCAGGGTCACTGGGGTGGGCGTGATGCCACCAGCAGGGCCATGCACACTTTGATTTCTATATAAGACTCTTGCTTAGAGGGAGACGGTGCTAGATTTCCAGGTCATCAAGCCTAGAATTTCCCAGGCCAGACATGCCACCACGCTTGCCAGCAGCCAGCCTCCCTGCCCTCCTCTGGGACATGTGTGGCTGTGTCTTCAAAGGGAAAGATGATTGCAGGGGCTCTGAGATGGGCCTCCTTCCTGCTGAGGAAAGACTTGGGGCTGCCCCCGGATGCCCCTCTGAGCTGTGTGAACTGGGAAAGGTAACATGGCTGAGCCTCCAGTCCTGCCTCCTACACAGGGGAACAGTCTCACCCTCCTGCTAAGCACGGTCAGCTGCCACCTCCCCTCCACCCCAGCCACTGGGCTCCTCCAGCAGGTGGGGTCCACTCCCACTTAGTCACTTTGTGGTCCCTGTTCCCCGGGCCTGGAACTCAGCCATCAGTCTTGGCTAGCACAGTTGTTTCACACCATTCCAAGATCAAGGCAACTTCTCTCTCCTCCAGGAGACCCACTTCACCAGGGTTCTCTTCTTTGAAGCACTTATCACCACATGAAATGACCTAGCCCATCTCCTTTTCCTTCTGGAAAGTGTCACCCTAAAAGTAGGATCATATATGTCACAAACCCCTGTAACTCTCATGCTTCAGAACAGTCCCTGAAAGATAATAGAAGCTCAATGGATATGCATTGAAAAAATAAGTCAATAACACATATAAAGAGTGGGAAAAAGTATCCACTGTTGTGAGATAGTACCTACAAATGCTTATTTAATCCATTCCCAACTATACATGTGAGCTGTATTATTTACTAAAAGCGTTTTGAACTACAGAAAGAAAAAATGTACGAAACATATTTTTAAGTGAACCTTATAATTAACTTATTTGAGAGGTTAAGTGCTTTGTCTGCTAGCTACAACAGAAAGCAAAAGAGAGCCCCTCCATAAGCATAAACACTCACCCCAAAGACTAATCTCCCTGATCATGGCCACAACACATCTGCAAGGAGGAAGTGACCCCACATTACAGGTAACTGAGATGCAGGGGGCCAAGTCAATTGCAAAGAATCACACACTCATCAAAATGCAGAGCAGGAGTTTAAATGCTGACATTTTCTCAGGGAGAACCACAGGTGAACAATAAAATGGGAAAACTAATCTCCTTACACAAAAGAATCCTTCCTCTACTCCCACCCCCAGTCATATTGGCAAGTGTAAGGGCCCAGGAGTGAAAACTCTCATTAAACAAGAATAGAGCTAACTCTGAACACAACCACAACAGAGTGAGAGAGAGGGCGGGGACGACCACGCACCAGGAGCATGGGAGAGGCTCCTTCTAGTCCAGATCATCAACATCCCAGCCCAAAAGTCCAAGAGCAAAAGACAGGATGCAGCAAGGGGCTCCCTGACTGTGGGGACAGAGGAGAGAGGACCACCATAGCGTGTCCCCAAAATAGAAGTAGGTGGAGGCCTTCTCGGCTGCAGCCAGCTGGCATTCCACAGGCTCACTTACAGTGAGCCAATAAGCTATATAAAGCTCATTTTGTGGTCACGACAAAGCCTGGGGTGGAGAAAACTCTTAATTATAGCCAATGCTCTGGGGCTGGCCTTGTCCTTGGCCTCTGCCCCACACACTGCAGGAAGCTGAAGCTGAGATTGCATTCCCCGGGAGCCTCTGTCAGGCCATGGAGAAGGAAGAGCTGATGCCGCGACACAGAGGCACCTCCCTGAATATGTCCAAGGCCAAGGGAACACAGAGCCACCAACATCATGGCAGGCCTTAGGGAAGGCCATTGGGGAGGTCAGGGTGGAGATGATGCCTGAAATGCGCCTGGACTAACACTGGCCATGTTTTACTGCAGTTACTGCTGTTATTCCACTCCTCAGTCGGCAGATACACTTTTTCATTTGTAAAATGGGGATAATTATTTTTTTCAAGTTCGTTTCGGTCATTCATTCAACAAACAGTCACTGGCCACCATGTATGAGCCACATCTGTTCTAGACGCCAGGTGGGTTTGATAATTAGATATGCAGTCAGATTCCAGAAGGATGGTTGAAAGTACTCACTCTTAGGCAGTAGGTTCCAACCAAAGAAAGACTTCCACACCTGTCCCCTGCAACCCTGGTCAGGCCACTCAGCCCCTATGAGCCTCTGCGCCATCAACCATAAAACAGCCAGCCTGCATTTTCTAACTCAGCACCAGCCTTCAAAACCTAACCGTTTGTCTCTGTTCACCACATGTGAACACATGAAATATTTCCATTATTGTCGGCTATCATTTCAGATGTGCTTCATGTTCTTATCCTTTTCTTTGGTAGGAGGAGGGGTGGGGAGTGAATCAGATCATTGCACATGAACTCCTAATGTGCCTATCACAACAGCAAGCACGGCAGTGACTTTCAGGGCACCACCCTGAATCTCCTTTAAACAATATTTAGGAGCTCATCCTACATACGAGGCTCTGTTCTAGGCACTGAGGTACCACAAGGAACAGACTTTGCCTTCATGAAGCTTATATTCTTGTGTGTAAGGACATACGCTAGGCAGGTAAACTAATACATACAAAAGATTACTCACTTCATTGTGTAATTGTCTGCCATTTTCCTGCTGCCCCAAGTAGACAAGGGTTTCTCTCTCAAGGACAATGAGGATGCCAGATTCACTACTGTATCATGAGCACCTGGCCTGTGTCTAGCACAGAGGAATCACTCAATGTGCTTGTTGAGTGAATGAATGAATGGATTGAATTGAACAAACGTTTACTATAATGCATGATTGTTAATGAATGGATAAATGAGATTGAATCAAATGGCTGTTTTAATACATTATTACTGAATGAATGAATGAATGAGTTGGATCTAATTGAATGATTACTACCTCAAAAAATCCCTGATATTGTTAGCCTACCATTTTCCAGGTCATCAATAAGCAACGCCTATTGAGAATAACTCTACCTCAGGCTGCGAAGTCCCCCACAGGCATCCTCTGGGTGCCAACAGACTTCTGGTGTTCAAATCCTGCCACGCTGCCCGGTTTAATCTCACTAGCTGCTTTCCAATTTGTTACTATTAGCTCTCTTATTTTGTTTTGCTTTGTTTCTAATTGAAGCAATTGTAAGGGGATTTCATTTCGTTTGTAGCCAGAATAGACCAGGCCCTCTTCATCTCACAGCTGTATTTACAACAACTGATTCCCGTTAGATGACTGAGCATTCACTTAAATCTTACATCTATTTTAGGATTTGGGAGAAGCCTGTCTTTACAGAATCCATGAGCTTTTCTTGACTTGATCAGGGAGGACGTCTGTTCTGGGCTGGCCTGCCCAGGTTTCCCTTTCTCATGGTAATGGGGCTGAAGGCCTGGGTTCTGTTCCCAGTCCTGGTATCTATTAACTGTGCGGCACATTCCAGGGACTTGACCCCTCTGGGGTTGTCTCTGCCATTCTCAGCGCTATCCCTGGGCATGAAGGAGCTTCAAAGTCTAGAATTGGTCCTCCTGAGTTGCAGAATCACTCTGAACTATGACTGGCAGGATGGCAGATTTGCAGGCAGACATGGCTCTGAGATTCACTGAGAGATGTCTTGCTGTGGTGCCCCTGGGTTACCCTCCCATGTCAAGTCTCTCCCTCTGTCCTGCTCCCAGCCCAGGAGGCCCGCCACTGTTTCTGCATCACTTAGACTCCTTGCTTGGCTGGTGTCAGACGGGGTCAGGCTAGTGGGAGGAGCAGTCACGCAGGAGCAGAGAAGGGGCAGGGGCTTCTTTCCCGCTTCCTCTCTGCCTGTGTGCCATGGTCTGGCAGGAGAACTGTGTGCCTTCCTGATGAAGGGTCCTACAGGGCCATCCAAACTCCAACCTCTTGGCCTCTAGTTCCACACTCCAGCCCTTCTCAATTGGGTTCTCCCATCACTAGTCCCTGCGCACCTCAGTGTGCCTTGTTGATCTCACCCTCCCCTAAATAAAACCTTTATCAGAGTCTCTTCACTGAAACCCACTCACTGGTATAATTCCTATACAAAAGTCTTCCAAGAACAGAGTTAACACAAAGACAGAGGAACCTGCAAATGGAGCATGGAATGGGTCCAGGTTTCATTGCTTGAAGTTGCCTGACCTCTGACTTTTCAATTGAAAGTGGTAATATTAATAAATTTGCTTTACCAAGGTCAGTGATGGTGAAGCCCATGGAGGCATGGGGGGGAGACCCGGAGGCTGAAGGCCTGGGTTCTGTTCCCAGCTCTGGTTTCTATTAACTGTGCTGCACATCCCAGGGACTTGACCTCTCTGGGTTGTCTCTGCCATTCTGAGCCATCCCTGGGCATGAAGGAGCTTCAAAATCTAGATTCAGTCCCGCTGAGATCCAGAACCACTCTGAACCAAGACTGACAGGATGGCAAAAACAAAGTCAAAAAAAGTGGGAAGGATCTGGACGTAACCTTGTTCCCAGCACCCTGTATCGAGGGGTTCTGGCCTCTGGAATGACAGAATTCATTGTTCCTGAGCGACCATATTGAATGTCTACTTCTAGGCTGGGGCTGTGACCCTGTGCCCAGATCTTATCTGCACAGATTTCTGCTCAGTGAGCACCTGGTTCAGTCCCACAGCTCCAACCCTGCCTGGCCGGTCTCCTGCCACTCTTCTTTCCCTGCCTGACCCCACCCCCTCTCAGGCCGACAACTGAGGGACCAACATGCATTGAAGCTGTGCCTTCCATGATCTCAGCATCCTGTGTGCTCTTATCTATAAAAAAAGAGAATCTTTATCCTATGAGGTTGTGATATGGGTCGGTGAAGTCACCTATGGAGAGTCCACGGCCAGTGCCTTTCATGCTCTGGGGTAGATTACCGTCACTTAGGCTTCTGGGCATCGATTTTCACCTCTGAAAAACAAGCCCTGTCACCAGTGCTGGAACGCTCCCAAAACACAGTTCTCTCAATTTCTCTAGCAGTCTTCTGAAGGACCTCCCTTTGTCCTACTGTTCAGTCACATTCCATTCACCACAGAGATCTGACAATGTCATACCCCTTCAAAAACCCTCCAGCGTATCCTCAACTGAGCACACAAGGCCCTCCTTTATGGGGACCCTGACAATCTGTCAACACCCCACAGTCCCTAATCTCCTCCTTTCCCCCAGCAGCATGGGTTCATCATGGTTCATTGACCATCTCATGGCATCCCTTCATCCCACTCCATCTCATCCTTCTCCATCCCATGCAGTTCATGCCCATGCTTTAAACAACCTCCTCCAGGAAGCCCTCTGTCATTCTGAGTATCCCTACACATACCACAACCACACACAGACCTGGCACATGAGACTCACCCTGTGCCTTTATGAAAGTTTACCTGTATGTCTTTCCTGCCTCCTAGACTATGAACACCCTGAGAGCAGGTGCTGTGTCTTATCTTTTTCTGTAGCCCCAGAAATCAGCACAAAGCCACACAAAAAAAGTACAGCCCTGATAGGTATCTGTCGGATAAACAAGTGGAGGTTAACAGAGCCAACACAGGGAAAAGAGTCATGCTGTGGTAAAGTCCCGGGAGCCACCCCAGTTTCAGAAATGATTTAGCTGTTTTCTCTCTGAGCTGCAAGCCTCGGGCACATCCCCGGGATTAGGCCCCTGGCTCCTCTGCTGAGTCACACGTAGCTGCTCCCACCGCCAGCACCTTCCATGCTGCCCCAGCCCCCAAGGCTTTCCCGGCTCCTGCTCAAAGTGTAACCTGTGACTTCCCAGTCAGGGGTTGTGCAGTCCCCTGCAGTAATCAGCAAGACAGAGGCTCCACACTCAGCTTGACCAGCTTCAAAGCACAGCCTATGCTGGGCCTGAAGGGAAAAGTTACTCAGCACCCACTGTGACCCAAGAAGGACAAATGTCACCCCAATGCAATAGGCAGAGGCAGAAACTGGAGATAGGCTGGCACATGAGAAACATACTTCGTCCTTCCTGTCCTGGGGAGGCGACTGTCCTCAGAATGACCCTCACTAAATCCTGGAGGTCAGGCTTCCAGGTCAGAGCCCTGGGGGCCATCAGCTCTCTGCCTCCCTTTTGCCCATCCCCAACCACAACCAACAGATTCCAGACAAATAAGCTAGAGGCCTTGGGTTATCTCCGGGGTCATGGGGTCAACAGTACTTGGCCTCTGAAATCAGCAACTCCTGACTATGTCTAAATGACTCTGGACTGTGGGGACAGCTAATGGAGCCTTGTGTGCTGATTTTCTTGCATGATCCCTCATCACAGCCCCTTGGGGGACCCTGCTACATGCCCAATGCTTCAGGCAAAACTTTGTGTGCACGGTTTCTAACTTTCACAGCTCTCGGCAATAAACAGAGGATGTTCCCATATCAGAGGTAAAGATGAGACACCAAGGATCTCCCAGGTGGCAGGGTGGTTAGAACAAAGCCCTCTTTCATCCAAAACCCCTTCTTGACTCACCCCCGACTCTGCCTCTGGATGGGAGAAGACATCCTTCCTGACAACAGAAACAGCCACAGGATGCCGGTGCTACTAGGTTCCCTGTGTGGCCAAATCCAGGAATGTGGGTTCCCTCCCCCTCTGCACCTGCTACTTGCCCCACCTTCCTGGAGCCGGCCGCTGGATCCCTATCTGCCCAGGGACCCCTTCTGTGGGCTCAGCAGGTGGCGTCACCCTTGGCAGGGGGCACGTGGGGCCCGGGCACACTCACTTTCGCACAGGCGGCGCCGCAGCTTGCCCCGGATCTTGTCGATGGCGTTGAAGTCGGACACGTGGAAGACATGGGCGGACTTGGGCTCCGAGGCGATCTCCTCCAGCTCCTCCTTAAGCGCCTCGCCCACGCCCACGGCGAATATGCGTATGCCAGCGCGGTGGGCGGCCGCTGCAGCATCCAGCACCAGGTCTTGACTGCGGCCGTCGGTGAGTAGGATGGCCACCTGCTTGTAGGCGCGGTCCCCGGGGCGGCCACCGGCGCGCGGGGAGAAGCTGCGGGCCGTGATGTAGCGCAGCGCGTCACCCGTGTTGGTGTTGCCCCCGTGGTAGGCGAGGCGCCGGGCTGCTGCCTTGACCTCCTCCCGCGAGCCGAAGAGGCCCAACTCGAAGGCAGTGGTGGGCTGGTCGCTGTAGCGCACGACCCCCACACGGGTGCGTTCTGGGCCCACCTCGAAAGTATCCACCAGGTTGGCTACCCACTGCCGGACCTTCTCAAAGTCCTCCTTGCCCACGCTGGAAGAGGTGTCCAGGAGGAAGACCAGATCATAGTGGACACTTTTGCAACCTGCAGGAGGGAGAGAAGGCGTGGCATAGGGCAAATGGGTGTGGAAAGGACACTGTCCTGAGGAATGAAAGTCACTGGAAACACACACACCTGCTCAAATGCCCACCTGCCCTGTCTCTCACAGCCCAGGGGCTCTGGGCTGCCTGAAAGGTCTGAGTCTCAGTTTCCAAACTTTCACATTGCAATAACAATGCGTTTTCCCGGAGACTGCGGTCAAGGTCAACTGACAATATATAGCATCACATTAAAATCATCAACACCCATTGCACAGCTCTATGCCTTAATCTCTTCACTTTTATTTTGTTTAAAAGGTGATTCCATTTTTTTTTAATTATTTTTCAACCTACCACAAATAATGCATGCCCATTCCTGAGAAGTCAGAAAATGCAATCAAAAGATGTTTAGATGTTTAAACACCCACATTCCCATCTTCACAGAGATAACCACTATTAAAGCATGGTATATATATTCTTATTTTTTATTTCACAGTTATTGACAGGAATGGGACTGTACCAGACACACTGATATATATGCTGTTCACCCTGCATTTAGTTATAAGCTGGGAATCCATTTCTAGTTTGATCATGCCAGTTTCCATGGCTACACACAGTCCTCTGCACGGATGCACATAATTGATTTAGCCAATGCTCTTCTGTTAGCTATTTAACTACACAGCCCTTTACAGTCAGATAACACAGGGGGAAGTATTTTCTAATCTCTAGATGCTGCACAAATAACACAAGCAACTACCAAGAAGCCCTGGTCTTCAGGCTAGGTGCAGTTGGCACACCTGTAATCTTAGCAATTTGAAAAGTCAAGGCAAGCAGATCACTTGAGGCCAGGAGTTTGAGACCAGCCTGGCCAACATGGCAAAACCCTATCTCTACTAAAAATACAAAAATGAGTCGGGCAAGGTGGTTTAGGACTGTAATCCTAGCTACTCAGGAGGCTGAGGCACAAGAATCCTTTGAGCCCTCAGCCTGAGTGACAACAGAGTGAGATCCTGTCTCAAAAAAAAGCCCTGGTCTGACTCTTCCAGAATGTGGGGTTTGGCCATCCCGACAGAAGCAGCTGACCAGGCCTCTGGGAACACCAGCACAAACATTTGGCTATAAAAACAAAACTGAACAAAACAAAACAATAAAACCCTTTGTCAAAATATAAGATTGGAAAAGGTAAAATGGTCTGGCAGTGGCCCGGCCACATGAGAGTTGGAGGGGAATGTACCCGCCTGCTCAGCCTAGGGCCATGGCTTTGTCACAGCCTTTCTCAGGGGCTTTGAAGCCTCATAAAAGAAGGTATATTTTTATCTACCAATTCCAAGCTTAGTGATTTATCCCAAGAAAACAATCAGATAAGTGGGAAAAAATGTACAGCAGCATGGTCCAAAAAATCCTGGAGATAATTACACAATCACCTATGTGGAATGACTTAAAGAAATAAGTCATGGCCGGGCATGGCGGCTCAAATCTGTAACATCAGCACTTTGGGAGCCCGAGGCAGGTAGATCACAACATCAGGAGATCGAGACCATCCTGGCCAACAAAGTGAAATCCTGTCTCCATTAAAACAAACAAATAAACAAACAAACAAAAAACAACAACAAAATATACATATATATAAAGGCAGGAAGGCAGGATCACGATGCAGCATGACAGTGACGTCTGCAAAAGAATCCTTATTTACCAACATGGATGCACTCTTCAATATAGCATTGGGTGTGAAAAGCTGTTTATAAAATGATATGCATAATACAGAATTTCTGGAAAAAACCTGTGTGTGTGTGCATGACTGTGTATTCATGCATGACAGACCTGAGAGGGAAATACTTGCCTACCTCTAGCAGGCAGAGCTATGAGTGAATTTTACATTTTGTGTTTTCTGCTCTTATATTTGCAAGAAATAAAGTTCAACAAAACAGAAAACCTATAAAGCTCTAAGTATTTACACATATACACCCACAAATGCCTCCCCATGTGGCTGAGCCAACGCCACCCTTGAATGTTCCACACCCACCTGTTCCTCTAGATTTGAAAGCAAGTGACAACTGCATGTCAGGCACTGAGTTACATACTGAGTCCTTCCCAGCCTGAGAAGGACCGATCCCTAACGCGATTAGAACTCTGGAGTGTGTTCGAGCAGATGTGCGGACTTGGGGATAATTCCTGGGAAGTTTTTCTTCTTGACACAAAGGTCATTCTTTTGTCCCTGGGACAATAACGTCCCAGGCTGTTGAGGACAATTGCTGCTGAAGGCCAGGCAGAACCCGGCCTGCAGGCTGTAATCCCAGAGCAAATTCCTTTTAAAGCTAGAAAAGTTTCATCTGTACAGGAGGCCACGCCCAGGGACCCTGTTGAGCTCAGGGCACATTTTCTCCCAGAGGCCAGGGAACAGATAGGATTGTGTGCCTGTGAGGGTAGAGTGCGACGTGGAGAGAGGAGATCTGAATTGGGGTTGAGGGGTGCCCAGGCTTCTGGCGTTGACTCTGCTAAGGCAGGGGCTGTACCACTCCCGGCAAGTGAGCGCTTCTCTTGGGCCCACCATATTCCACTCTGAAGTGAGGGCATGGAGGAGGTGACACTAGGGCCCTTTTGTCTTTAAATTTGAAAATCCTCGGCATCGGCTGTGCATTTAGGGCTGGCTAGGTGGGTGCAGAAATCTCATGTCACCTGCCTGTAAAACAGGATGTTTTCAGCTGGGCGAGATGGTTCACACCTGTAATCCCAGCACTTCAGGAGGCTGAAGCAGGTGGATCACAAGGTCAGGGGTTCAAGACCAGCCTGGCCAATATGGTGAAACTCCATCTTTACTAAAAATACAAAAATTAGCCAGGCATGGTGGCAGGTGCCTGTAATCCCAGCTACTCAGGAGGCTGAGGCGAGGGAATTGCTTGAACCTGGGAGGTGGAAGTTGCAGTGAGCCGAGATCATGCCACTGTACTCCAACCTGACGATAGAGCAAGACTCTGTCTCAAAAAACAAGAAAACAAACAAAAAATCCAGAATGTTTTCGGTTATTACCATCTTTCCAGCTAGCCAGGGTTTGAGATGCTCAGGAAAAAAAAAAAAAAGAAGAATACACGAGAGAACTCTGTAAATTCAATAAAGAAATAATGTCAACCTTTCCTTTTTAAGTCCAGGAAAAAAAGCCTTAGTGTATCACTTATGGTAAAATGGGCACAGCGGTTTGCTTCCTGGATCTAGTGACAGGCGGTCTCCCTGCCACCCTGTGGGCAGTACATGAGCATCCCACCTATCTGCGTATCGAGGACCCCAGTGTGCAGGCTCCGTGCTGGGCCCTCCTTCTCATCTCAGCACTGACCAGTGCCTTCCCCTGTGGCCAGGACCCTCAGACAGGTTAGCAAAGACACGTGGCCCTGTCTCCACCCTCCTGCCCGAGGCCTTCCCACCTCCAGTCCGCTTTCTCAATTACTGGGTCTACTACATAAACATGCTTTCCTCACTGTCCTGGATGCCTTTGCTAAGTGGATTCCAGTGTGTCCATTTCCCCCAGAATGCGTCCCAAAGCCTTCACAGGACAACACAGCCAGGTCCTCACCCCTGCCTCCTCCCCAAGCTCCAGTTCTCCACACACTTGGTAGAGTCAGGCTAACAACCCAGGATGTGACTGACCAAGGCCATTAAAGCAACTCACTTCCTCTCTCTGTCATGCTCTCTCTTTCCCTCACATGAACACACACCCATTCCTCACATTCACACTCACATGCATGCTGCCATTGCCACACGTATCCACACACTCCCCACACACTCCTCACACTACTTTGTGCACTCCCTCACACTCCCCCACTCACTCACATACACACGCTCACACATACTCCCTGACGCTCACTCACACACTCCCTCAAACTCACACACACTCCCTCACACTAACACTCCCACATACTCCCTCACACTCCCTTAAATTCACACACACTCCCTCACATTCACACTTCCTCAAACACACATGCTCATACATACCCAGGCCCTTGCTGGGCAGCTGGTGATTTTTTTGTCCCTAGGTTGGAGGGCAGCTGACTCATACTTGGATTTCTGACTCTCTCTCTCACAGTCAGTCGAGAGCTCACGTGCATGCACACACCACACCCCACGCTCAGGGACATATGCTGACTGCTCTGTCCCCAGCACAGCACAGTCCACGGTGGCCCCACCTGCCCGCTGGGCCTGGCAGCCACTGCCCCCGCTCCACAGCAGCAGCATCCAGAGGAGCCCAGCCATAGCGTTCCCTCGGAGGCCGGCCATGGCTCTCACGTTCCTGGGGACAGGCTTTTCTTGGCCAGGAAGAGATGCTGTTAGGGTCTACTGCAGCATGGCCTGTGTGGAGAAAGACACCCTTAGAGAAGGCTCTCAAACTGAAAGTCTGTGCGAAGCAACCTCTGGGCCCCGCTCGGGAAGACTCCCCTACACCCAGCCTCCCAACCCATCTTCCCTCCCAGATTCAACTCCAGACAGCCTATGCGTGACCTTCCTGAGCAGAGCCAAGTGTGACCTCCCCTTCATTGATTTATGCCTGGATCCCCCCCAGCCATCCAGTTAGCAGATGGGCTTGCAGAAGGGAGCAGGAGAGGGCCTCGTGCCTGAGGACTCCACACCACACCCCACCTTGGTTCTGTATCGCCACCTGAATCTCCCTCCCTGAAACCCCCGCATGTCGAGGGAGGGTCCCGCTGGGAGGTGACTGGATCATGGGGGCGGTGTCCCCCTTGCTGTTCTTGTGCCAGCGACTGTTCTCAGGAGGTCTGATGGTTTTATAAATGCTAGGTTTTCCTCTGGCAGTGCTCAGCATTTTCCAGATGCTCCCCTTTTGGAAAATTTCCACACATTCGCTCTCCTGCCACCAAGTGAGAAATACGTGCTTCCCCTTCCACCATAACTGTAAGTTTCCTGAGGCCTCCCCAGCCATGCGGAACTATCAGTCAATGAAACCTCTTTCCTTCATGAATTACCCAGTCTTGGGCAGTTCTTTCTAGCAGTGTGAAAACGGACTAACACATCACCTAAAATCATTCAGTGTCACGGTCTTCATCTAATATGCCACAGGGGACTGCCATGACCCACCTACCTCTGTCCAGCCTCGCCTCTCACCTCACCTCACTCCCCCACCATGCTGTACTTGGAGCCATGAACTTTCTAGTCATTTCCCACAGGTTCCAGGTTCTAGGTAGAAGGGCTCTCTCTGCCTAAAATCCCCTCGCCCACTCTGGGAGCCTCTGGCCGTGCTCAGCACAGATGCTCCCCTTTTGGAAAATTTTTCCCAGACCTCTCACTTCCCCATGGGTTAAGGGGTCACTGCTCAGCTCCTGCAAGTGAACCCTGAGCCCCTCAGCAGGGGGGTGTGACTCTAATTCTCCATTTGCCTCATTGTTGCCCTTGTGGACTGCCTGATCCCTGGAGGCTGAGGCCAGGCCAACTTCACTGGGCATGGAAGATTAGGGCATTTATGCATGGTCAGTGAATACCTATGAAGGAAAGAACTAATGGAGAATTCTCCAAGGGATTCCTGAACCTCAATGTTTCCCATGGGAGGGAAGTTATCGCAAAGGCAGTTGGACAAGCAATCCTCATAAGGGTTATTCTGCTTCAAATAATGAGTGTCTGCTTTTTAAAAGATTCTAATAAACAGAAAAATATTAAGATGGTGGCAATGGAGTGCGTCGTGAGCAAACTCATTTGCCCTTTGTAAAGTACCAATCTGATGCATGTGTTTACAATGACCAGAGGGAAGACTGCAGAGAATCATGAAATGACATCCTATAAACTGGCATGTCCACTGCAGCTTGGAGTCACATGCCACCACGGGCACTCTGGACCAGGGCTAGAAGGGGAATGCAAATGTAAAAACTATGTGGCAGGGTATCGAGCGTATGGATGTCGGTGTATGTGTTTCTGTTTCTAATATTTCTTCAAATTACGTTGACATTTCCACTCTTCATCAGTGACAATCTAAAATGTTAAAATGTTCTGGTGAATCAGAAGAGAACCTGCAAAAGCCTGGATTAAATATCAACAGGGCTGTGCCTGATGACAAGCACAGGCAAACCAGCTTCTGGGATCATCCCCCTAACATATGCACGTGCACGTGCGCGCACGCACACACACACACGCACACACACACACACACGCACACACACGCACATGCACACAGAAGCAAGTTGAATGGACATGATGAGCCACCAATCCTCATCTGCTGCAGGAGCCCTACCTGCCCACTGTGTCTACTGCAGGGTCACCCTCCAGTCCTAGGAATTATTTGTGGCTTCAAGGACACAAACATGCTTGCACCCTGCACTCTATACAGGCTGCTTCTCCATCCTGGAATGCCCTCCCTCCACTTGACCTCTAGGTGGTCAATCAGATCTTCCAGCACCCTGTGGAGTGGCTGTGGTCATTCCCATTCCTCATGTTCTATGTGATCACAGCCAAGTCACATAACTTGCCCAAGGTCACACTCCTGGAAGTGGTGGAGCAGGCATGGGACACCCCACAACCAGCAGACACATTCTCCAAGGAAAGCCAGACCCCCATTCTATATCAAGTCTAGGTGTCTCTGCTGCATCTGCAACCCCTTAGGCCCTGGAGGGTTAAGCCTAAAGATACGGACCTGCCTCCCAACAAGCCAGGCCCTCAAGCCTGGAAATCCCTCCTACCTACTGTATTCACCAAATGCCAGTATCCCAGCATTGATGTGATACAGCTTCTAACACAGCATTTTTAGATGCATTTCGTCAAATGGATTTATGACCCAGTACCGGGCTTTATATCAAATGCCTTACAAATTCTGTATGGAACCTTTATTTTCCAACAACCCATTCAGGTTGCATCTATCCTCCAAATTTTGCCCGCAGACTCCCATCTCTTTTCCCACACCTGGCACCCTCTGCAAGCTTGGGGGCTGATATATGGACGCTTGCCTCCAGATAAATTGTTCCCCAGATCACCTTCTTCTCTCTGATCCTTTGCCACCTCCCTGGTGAATGAGTGGATGGATGAATCTGGTCATATTTCTCACTTGAGGGTTAAACATGTATTTGTTCCTGTGGGATCTGGCAGGAGTCCCAGGTACAGCCTGTGTCATGCCAGGCTGCCATCATCAGCCCAGGGTCTGTCTCTCCTGTGGCTAGTGAGGAGGGTCTTTGAAAGCAGTGACTGTGCCCTATTGGTTTCTGCAGTACTGGTGACTGGCACAAAGCCCAGCACAGAATAGGAGCTCCGTTAATGCTCAGATTTTAAGGGAAGAAAGAGAGAAAGGAAGAGAAGAGAAGGAGGAGGAAGTGGGGGGGGAAGAAAAAAAGAAGAGGAGGCTGACGGCTTGGCTACCACAGGGAAATACTGAACTCAGGGAATTGGGACTCTTGGCAGTTTCTGGGCATAGGCACATCCAAGTACCATTCCTGTCTCCATTCTGCCTAGGACTCAGTAGCACCCAAATTTGATCTCCTTGTTTGATTTTGTGAACAGTCAAATATTACTTAAGTATCTATTACTAATAGAAAAGAGTAATAAGAGCCTGTTTCAAGAACTGGGCTAAGCAGTTTTATTTGCTTATTATCTGATTGGATCCTCACATTCATGCTATGAGCTAAGAATCTCATGAAGAAAGCACAGCATCGGGGAATTAAAGTCTCAGCAGTGAGTGGTTGTGCTGGGATTTGAACTCAGGTCGCAGGCTGTTCTCTATCCTCTTTCCCTGCTGGGGATGTTTTCCTTCTCTTTTTATTATAATGTTTTTACTTTTTAAATTGTTGTGGGTACATAGTGGGTGTATATATATATGGGGTACATGAGATGTGTTGATAGATGCATGCATTGTGAAATAGCCACATCATGGAGAATGGGGTATCCATCCCCTCAAGCATTTATACTTTGAGTTACAAGCAATCCAATTACACTCTTTATTTTAAAATGTACAATTAAGTTATTATTGACTATAGTCACCCTATTACGCTATCAAATAGTAGGTCTTATTCATTCAATTTTTTGTACCTGTTAACCATCCCCACCTCTCCCCCACCCCCAGCCCCTCACTACCCTTCAGAGCCTATGGTCTCTCTCTTTTTTTCTTTTCTGAGATGGAGTCTTGCTCTGTCACCCAAGCTGGAGTGCAGTGGCGCGATCTCTGCTCACTGCAACCTCCGCCTCCCAGGTTCAAGAAATTATCTGCCTCAGCCTCTTGAGTAGCTGGGATTACAGGTGACTGCCACCACACTCGGCTAATTTTTGTATTTTTAGTAGAGACAAGTTTTTGCCATGTTGGCCAGGCTGGTCTTGAAGTCCTAATCTCATAATCCACCTGCCTTGGCCTCCCAAAGTGCTGGGATTACAGGTCTGAGCCACCGCGCCTGGCCAGTCTCTCTTAACATTGTATCTTGAGGAATGTCTGACCTATTAAAAATTCCTTTAAAATGTCACCACTATTGGTTACCTAAAAGTATACCTGTAGCACAAGCACCATGGTTTTATGGCAATTTGGGACATTTAGTGGACCATTTTATTTATTTAGTATGCTACAGAGGACATCTTTATACCTGTCTTACCCATCTTTAATTATTTTCTTAGTGTAGATCATACAAATCTACACTAAAATTATAAAAATGCTTGGGGGGGTGCCAGGTGCAGTAGCTCACACCTGTAATCCCAGCACTTTGGGAGGCCGAGGTGGGTGGATCACCTGAGGTCAGGAGTTCAAGACCAGCCTCACCAACATGGAGAAACTCTGTCTCTACCAAAAATACAAAATTAGCTGGATGTGGTGGTGCCTGCCTGTAATCCCAGCTACTCAAGAGGCTGAAGCAGGAGAATCCCTTGAAACCAGGAGGCAGAGGTGGCGGTGAGCTGAAATTGCACCATTGCACTCCAATCTGGGCAACACAAGCAAAACGCCATCTCAAAAAAAAAAGAAGAAGAAGAAGAAGAAAGAAGGAAGTGGAGAAAGGAAGAAGAGAAAGAAAAAGAAAGAGGAAGGAAGGAAGGAAGGGAGGGAGGGAGGAAAACACTTAGGGGGTCATATGAGTTTTACAGCTATCCTGACTGAAACTGCCAAATTGCTTTCCAAGAAGGTAGCACCAATGTTCACCACCTCCAGCAGAGTGTGAGTGTGTGGGGCACCCCTCTCGCCACCTACTTGGTAGCACTGAGTATTATCACTCCTTCAATCTTTGGTAACTCAATAGAAGAGGCACTGTTGCTTGCTTCCTATGCATTTCTTTGTTCCATGAGGCTTACTAGCTAAGTGTATTTCCCCTTTCATACATTTCATTTTCATGTGGCTGACATTTCTAAAGGCATTTTTCATTATTAAAGCCAAAGTCCTGGACAGAGAAAACAATATACATTTCACTATTGATTTCTTCATTTAGCAAATATTCACCAGTTGCCCTCCTATGCCAGATGCTGAGGACAGGTAGAAAAATGACACTAAGCCTACCCTGCACAGGCACTGAATGACCCTATGATGCAAGTAAGACACACACCAGGGGAAGGAAGGATCAAGTGAGTGCTGGTAGAAGGAAGCCGCAGGGGGTTGTAGGGGAAGGCAGGGAGGCAGGGATGTCCATCACCTGACTATTTCAGGGGAAGTTCAGGTTTCCCAGCTTCCTTCCAAGGCGAGTTTGGAAGGCTTATCAGGACTCAGCCAAACCAAAGGTAGGTGACAATTTCAAATGAAGGGATGGTACCTGCCAGGCCCCAGAGGGGGCCACAGTATGATATTTAGGGAACTTCCCCATGTATGACAGGTATGGGGGTTGCTCTCAGGAGAGGTACAATCTGGTCCCTACCACCTTCAGGGCAAAGTGTCCTCATCTTACCAGGGCACTAAAGGCTATTTGTGAGAGCACAGGATATAACAGTCTGAACGACAATACTCAGAGCATAGCAGGAGGTAGCTACAGGAGCAGGAAGAAAGGCACTGTCCAAATATGGAACACAAAAGAGCAGTCAGGCTTCCAAGGTCAGGAGTCAGATGGTACAGGGGAGAGGTACAGCATCTTAGCAAGTCAGAGCTGATTGCCCAGCCCTCTCATGCTTCAGAACTATATGGAGACAAGGACTCTAACTTGTCCATTCTGTTGCCCAGCACCTAGAACAGCTCCTAGCATGTAGTGGTCACTTAAATAAGCATTAGATTGACAAATGAATGCTAAACGGCCAGCATCTGATGCTGTTACAGTATCATATTACCTTGGGGTAGCTAAGAGTCATTCATTAGAAGAACACAGACATTGTCAAGGAACTATGAAAGGAACTGATTATCACTTATTATCTGCCAAGTGTCAGGCAATATCTGATTATTGCATGAGCTCATGTGACTCTTCAAGGCAGGCATCATCATTTCCACCGGGTGAAGGAGGGCACTGAGGTGGAGAGAAGGTATATATCTCTCCCCAGGTCACTCAGTTGGCGAAAGAAGGGACTGGGGATGAAACCTAGGCCTCTTCTGGGCACTGAACCCACAATCTCTCCCTGAACTCAATGGATACAACAAATCCAAATATTAACTGCAAATACTGAGCCACTGTTGTCTTGTGAAATAAGAAAGATGGTGGCCAGTGAAGTGGGGGATAAAACAGAGCATCCATCATTATTCAGTATTTTCCAGGGTCAAGACATTTGATAATTTTCCTCATTCGGAAAGAGGGCTTTATCAATGTTGCACTCTCCAATTTTTAGAGGAATATTTGTCATATATCTTACAAACATAGATGCAAATATATTTAGCAAAAGAATGGCAAGTCAAATTCGGGTAGCATATTAAAAGTAACAGACACCATGACCAAGTGACATTTATCTCAGGAATGCAGGAGTGGCTCAACATACAAAAATCAATCAATGTAACATACCACATAAGCAGAATGAAGGGCAGAAAAAAAATACATAGTGACTACAATTGATGCAGAAAAAGCATCTGACAAATTCCAGCACCATTTCATGACACAAAATAAACTAAGACTATACAATATACTTCCTCAACATAATAAAGGCCCATGAAAAACTCTAACATCTATGAAAAACTCACAGCTGACATCATACTCAACGGTGAAAGACTGAAAGCTTTTCCAGGAACAAAACAAAGATGCTTCTTTGCCATATCTACTCAACATGCTACTGGAAGTTCTAGCCAGAGCAACTGGGCAAGAAAAAGAAATAAAAGGCATCCAACTTGAAAAAGAAGAGGTAAAATCATCTCTATTTGCAGATGGCTTTTTGTATTTATTTATTTATTTATTTATTTATTTATTTATTTATTTATTTAGGGATGGGGTTTCACTCTGTTGCACAGCCTAGAATTCAGTGGCACAATAATAGCCCACTGCAGCCTTGAACTCCTGGGCTTAAGCAATCCTTCCGTCTCAGTTCCCAAGTAGCTGTGACTACAGGCACATATCATCATGTCCAGCTACAAATGGCATGATCGTATATGTGGAAAAACCCAAATAATCCCCCCCAAAACTGGTAGAACCAATAAACAAATTCAATAAAGTATAATATACAAAACCAGCGCTCAAAAGTTGGTTGTATTTCATATATGAGCAACGAACAATGCAAAAGGAAAACTGGGAAAATGATTTCACGTATGATAGCATCAAAAAGGATAAAATGGCTAGGAATAAATATAATCAGCAATGACTTGTACACTGAAATCTACAAAACTATAGTGAAAAAAGTTAAAGACCTAAATAAGAAGAAACACATTTCATGTTATTGCTTAATGGTTGGCAGATTTTCTGTCTCTCAGGTGACGAAAATGTTCTAGAAATAGAGTAGTAACAGCAGAATTGCAGATTAGTACTAATCACCCCCTTTACCAGTGATGAACCTGGAGATCAGGAAGGACAGACAAATTCCCTAATCACACACCCCTAGTAATAACAGCTGGTCTTGGCATTGGATCTGAAGAGTGCCAAAGCCTATGCTCTTTCCAGCACTAAACCACTAATGTATATTACACGCTCAGTAAGTTCAGTGGTCAATTTAAGGGCTCCATAAATAATAATTCATTTAATCTGAACAGTAGGTATAATTAGCTCCATTGTACAGAGTAAGAAACTGAAGAACATAGGGCTTAAGTAATCTTCCCATGACTCCCTCTAGGAGTCATGGGAAGGATTCAATCCCAGGCAGTCTAACCACAGGTCCATACTCAGTCACTTAGCAACATTACTTCTCTCAGGATGTTTGCAATCTGGCTGGAACAACCCTTATTTCATAAGTACTGGAACAATGAGAGAAAAAGCAAAGGGACAGTCAAACACCAAACTATGCATCACCCCGTTCATGAGTGAGGAGAGGACAAGAGCATCGAAAGAGAAAGTAGAAAACTTGCTGCAGAGGAAACTTTCAGTTAACCCCTGAGAAGGAAGAGCATGGCTTTCTTCATCCAGTTGATGTGATGAATAACATTAATTGATTTTCAGATGTTGAACCAACCTTGCATACCTGGGACATATCCCACTTGCTTGTGGTATATAATTGTTTTTGTATGTTGCTTGATTTATTTGCTAATATTGTGTTGAGGATCTTTACATCTGTGATCATGAGAGTTGCTGGTGTGCAGTTTCTTGTAATGCCCTTACCTGGTTTTGGTATTAGGGCCATGCTGGTCTCCCAGAATGCATTAGGAAGTATTCCCTCTGCTTCTATCTTATGAAAGAGACTGTTGAGAAGAGAATGGCTTTCTACCCAGAAATAGATTCAGTGTTCATAACAAAACGTTCACTGAGTGAGAAAGGCCTGGTAGGGAATCCTAGCTTTGCCCCTTGATGACATGAATGAGCATTTCTTATGCTCAGTTTCCTCAACCATTAGAAAGGGATGATCTCTACTCTATCAGGGATATGGTAAGGGTTACAGGAAATTTCTGCAAATGCTGCAGCACAGATCCTGGCAGAGTAGGTGTTCACCAAATGTGAGGTTTCCGTAACTTCATCTCCTCCACTCTCCCCAGCCCAACTCAGGTTGCAGCCCCAGCAAGTATGGGGTACCATTATTCCATCTTTTCTCTCTCACCCAGCCCTGAGCTGTTTTCAGAGGTTAGCTGCCAAGCTAGCAGGATGTAGGCCACACCCCTGTCCCTGGGAGGCAGAGCTCTGCCATTAGTCTCCCAAAAGTCCAGCAATTAATTTACTGAGCTGAGTTCCTTCCACAAGCCAGCCCATTGCCATAGTAACCAGCATTCCCATTCAGGAACCCAGAGGAGGGGGGAGAAAGAACACTGAGCAGAAAGCAATTTAGAGAGAGAAAATGAGATCCGGCACATTGCTGGGGCAGCCTGGGCAGAGTTCGAGCTCTGTCTGAGTCAGGGGGTCTGGCCTCTGCCCATTGAGGGTGGGGGCTGGGGGAATGAGGCACTGTTGATGTGTTGCTGGGGTGATGGGCAATGTTCTGGGCAGGAATCTGGTTGGGACATAAGAGCATAGTATGTCTGTGTCCAGACCACTGAGCTGTGTCCTTCCATCACAGACCCAGCTCAGAGCCACTGGCACAGTCCAGCTGAGCTGTCTGTGGTGCAAACTGCACGTGCTGGTTTAAAAAGGGAAGATAGAACCAGGTGGCTTCTGTCTTAAGAGGGCTGCCTGGGAACCCAACCAAGCTCACCTGCATCCTGGATTCAGAACTCAACTCAGTGGGGCTTGGAGCAAGTCCTCTTCAGTCAACAAATACAGACTGAATACTTTCTACATGCCAGACCAGACACTGTCACAGCTGTCTGACTACTCTTAGGGCAGCTAACATAATAATTAAGCTTCTCAATCAGAACAATCAGAATCCCGGTGTTCAGATTCCAATTATGGTGCTTACTAGCTGTGCAAGCTAGGGGAATTCACTCAACCACTCTGGACGTCAACTCTTTGATGTATGAAGTGGGGATTCAAATATTTATCTCACAGGTTTGTTGGGTTTCATTAAATGAGTTACTATATATAAAAAGCCTAAAATGTACCTGGACATAGATGGTGCTTAAGACACACTACTTTTATTACTTCCCGATCCTTAGTTTCCTCAACTATAAAATGGGAACAATATCCCCTACTTCAGAGATCTGTGGAAGAGATTATATGAGACAATAGATGTGATAATTTTTATAAAGCAAAAGGATCCCATTACTGTAATAATTGGCTATCAAGGGGAGATGTGGTCACCCACCCTCAATTCAGAGAACTCAGTTGATGTTGACTGTGTAGGGATTCTGTGTATCTCATTGTTTTCGTCTCCAATTTACAATGCCCTAAATGCATGATAAGCATTTTACATTACACTTTATCCAAGGAGTTAGCAGCCTAATGGTGGAAGCAGACAAGCAAGTAAATGCTCATATTTCCCTATGGTCAGTGGACATGGTGTCATGGGAGCTGAGTGGACAAGCACCTAACCTGGGCCTGGGAGGTCAGGGAGGGCTTCCTGGAGAAGGTAATGCCTGAGCTGAGTCTGGAAAGATGAGTGGGGAGTAGGCAAAAGGACAAGGGCTGCTTCCCATCTATCATTACTCATAGAATGAACAAGGAGCGCAGTAGTTAGGAGGAAAAGATGCAGAAAGCAATGAAAGTTCAGGCTGGAGCAGAAGGTAGGAACTCATGGGGAGGAAGGCATTCGAGTGTGAGGAAAGAAATTAACAAGCAAGCCTAGAGACTTGTGCAGTGACCCAGAGAAAAGGTTCAGGCATGCTTGGAAAGCCTCTGGGGCCGGTGGATGTTTACATGCTTGTGAGTGGCATATACCATGTGATTTAGGAAACCCTGTTGACAAGGATGGATTAGAGAGACCAGTGAGAAGTGAAGTGCAACCATTCAAACAGAAATCCCAGCAACCTTCCCTAACACAGCCATGGACAAAGTGTTCCAGCTGCAGATCCTATGATGCTGGTGACTGGCAGGGAGCAGGGGATTGATGGAGAAGAACAACTGGAAGCAATCCCAGACTTCCAGTTTGAGCATCAGTGGAGCCAGCCAGTGAGGGGATGGAATGAAGAGTACAGGCTGGAAATAGTGAGGTAAATTTGAGGTACTTGTAAAACAGCCAGATGGAGAGGTCAAAGGCGGAAGGACATTTGAGTCTAGGGCTCAGAAGAGAAACTGGAGCTGGAGATATTCCTGGGAAAGTATAGAGGGAGTAGAAGACAGAACTTTCAGTGGTATTAGTGTTTAGGCAAGAGTCAGAGGAGGGAGAGAAGCCATGTATGTCCCATCTCCGATCTTAGTGTCAGCTTCACCTTCAATTACTACACTTTGTAATATAAGTGAGCATGCTATAGTACCTCCATATCTTCAGTTTTCTTCCCTGATCCAATATTTTCCTATGACTTTTATGGCAAAGAGTATTGTGTGTATACTTTTATCTTGAAAAGCAAACAAACAAACAAAAAACCTGGTTAGCTGGGTGTAGTGGCACATGCCTATAGTCCCAGCTACTCAGGAGGTATAGGTGAAAGGATTGCTTAAACCCAGGAAATTGAAGCTCCAGTAAGCTATGATCACACCACTGCACTCCAGCCTGGGCAATAGAGCAAGAACCTGTCTCTTTAAAAAAAAAAAAAAACTGTATGTTTCTGGGGTGGTATCAGCAAGGACCAGCCAGGAGCTGGACATCTCTTCCCACCTAGGCCATCTTACTATACCTAACCAGGGTGACTGTCTACTAAATGATAAAATTAAATAGAATCCAGAGTTTCTCAGAATAATGGCCAGTGTCAAGGACACAACTGAAAGTAACTCATTACACGAAGAACCAGGGCAATTACAGCTTAAATGAGAAAATTTAATCAAGTGATTCCAATGCTGAAGTAACCCAAATTTTCTAACAAATATTTTTGAAGCAGAAGTCATAGAAATGCTCCAGTGAACCATAACAAACACTCCTGAAACAAATGAAAAAAATAGAAACTCTCAGCAAAAAATCAAAGATATAAAACAGAAACAAAGAGTAACTTAAGAGCTAAAAAATACAGTAAAAATGTTTAGAAAACACACAGCTGGCCCAAAACTAGACTGGAAATGAGAAAACAGATTAAAAAATCAGCAAACTAAAACAACAAACCAATAGAATTTACCCAATCCGAGCAACATCAAGAAAACAGACCAGAAAAAAAAATAAGCAGAGCCTCAGTAATCTACAAACAAAACAGTGTACATAACTTTCATATCACAGCAATCCAGGGAGAGAAGAAAGAGTATGGAGCTCAGAAACTTCAAAGAAATAATGGACGGTAAATTCTCAAATTTGCTGAGATCCTAGAAGCTGTATCTGCAGACAGAATAAACCCAAAGAAATCTATGCCCGAACACATCATAATCAAACTTCTGAAAACCAAATAAAGACAAAAAAATACTGAAAGAATCTAGAGAGAAGTGACACATTGTCTATAGCGGAAACACAAATGAGAATGGATTTCTTACTTGAAACCAATAAACCAGGGAGAAATGGTATAACATTCTTCAAGTGCTGAAAGAAAACTGTCAACTCACAACCTTATATCCAGCAAAAACATCCCTCAGGGATAAAGGGGAAAAAAAGACAATCTCAGAGGAAGGAAAACTAAAGAGAATTTGCCATTTATAGGCTTACCTTTGAAGAATTGCTAAAGGGAGCCTCCTAAACAGAAAAGGAAATGAGAGAAAGAGCTGGGAACTTTAGGAAGCATATATATAATAGACTCTACTTTCCATGAGTTTTGAAAAAAATTATTTGATGATTAAGCAAAAGTTATAGCATCATATGGTATGGTGTTCAATGTGTATAAGGAAATTCTGAAGATGTTTTTTGTATATTAAAGGGGGAAAGGTTAAAGGGACCTAAATGAAAGTAAGATTTCTACACTAAACTCAAAGTAGTAAAATGTCCATACTAGTTGACTTTTTTTCCACTCCCTCCCTCCCTCCCTCCCTCTCTCCCTCCCTCCCTTCCTTCCTTCCTTTCTGAGACAGAGTCTTACTTTGTTGCCGGGCTGGAGTGCAGTGGTGTAATCTCAGCTCACTGCAACCTCTGCCAGGCTCTGTCTCCCAGGCTGGAGTGCAGTGGTGCAATCTCGGCTCACCACATCCTTTGCCTCCTGGGTTCAAGCAATTTTCCTGCTTCAGCCTCCTGAGTAGCTGGGACTACGGGCGTGTGCCACCACACCAGGTTAATTTTTTTGTATTTTAGTAGAAATGGGGCTTCACCATGTTGGCCAGGATGGTCTCAGTCTCCTGATCTCCTGATCTGCCTGCCTCACCCTCCCAAAGTGCTGGGATTATAAGAGTGAGCCACCACGCCTGGCCAACTCATGTTATCTATGTACATTGCAGTACCTGGAAACAAACACTAAAAAAATACTCAACAAAGATATTTATTCAAAAACATTATAAATAAATAAAAATGGAATTGTAAAAATTGTTCCAGTTATCCACAAGAGGGCAAAAAGGGGAAACTAAGGAATGAGGAAGCAAATGAATAAAAGAAAAACATAACACATGGGCAGACTTAACCCTTAAAAAGAAGCACAGGATATAGAGCAAAGTACATGAGAAAGTTTAAAATTCCATTCAAAGCTGGGTACAGTGACTCATGCCTGCAATCCCATATTTTGGGAGGCTGAGGCAGGCAGATCACCTGAGGTCAGGAGTTCGAGACCAACCTGGCTAACATGGCGAAACCCTGCCTCTACCAAAAATAGAAAAATTAGGTGGGCGTGGTGGTGGGTACCTGTAATCCCAGCTACTCAGGAGACTGAGGCAGGAGAATCACTTGAACTTGGGAGGCAGAAGTTACAGTGAGCTGAGATTCTGCCACTGCACTCCAGCCTGGGTGACAGAGCGAGATTCTGTCAAATTAATCCATCAATGAATTAATTCCATTCAACAAGTACTCATTCAGTCCCCTCAGTGCCTCAGGTGAGTAACATAGGTAACCTCATTCCATAACCTAGCCAGTTACTGTAAAGCAGCCTTATCATTCCATTATCTATCTGTTTTATGATGAGGAAATGAAACTCATGATGCTAAATCATTAATTATTCAAGGTTACATAGCCAGTGTGTAATAGGGAGAAGATATGAATCCAGGCCTGGTTAAAGGGGTAGAAGGAGGAGGGAGACAGTTACCATATACCTTACTACCCTCCCTGCACTGTGCCAGACCCTTACACAAATAATAACTAACTTAGTGAAATGGGTCCCTAAGAGTGAAGGCCACCTGGAGGTCCTCGAAGACAAGCTTTGTTCCCGTTGCCTAGCTAACTGCCCCTAGAACATACATCTCATAAAAACTCAGTAAAGAAATTGATGAATGATTTCCCTTTAATTCAAATTCATAGCCTCAACAGACGCACAAGCTGACTTTGAATAAGAAAATTCTCCTTCATTCTGGAAAAAACAAACATCTTAGTTTGTTTGGGCTGCTGCAACAAATTGCCATGGACTGGATGGCTTTTAAACAACAGAAATTTATTTCTCACAGTTCTGGAGGCTGGGAAGCACAAGATCAAGGCACCCACAGATTCGGTGTCTGGCGAGTGCTTGCTTTCTGATTCACAGAGGGCTGTCTTCTCATGCTGTCCTCATGTGGGAGACGAGGTGAGGGATCTCTCAGGCTTCTTTTATTATTATAACTAATTCCATCCATTAGGGCTCTGCACTCATGACCTAAACACCTCCAAAAGGCCCCGCCTCCACATGCCATCGCATTAGGAATTAGATTTCAATATGTGAATGTCAGAGGGACACATTCGGTCGATAGCAGACAGGAGTCAATTTAAATGACAGAATTGCAGCCTCTGCTTCATCTGTGTGTACATAATAAAACCGATTCCCAGAAAGGTAAAGCTCCTTGCACCATCCATATCCCAGTATTGTTGTCAATTTCTACCTTCCCCAGAAATGGAAACACCTGACAGCCCTTCAGTTATCTTAGCAAACATGAAAATGACATATTCAAAAAGGAAAATGAGGTATCAAAAATTTCCATCCTTCATACTCTCCCTCACCACCCCCAAAAAATAGCTAGCTCAGGATGGATTCCAAGCAGATAATCTTGCCTTAAAGGCCTGTAAGTCTCTTACCATAGTCTATGGATTTGGAGGGCGCATTCCTCATACACTTGCTACGTCTCCTCCCACACCCCACATCCAACCCACCAACAAGCCTATCAGCTCTCCCACCCCAGCCACCTCAGGTATGTCAATACCTTCCCTTCTGCACTACGGCTGGTGGAGACCAAGCCTCCTTCCTCTCTTGCGTGGAGCACAGTAACAACTTCCTAATGGGTCTCCTTTCTTGCTCTCTTGTTTCCCTCTACACTAGATTCCCTACAAGGAAGCAGCAGCATCTTTAAGAAATAAATTAATTAATTAAAGCCCTAATACTTAGTCACAGATTACTTCCATTTTTTCTTACGGCTCTCTTCATCCAGCTGTAGGTACAGCCTCAGCCACAGGCTTCAGGTACAAGGATGAATTAGAAATGTGACTTGCTCACATCAATCCCAAATGTTATTCCTTATTCTAATACCACTCCTGCTGCTTTCTCTCTTCTTCCCCTTCTCCCTCCTTTATTCTCCCTTTCTCCTTTTTCTGCCTCCCTCTTTTTATCCTTCATTTATTTTTGTCCATTCTATTGTCCAATCACAATGTAAGTCCCGTAAGTGCCAAGACCATACCTTTCACCATTCCAGACATGAAAACAGAGAGTATATTCACTCAGAGCCAGCTTATGGATTAAAAAGGCTGAGAAGCGCCTGTAATCCCAGCACTTTGGGAGGCCGAGGCAGGTGGATCATGAGGTCAAGAGATTGAGACCATCCTGGTCAACATGGTGAAACCCTGTTTCTACTCAAAATACAAAAAGTTAGCTGGGTGTGGTGGCACACGCCTGTAATCCCAGCTACTTGGGAGACTGAGGCAAGATAATTGCTTGAACCCAGGAGGAGGAGGTTTCAGCGAGCCGAGATCGTGCCATTGCATTCCAGCCTGGGTAACAAGAGCGAAACTCCGTCTCAAAAAAAAAAAAAAAAGGCTGAGAAGATGCTGGGACCTTTAAATGGGGACATGAGGCAGAAAAGAGGAAGATCTAGCTTAGCCTAGAAAATTCAGGGATGGTGAGACACAATATACTCAAGGGTTCAGTCAGTGCTGACCGGTAAACAGATTCTCCTGTTACTATGCTGCTTGGTATTTTGAACTTGCGTGCAGTAATACCCAGCTTTTGCTATTGAGTCATTTCTTTTTCTTCTTTTTTTTTTTTCTTTTTTTTTTGAGACAGAGACTCACTCTGTCACCCAGGCTGGACTGCAGTGGCATGATCTCAGCTCACTGCAGCCTCTACCTCTTGGGTTCAAGCGATTCTCCTGCTTCAGCCTCCTAACTGCGATTACAGGCACGCACCAACCTACCTGGCTAATTTTTGTATTCTTAGTAGAGACAGGGTTTTGCTATATTGGCCAGGCTGTCTTGAACCCCTGACCTCAGATGATTCACCCACCTTGGCCTCCCACAATACTAGGATTACCAGCATGAGCCACTGGGTCAAATGTTTCTTGATAAGCGAAAGTGGCCTTCCCTGTCACGATCCCTGACGCTTACCATTGGCACAAAGTTGTTGCTCAATAATATTTTTTGAATAAGAAAATAAATAAAGGCTGGGCACAGTGGCTCATGCCTGTAATCCCAGCACTTTGGGAGGCCAAGGTGGGTGGATCACCTGAGGTCAGGAGTTCAAGACCAGCCTGACCAACATGGAGAAACCCTGTCTCTACTAAAAATACAAAAAAATTAACTGGGCTTGGTGGTGCATGCTTGTAATTCCAGCTACTTGGGAAGCTGAGGCAGGAGAATCACTTGAACCCAGGAGGCAAAAGTTGCAGTGAGTCGATATCGCACCATTGCACTCCAGCCTGGGCAACAAGAGCAAAACTCCATCTCAAATAATAATAATGATAAATTAAAATGGCAGCTGATCCAGCAGACTGTAGTGTACCAGATATGGCGAAGGTATGATGATGCAGATGATACAAACAGCAGCCAGAACTGTATCGGCTGTTTCTCTTGCATTGCTTTATTTCTTCACAAGGGGCTAGCGAAGCCATTAATACTGCTGAGTAACCTCGTGTTCTGGGCAGTGAAAGAACATGCCAAAGACTTAGACAGCCAGGAAGGGGTAGGGTACGGATTGTGCCAGGCCAGTACGATCCTAGATTCTGTGCTCTTCTCATTTAACTAGGAAGGCTTGGTCTCTGTCACTCAACAGAATGACAGTGCTTGATCAGATGCCTTGCAGGTGGGGAGAAAACAAAGAGAGCTTTGGCCATCAGGATTGTTGGGTCCTTCTAACAAGCAACAGCATCCATTCAGTTCTTGTCTCCTGTCCACTCAGACATCCCAACAATTTAATGGAATTGGCCTCTGCCCTACATTGCCAAATTGCGGAAGGATTCAGATGATTGGAGGAGGAGATGGAAAAAGTGAGACATGGTTTCCGAACCTCCTTCTTTATGCTTTGGAATTCAAAGTATTATCAGTTATATATATATATATATATATATTATTTTTATCACTTCCCTCAGAAGAGGCTGCATGCCATTTCTGTTTCTCTCCCAGTTGCTAGAAGCTGTAAATGAAACTCAAGCCATATCTGTCTATTCTTGAGACAATGAAGGTGTCTTAAACCTGGGCTCCAAGTGGCACTTTCATTCTAAAGCCATCGCCCATTTCTTCACTACGCTTTGTGGTCTTTAGAGTCATTGATCAACTACTTCAACAAGTATGTATTGAGTCCCAGACTACGTGCCAGGCATTGTCTTAATCGCCGGGTGTAGCAGTGTTCCTCCACCCGGCTTACTTTCTAGAAAGAGAAGGGAGAAAGTAAACAAAGCAACAAATAAGTAAAGGATGGTTTTAGAGAGTAATGGCTCATTTGAACACAAAGAAACAGTCATGTGATAGAAGGTGACTTGGGAAGGGCAGTTTTTACACTCTGCAAATGGAAAGATTCCTCTTAGCTGGGGACACTTGAACTGAGATCTGATTAATCAGACAGAGCCTTTTGGAAAGGGAAACAGGGCGAGGAGTGAAAAGCCTCTAGCAGTTGTTGGATCCCTGCCACCAACAGCCTGAGACATGGCCTCCAGCCTCAGATCCACTCATTACTGGAAGGTTTTCTTTTTTTTTTTTTTTTTTTTGAGCCTGAGTCTCGCTCTATCCCCAAGGCTGGAGTGCAATGGCACAATCTCAGGTCACTGCAACCTCCGCCTCCCGGGTTCAGGTGATTTTCATGCCTCAGCCTCCCGAATAGCTGAGATTACAGCTGCCTACCACCATACCTGGCTAATTTCTGTATTTTTAGTAGAGACGGGGTTTCACCATGTTGGCCAGGCTGGTCTCAAACTTTGGACCTCAGATGATCCACCCGCATCAGCCTCCCAAAGTGCTGGAATTATAGGTATGAGCCACCATACCTGGCCTGGGAGGTTTTTGTGTTCCGTTTTTGGGACAAGTGTCCCACTCCTGTTGCCCAGGCTGGGGTGCAGTGGTGTGATCACAGCTCACTGCAGCCTCGATCAACCAGGCTCAAGTGATCCTCCCACCTCAGCCTTCTGAGTAGCTGGAACTACAGGTGTGCACCACCATGCCCAGCTAATTTTTGTATTTTTTGTAGAGATGAGGTTTCACCACGTTGCCCAGGCTGGTCTTGAACTCCTGGACTCAAGCAATCTGCCTGCCTCAGCCTCCCAAAGTGCTGGGATTGCAGGCCTGAACCACCATGCCTGGCCTTTACTGGGACTTTCTACACATCTTCACAAGACCCAAATGAGGTGCCTAATACATAAATATGATCATTTGACTTGTGGATGGACCCTGCAGCACCCCTCGTCACCTTTTGGAAATTCCAGATGCTCACTGCAGACTCATAGACTGCCTTGCACCTCTCCAGTGTCACCTGGCTACATGTCTGCTTGGACCTATGTGAACGAAGGAGAAGACAATGGGGAGAGGGGCTGTGCTGGGGAAGGAGGGGCCGTCCGTACTCCTTGCTTCCGTGGGATATGGTGAGCAAACTCCCTGTGAGTCAAATGAACAGCACAGGGGGAGGTCAGGCTGGAGTACCCGACTGGTGCCCAGCAGAGATAGCTGCACAACAAGAGGACTCCCACTGTAAGACACTGTGATGGACGCTGCAGGCATAGGGGAGGAAGGGGCATGGGGGGCTCCCACCAAGCTGGGAGAGGTGAGGAGCTCCATGAGAGAGGTACCACAGGGATGCCCAAAACACAGTGAAGCTTTTGTGGCAAAGGTGGCCAGAGGAGCTACTGCCATGACTATCAAAGCAGAGGCCACTGCCCCTCTCTTCTCCCTTTATCCTCACCCACACCTTCCAGAGAAAGGGAGCGGAAGGGAGAAAAGACCCCAGCCAGGTCCCTCAGGACGATGGCTTAGCATTGGCTATGACAGGAGGGCAGAGAACTTCGCGGTGATGTGGGACTGTGCTTTTCGACTAGAACTGACTGGGCTGGGCTCTGTTCCACCTGCAAGTGGACGGGAAGTTGTGGGATGGGGTCAAGGCTTGTGAAGGCACAGGACAGCAGGTTTTGACCAAATGTGGTTGGTCTCAGGGACCATGGAAACATGAAAGGTTTTCTTTGCCATGCACCCCTGAGTTTCAGCTGCTGAAGGGTGGTTACTTTAGCCCTCATACACTGATCCCCCGTGGATCAGAGCGGCAGGCCTAACACACAAATAAAAAAATGTTCCCTCCCTATGGCGAGTTGTCTCAAGGTCTGTAGCAGTCCTCATTGAGCAGATGTATCCAGGAATTAATTATGAATTACTGAGCATCAACCCCACAGCAGGTACGGAGCCAGGACATGCCACATGGGATCCTCGCCATAGCCTGATGTGCTGAGTTACTGTCCCTTTCACGACTGACATCCTGAGGCCAGGCCATTGCTCCAGGTGATGTGGCTATTGAATGAAAGAGGCTGGATTCACATTCTGGGCCACCCAACCCCAGGATCACCAGGGGCTTCCTGCAGGAAAGAGATAACCATGGAAAGGGACCATTTAGGGCAGACTGGGGGTCTTCAATGCTGTGGTTTGAATTCTAAGCTTGGGGTAACATGCAGCAAAAATGCTCATACATGTTAAATCATATATTGCATCCCATCAAGATCTAACGGGCTTTAAGTGAAGTGGGAGAGAAGAGCAGGCACCCTGGCCTGATGGGCAGAAGAGAGACAGAGCATCTGGAGGCCAGTTTCACCTGCCCCTGCTTGTCTCTGAGATCCGCGATTGTTTCCTACCTGGGCCCACAGTTGCTTCTGTCTTCCAAGCCTCCCTCCTTCAGAGAGCAGAGCTAGCCTTTTGCTTTCAGTAAAAACTTCCCTCCTACTATCAGTTGATGGGGTTCATGGGAGGGTACCCCGCTTTTTCAGCTAGGAGGTGGCAGGCGACCACATTGAGCTGGCTTGGACTCCACATTCCCCTGAATGCTGGAATTTGACAAGAGCCAAGCACATAATCCTGGGGCCTTCTGCTAGAGTTTCTAGGTAAAGAGGCACATGTCTGCTGGAGCTGCTGAGTTTGGGGGGGCCAATGGCCATGTGCCAACATGTGGGATATCCTGATGCACACTGCACCCTGAGGGCAAGACAAGATACATCCCTGGAGCTCTTGCACCCAGCTTTGTCCAAAGTCTAGAGGTACCCGGGGCTACTGTGCTGCATGAGACAAATATTTCCCTACCCCCGCTTAAGCTTAAGCTAATTTGAGCTGGAGTTCTTCCACTTCAAAACCACACAGAGGCACCTGATGCTCTTAGCAGGGCCCAGGGGACACTCCTCATCATGGAGCTCGCGCAGGGAGTCCTTGCTTCCTAAACTGCTTCCTGGGCTCTATGTCTTGTTTCCACTTCCTCTCCTTTCATCCTTGATTGACAGCTCATCCAGAATTGCCCCATTCAACCCCCCTCTCCAATGGCCACCTTCCAAAAGCCATCCAGAGACCCACACACACACCCTTACCCCCCAGTTCCTGCATCCTCCCTGGATCTATATGGGGTTGCAGAGACGGCACAGACCAGAGGACGCACTCGGGAGGACAGGACACCCTTTTTTCTTTTTTTTAAAGTCAGGGAAAAGCACTAACGCAGTCCCCCACTACCACAAATTATGCAGTCGAGTTTCCCACATTTGGGGAAATCGCAGGGGTCGGCACATCCAGAGTGCAATGGATAAGCCTCACCCTGGGAAAACCACCTTCGTGATCATGGTATCTCCCCTGCCAGGTAAGTATACAGGAATGCCCTTTTCAGCCCCTGTCTGCCTGCCTCACCCATCAGCACAAGCAAACCTTAACCACACTGTTTTATTCATTTCTTCAAACATGGCAGAGCTGTAATAACTCCATTTTTATTTATTCCATGTTTTCAGTATTGAATTCTTCCCAATTTTTTCTCTCCCCATGCCAACCCCCAATGAGTCCACTGTCTGAGTTCATTTCACAAGAGATTGTCTCAGATTACAGAGTCTTGAGGACACCGAAATATATTTCTGTTTAATTTATTTTGAGCAGCGTCTGGTCTGGTGAAGCAATATGTATAAATAGTGCTCCAGCATCCACACTGATTTTGGAGGTGCCATCCCAGCAGGCTTCCCTTTTTCTGGGAGAAATAATAAGAAGCCACATGCAGTGCCTCCCCTTTGAGAAGTGAGACGGCACAGCGGGAGGGCCATGGGCCATGAGGCCACATAGACTTCAGCTGGTTTCCGTCTCCACCACTCTCCAGCCATGCGAACTCAGCTAGTATCTCTCTAAGCCACGGTTGCCTCATCTGTAAAAAGGGGTTACTAATCCACTTCATCAGTTGCTGAGTTCCTAGTCAATGGCAGCTTTAAAAATACATATCAATAGATGGATGGATGGAAGGACAGATAGATTAGATACAAGACAAACTATAAGCACTTGATTCAAGAAAGCTGTCATTACCAGAGAATCTTTTTCAGTGCTTCCTTTACACTGACAGTACTTTTTGCACCAGCATATAAATTCCACTCAGAAAACTCTGTGGAGGGAAGTGATCTACCACAACACTCTCCATCAGCCCATGCCTGAATCCCCTGGAGGGACCCCTTATGCACTCATTTAAACTTGGATATCTCCAGTGACTGGAAACTCACTATTCTGCAAGACAGGAAGAGCATCTCAGAATTCTAAAGTGTTGGGACTTCTGAGATCCTGGCGGTCTTGGCTGAAGGCAAGGCCAGTGACTGAGCTCAGACCGGGCTCTAGGTCCCCTTTCCCAGATTAGAGCTCTGTTTCATACCAGAAAATCTCAGGCAACCAGGCTGTTTGGAGCTCTTATATTATGATTATTTTTATTATACTTTAAGTATTATATTTTTATTAGACTTTATTATAGTCAGATCAGTGGCTGAGCTCAGACCAGGCCCTAGGTCCCCTTTCCCAGTTTAGAGCTCTGTTTCATACCAGGAAACCTCAGGCAATGAGGCTGTTTGGAACTATTATTAGTATTATTATTTTATTATTGGACTTTTAAGTTCTGTGGTACATGTACAGAACGTTCAGGTTTGTTACACAGGTATGCATGTGCCATGGTGGCTTGCAGCACCCATCCCCCCGTCATCTACATCAGGTATTTCTCCTAATGCTAGCCCTCACGAATTCCCCCACCCCCTGATATCCCTCCCCAGCCCCTCAACCCCTGCTATCCCTCCCCAGCCCCCCAGCCCCCAGCAGGCCCTGGTGTATGGTGTTCCCCTTCCTGTGTCCATGTGTTCTCATTGTTCAACACCCACTTCCTTAAGAGACCCTGTAGTCCCTAAGCCAAGCTCCCCTTTCTACCCCTGGGGGACACACTCCATACAACCTCTGAGAACAGTTTCCCTTCTGAGATTGAGACCTCTCCCCCTGTGCCAGATTAGAAATTCCCCTTTACTATACTCTGTGAACTTGCAAAGGATCTTACTCACCCTAAATGTCCACGTTACTGAACAAGATAGGTCCGTTCATGTTCTGTACCAGCTTAAAGCCTCCTCTTGGGTCCTCAAGGCCTTTCTCAACCTGATCCCTCACCTCACATTTCACCTCATGAACCTTATTCTCCAACCTCAAAGACCCCTCCCCCTTCCTCGAACACCTTCATTTTCTTTTCCTAACTCCTTACATTGTCTGTGTCTTTACCTCAGAGAGAATGTCTTTTTCTTACCAGGCAGACTCCTATTCATCCTTCAAAACCCAGTTTAAGTGCCTTCTCCTCAGTGAAGACTTCCCTGATTTCCCAAGCAGGGAGTGTTCTACTATACTCTCTAGGCTCCCACAGACTCAAGGTTTTTAGCCCTCTACAAGTAATATCAAAAATTACCCACATATGAGTCTGTCTTCTCAACTGAGCTGCTTCACCATAAACATTATGAGGCTAGTCTCTCTTCCTCTGTGCCTGGAACTATCATGGGCACAGAGCAGTATCATGTATCAGTGTAACGGAGAGAAACAAGTACATGGTTGAAGCATCTAAACTGGAAACTTAATGGCATATTTAACTTAGCAAGAGGGAGCTCTTTTTTGTATTTCTTCATTGAAACTGTTACTTCCTGAGAAGATAGAAAGCATGTGGATTGACATAAGACTGACTTTTCCTTTTTTTTTTTTAGACAGAGTTTTGCTCTGTTACCCAGGCTGGAATACAGTGGTGTGATCTCAGCTCAGTGCAACCTCCACCTCTCAGATTCAAGCAATTCTCCCGCCTTAGCCTTCCAAGTAGCTAGTATTACAGGCACCCACCACCATACCCAGCTAGTTTTTGTATTTTCAGTAGAGACAGGTTTCGCCTTGTTGGCCAGGCTGGTCTTGAACTCCTGACCTCAAGTGATCCCCCTACTTTGGCCTCCCAAAGTGCCAGGACTACAGGCGTAAGCCACCGAGCCCAGCTAAGACTGACTTTCATTAACTAATCACCAACAACATTTCTTTTCTTCCAAGAAATTGCGTAGATGCCACCAGGACCCTGCCACACTATGGACAAGAGCAGAAAGAGGTGAGGCCTGTACCAAAGAGGGGGCAGGAATGGAGGCTTTGTGGATGTTCTCTTCCCAGGGAATTGACTCACAAATGTGCCCAAAACAGAGGTACCAAAAGGTATTTCTCAGACATCACAGGGTGGGGTTCTTCAGCCCACCATTTCCCAGGGGAGCCCGTGGCTTTGGCTCCACTGTAGTGGGGCTTCCGGACCAAAGCTGAAAAGGGCTTCCAGGATTGCTCCTCTACGAGGGGAGCCTGTGAGAGGGAGCTCTGCTCATTACCCTTGTGCTGTGCAGTGTCTAGCAAATTCAGGCTTTTAAATAATGTGAGCATTTATTGGTGGGAGAATTCAGCAGGAAGGGTACAAGAAAAGCCTCTTGAAAGGTTCTGTCTGAGCAAAGAACCACTGCACCCCCACTCTCTTTCCTCTTGATCTGAGAAACCATTCAGGGTTGGCTGATCAAACTTGTTGGTGCAAATTAATCCATGAACTCTCACTCATTCACACATTACCCCATCATGTACTTATTTCTCATTCATTCTTTCATTAGTCTGTGCATTTGTCCATTGTCTTAGCCCACTGTCTGCAGACAGAAGCACTGAAACTGATTCTTTCTTAATAATACTGCAGACTGAGTAACTTATTAAAAGAAGAGATCATTTGCCTCCCAGTTCTACAGGCTGGGATATCCCAGTGCATGCTGCAGGCATCCAGCGAGGGTAACCCCACAGCAGAAGGCAGAAGGCAGAAGGCAGAAGGCAGAAGCAAGTGTGTGAGACAGAGAGGACCCAGAGGCCAAATTTACCTTAGATAAGAACCTGCTCTCACAATAACTAACCTGCACTTAGAACAGCAACAGCCGTCCTTCCGTGAGGCGTCTGCCCTCACGACCCAATCACCTCTTATTAGGCCACATCTCCTAACACTGCTGCACTGGGGATGAAGTTTCCAACACATGAACTTTGGGGAGTCACACTCAAATCATAACACCTGTCTGTCCACACAGACATTTATTTCGGCTCTCTCTCTCTCCCCGCTCCCCCACACAGAGTCTCATTCATGCCACAAACAATGGAGTCCACAGCGCCACTTCTCAGTGGGTCCACAGCAAGCAGTAAAACAAAATACAATGGCTCAACCTTTAAATCATTTCTGCAGAACCTCCTAAGAGCCAGACACTGTGCTAGATACCCATGTTTTTAAGTATTTGTTGGCCGCTCTTCCCACACTGTTCAAATGCTGGATTTTGATTGACGTGGCTGTTTGGATATACATAGGTTGTGAAAGAATAACAGCCAGAACGGTACTATTGGTTACGCTGGGGGAGAACTCAGGAGAGCTGCAGATACTGTTGCACTTGTAAAAACATGCTTTTATTACCTTTTTTCTTTTTTTTTTGAGATGCAGTTTTGCTGTCGTTGCCCAGGCTGGAGTGCAATGGTGCAATCTCAGCTCACCTCAACCTCTGCCTCCCAGGTTCAAGCAATTCTCCTTCCTCAGCCTCCCAAGTAGCTGGGATTACAGACATGCATCACCAGGCCTAGCTAATTTTATGCTTTTAGTAGAGACAGCGTTTCTCCATGTTGGTCAGGCTGATCTCAAACTCTTACCTCAGGTGATCCGCCTGCCTCCGCCTCCCAAAGTGCTGGGATTACAGGCACGGGCCACCGCATCCAGCCTTTTTATTACTTTTTAAGTTTAAAACATTCTAGCTAAGAATAACAAAGAAAAAATTGTACAAATAGTACATTCACTTTCTCTATGAATGTACATTTATTCACTTATGGCAGTCTGAAATTTTTGTTAAGAGCATGGGCTTTGCACCAAGATACAAGTTTAAAGTTCAGTTCTGCCATTAACTAGCTAAGGAACCAAATGTCCCTAAGTCTCCATTTGTCCATCCCTAAAGGGAGTAACAGCGTACTTAATTCACAGGAGGAAATAATGTATGTGATAATACCTAACATACCACCTGGCACCAATTGGCATTTAATCTCACATGGGATCGGGGGCATATTATTTTTGCTTTTACAGAACTCAAAATCTGTCATAGGAAAAAAAGATCTAATTTATTCTAAGTACCCCCAAAAAGATGGAATAAGTTCAAACAGATGGCAGCAGAGAGAGCGCTTTCATTTGAATAAGAGGAAGAATCTTAAACCAGATATCCAACAATGCACTGGAGGTCGCCTTACGAGGTAACAATCCCTCTACCCCTGGCGGTGGGCAAAGATCTGGGAGAAAGGTGATAGGATCCAGTCAACAGATGAGGAAACTGGACGAGCTGCGTGTGATGGATGTCCTGCAGCCTGCAGATGCAAAGGGTCAATCACAGTCACGATTATTTGGCAAAGCTGTCCATGATCACCCTTAAGGTACAACCACAATGAAGCTTGTGACTCTGTTTTATTTGTATTTGTGTTTTGTTTTTTGGTAAGAGCACTTAACGTGAGACCTGCTCTCCTAATAGATTTAAGTGTATAATACAATATTGCTACGGATTGGCACAGCGTTATACAGCAGACCTCCAGAACGTGTTCATCGCACATAAGCAAAATTTTATACCCAATTTTAAAATGAGACTTTGTTTAATTTATCCTTATTTATCCTTGTGGCTGACTTGCCCTTTTTTTTCTTTGTCTTTATAGCATCAAGAGCAGACTGTGCCCCTGACAACTCAGCCACCGGGCAAGTGAGGCCAGCTCCAAGTGGCCTGGACCTGCCAGTATGCAGTTAAAGGAAAATCTTCTCCTTATGTTACAGTTTCAACCAAGAGATGGTATCAATTCTGATTTTTTTTAATTCTACTATAAGCCAAACTTAAAAAAAAATGAAGATACCCTCATCTCTATCAGAACATAGCCAGAGGGAACTAGTAGTGAGCCTCCATAACTGGGAGTGTACAAGTTAAGGCAAGTGGATAGCAGAAGAGAGCCAGCGTGTGCGAGTTTGTCCCAGGAGGCCTCTGAGTTGCTTTCAGCAGGCATCTTCACGACCGCAATGGGCTGGCAGGGCCACCCTCAAACACTCTCTGGGCATCTGCCAGGACTTCCCATTGCTGGTGCCAGGATGTTAGCCCTGCTTTCAGCCTCTCACAAGTGCTCCTAATAACTCCTGAGAGTTATTAGTTACCATCAAAATGCCGATGCCCTCTGACCCAGAAATCCTATTCCTTAAGAATAATCTGAGATATATCATTGCCAAATTGAGGAAATCTTACACAAACAAAAATGCTCAGCACAGCAGCAGGAAGGGACTGGTCCACCTATCATGGTCCATCCGCTTGCAGGAATGTGAAGCAGCAAAACAAAACTCGGTAACACCATAAAGCAAGGGGCTGCCTTTACTAAATAAGAAAGCTGAGAATGGTCATGTCCTATGACTCATTCATGTAGTCATTTATTCACTCACTCATTGATTCAACAAACCTCATGCTGGCCTCAGGCAAAACGCAGAGATGTCGGTCAGGCCGCCTGGCCTTAGGTTGATTGTTGTGGACACCAACTCTTCCCCTCAAGACACCCACACATGCACACACACCCACAAAGACACATATATGCACATACACATGTACACACAGACACATACGCGTGCACACAAATGCTGGATCCTAGGTGGGAAGACTGACAGGTGAATCCCTCTGTGTCCTGGTGCCTCATGAGACCTATGTTTGAGACTCAGTTCTGTCTCAAAATGCAAACCTGGCAAGTCATTCCCACTTTCCAGAACCCTTCTGTCCCCTGATCTGTGAAATGGGAGAATGGCACTTTTTCCATCTGACTAGAGCTTGGTCCTCCTTGATTTTACAGTTATCTTTATCTGGTAACCTGGTATGTCTTGAATTCTTGAATAGGGATTGGCTAAAAAAAAAAAAAATCCTCAGGGAACTTTCTTCCCCTAAAATATTCCTGTGGGCCTTTCTCATTTTCTGGTTTTCTTTGGGAGGCCTGTATCACTCTTAGTGTGTGGGAAAAGGCCTTTGTTGAAACAAAAATGAGCTTTAACTCTGGCTTCCTCTTTACTCCCTCTGTCTATCCCCAGGTAAATCAAACTCTGATCTTTCATTTCCTTATCTCTAAAACTGAGATACGAATGACATACATGTAGCCCATAGTCCTGGCCTATAGTAACCACACAACTTGCATTTACCTCCATTAAAAACATCATAAGCACCTCTGAAGGAAGAGAAGGATGCAGGAGGGAACCAGCAGACTCTTAAGGCTGGAAGTGAAGCTCTTGGTAATTGCAGCATCTCAAGCTAGGAAGGACCTTAAAAGCTCACCTAGCTCAAGCATTCCAGGGTCACATCAACCCTACAATAGCCATCCAATCTTTTTGAATGCCTCCTGTAGTGGAGGACTCACTCCCAAATGAATCAATCTGTCCTGCCTTTGGAAAGGTCTTCCAGCTGAACTGGAATCTAACATCCAGTGAAGCTCCTCCACTCATCCTTTTAGCTGGATGCTTCAGAGACCAAGAGAGCAGACCAGCTGCCCCTTCAACAGGGCAGCCCTCCAAATGGCTGAGGCTGCTGTCTCCTCTGCACTAGAAGACCTTCCTATGGTGGTATCCTTCCACATATGCTATGACTTCTATTCCCAGGAAATTCTGATTTGTCTCCTCTAAATGCACTCCACTTATCTGTGACCCTCTTACAGTGGAATCAGAATGAGATAACCCCTATTTTCTAGCCCACAGCAAGCAAGCTCCCAGGTCTGCAGAGGCCCTGCAGGTCACACAGATGACAGCAGACGACCAGAGGGCACATGCCATATGGAGTGGGTGGCTAATCTCATCCCAGCCATTGACAGCCTTGCAAGGATTCAAGCCAAAAGAGAAGCCAGAGACTAAAAATTATAACACAAAATCTCCTAATCATTTTATGTTGGCAAGTAACAGAAACATCACACAAAGCTTTAAAACTGTCTGTGGACTGGATCCGTCTAAGGACCATTTACTTAATCATTTTGTAGGTATAAAACCTTTAGTGAATCTGATGAAAGTTTTGACCAACAGAAAAACCAGATACAAACAAACTTCTGCTCCAAACGTTTTAAAGGATGCATGGGGCTGAATGCAGTGGCTCATGCCTGTAATCCTAGCACTTTGGGAGGCTGAGGTGGGAGATCATGAGGTCAGGAGTTCAAGACCAGCCTGGCCAACATGGTGAAACCCTGTCTCTACTAAAAATACAAAAGCTAGCTGGGTGTGGTTGTAGGCACCTATAATCCCAGCTACTCAGAAGGCTGAGGCAGAAGAATTTCTTGAATCTGGAAGGCAGAGGTTCCAGTGAGCCAAGATTGCACCACTGCACTCCCGTCTGGGTAACAGAGCAAAAGGGAGGAAGGGAGAAAGGGAGGGAGAAAGGGAGGAAGGAAGGATGGAAGGAAGGCTGGAAGGCAGGAAGGCAGGAAGGAAGGAAGGAAGGAAAGCAGACAGGCAGGCAGGTAGCCTGCCTAGCTGGATCGATCCTTGGGAGCCACTCCCGGATCCCAGGAAAGAAAATCCTCATTGAATCCAACGTCTTGTCTAATAAGACAGGCCCAACAACATCAAAGTGACAATTTCCTGCAGTTGCACAGCACCTCAATAGCACAGCGACAAGGACATCTAGAATGAGGTGAGGGTGCTTCCTGCTAAAGCTCCCCAGGTCTGTGTAACAGAAGCAAACTAAGGTATATTGTATGCCCACACCTACCAGATGCCTCTCCTGTTACCCATCTCTATCCCTTCCACCAGCTCCACAGGCAAAAGAGAAAACTGGGTCTCACTGAGGATAGCCACTTGACCCAGGGCAACCAGACAGAGACACAGAGTTAGCACTGGAAGACAAGACTAGCAGCAAGGCTCACGCCCTTCACCCGCACCTTGCATGTAGCCCAGCAGCGCACTCCATGCAGCCTTTAACAAAAACGCCGGGCCGGGTGCGGTGGCTCACGCCTGTAATCCCAGCACTTTGGGAGGCCGAGGCGGGTGGATCACGAGGTCAAGAGATCGAGACCATCCTGGTCGAAATGGTGAAACCCCGTCTCTACTAAAAATACAAAAATTAGCTGGTCATAAGGGCGCGTGCCTGTAATCCCAGCTACTTGGGAGGCTGAGGCAGGAGAATTGCCTGAACCCAGGGGGCCGAGATCGCGCCATTGCACTCCAGCCTGGGTAACAAGAGCAAAACTACGTCTCAAAAAAACAAACAAACAAACAAACAAAAAAACAAAGCCCCGCAATTTCAAATTCCCCGGGAACAACTCTTTGAACTCAACCAGGAGGAATCCGAAGATGTGGCCTTCAGCCTTCCATGATTTGCCTGGTAGAAATCATCAATGAGAGACAGATTAGGCGTGAGAATGACCCATGTGTACATAGAAGTGTGGGCATGGGACTCTGGAAGATGAGAAGTGGTGGAACTAAGTTCTGAGGAGGGGGACCAGCCCACAGCTGTGGGACAGGCCAGCAGGTGGTGCCTCCTTCTGCAGATGCCAGATAAGCGTGTCCACCTGTCATCCCTCAGTCTTGCCTTGAGTGAGGAGAAGTGATGACACATTTTCCAATAACAACTAATTCAAATTAGTGCTTGATCAAGTAGCACCAGAAGCTCTGGTCTGCTCCAGAACATGACACACAGGGGCTGGGGGAAGGACAAAACACCTCTCCGTCCTAGATCAAGGGGGTGAGGTGGTGGGGGGGTGGTTATAAAATACTCAAACAAGAACAAGAGCTAAATCTGGATCAAGAAAGCGAAGTTCCTCGACAGTAAGTGTAAAACCAAAGAAAGGTTCTTTCCCCACTCCCTGTTCCATTTCCCCAGCATCTTTTTCTCCTTTTATCCAAACTTCTTACTGGAAAGTTTAAAGAGCTGGTACCCCTCAACAACTTTAAAGTATTATAGTAACCAGAAACAAGTTCTTGCATCAGACGCTCGGTGGCCACCGCTGGGCTCCTGGCTGCTCAGCTGGAATCAAACAGGTGTGTTCTCACAGACTCCCCTCGATGTTGCTCTGAAGTTCAGCCAAGGCGCAGGCACATCTGCTTCCAACTCTAGTCACTCTCTAAAGAGCGGAGTGTGCTCAGGCTTCGGAAAGAAAAGGGTCTGTATTCGTAGAGAACACTCTCCCCAGCCCGCATCCACCCCCCACCTCGTCCCTCACAGTCATCTGGGAAGATGCGTGTCAGTTGAAGTCTGTGACCTTCAGCACCTGCAGGAAAGAAGAGAAACCGGGTCTTACCTGGCAGGGAGCACTCAGGGGATGCCAGCAGGGGTCCAGTCCTGGGCTCAGGCCCACTGGAAGCAACCGCTGGGAGAAGACACCAGCCCCAGGTGTCCCTCCTGGGGGTCACCTGCCAGCCACTCGCCCACTCTCCCCCCAGTAATCTCACAAACTCAGACTCTAAACAAGACTTGCAGTAGGTCGGGAGGCTTTCCCCTGGCCGGGGGGCCCGAGAGAGAACTAGCTTGAAAACAAGTAACTAAATACATGCAGTTCGAAGGAAAGGCTTGAAAGTTACAGAATGAAATAGAAAGTGTGTGAGAAACAGAACAGGGACAGCGGGGAGGACACTTCCTTGCGGAGAAGCGCCGCAGCCTCGGCCAGCCCCGCCACTGCCCAGGAACAAAGCTGCCTGGAGCCTCTCCAGGGGCAAACTGGCCTCAGCGCTGGGATTCCCCGGCTAAGAGCGCGGGGCTGGGGAGGAGCTCGGGCTGGGGCGGGCCTAGGAGCGCGGGGCGGGAGCGGGCGGGGGCCCAGCCGGGAAGGAGGAGGAAAATCAGGGGGGCTGGGAGCGGGGAGGGGCCGGAGGGGCAGGGGCGGACCCCGGAGGAAATGAGAGAGGCTGACTCAGTGGTGAGGGGCTGCGGGGAAAGGTGGGCAGGGACCTCGGGAGGGTGGTGGGGGACGGGACAGTGCTGGGGTCCCGGCAGTAACGAAGCTGCCCTGGGAAGCCCAAGAGAGGGGCTGACAACTTTCTGTCCAATTATAGGCTTCACTGGATACTCAGCTCCCTTTTCCAGCTGGTCTAGAAATAGCCCACCGACTAGTGCCGCAGCTGCCCGAAACTCTGGGAAGTTTGGCGCCTGCAGTGCAGGGGGATTCAGGGGAGGGGGCGCGCTTCGCTCTTTGTTCAGATCTGAGACTCCCCCACCTGTCTGAGCAGGTAACCCTCACCCGCTCTGTGCCAGAGGCTCCACCTACAGGCAGCCCTGTTCACTGGCTGTGACTTCAGTTCTGGGGACGGGGTCCTGTGTCCTTATGTTTGAGGTAAAGACAGTGTAGCCTTGGAGAGAGCCTTTATCGCCTGCCAGCGCCCCCAGCAGAGCAGGGCTGTGGGCCCAGGTTGGCCTGATGAGGACACTCGCCTGGCTAATGAATGGGCTTCCCAGCCCCCAAAGGCAGACTGCGAACAGGTGCTGGCCCAGGGCACCCTTCTACTTTTTCTTTCTGAGCACTGTTCCTAAAATGGGCCAGCCAGGAGTATTTTGAAGTAGATGAGAACATGGCTTAATCTGTGTGACCTCCCCCACCCCCAACTCCCAATCTGTCTCCTAAATTCGGGGGTGTCTTTATTTGGTCGCCTGCTGGGTAGCAGCGATTTCATAAACAGGCAATATCCGGCTCCTCTGTGACCCAGGGAGCTCTCAAAATTCCAGCCCCTTCTTCCCTCTCTGGTCTTGCTTTCTACCCACTCTCGTGGAAATTCATTTCACATGTGTTGACTGAACACCTCCCCCCCCCCGCCACGCCCCACCCCGTGTCAGGTGCCCATCAAGTAAAGGAGAGGGCTGGCCCTATCACGAGAAAGGTGAGGGGCTGAGATGAGTGCCATGCTTGTCAGTTACCAGGATGGGGGGAGGCAGAGAAGAAAGTGATTGTACCTGTGAGGGCCCAGTGTGTGCACCTCTGGGCTTACTCGTGTCAGAGGCAGTGAACAACAGCAACTCTGTCTTGAGTAGCGGCTGGGTAAAATGAGGCTGAGACCTACTGGGCTGCATTTCTAGGAGGTTTGGCGTTCTTAGTCACAGAATGAGATGGGAGAGCACAAAGACCCCACTGATAAAACAGGATGCAATAAAGAGGCTGGCCAAACCCACCAAAACCAAGATGGTGACCTGTGGTCATTCCCACTGCTCATTATCTGCTAAGTATAATGAATTACGGTGCTAATAGACACTCACACCAGTGCCTTGACAGGTTACAAATGTCATGACAATGTCCAGAAGCTACCCTATATGGTCCAAAAGAAAGAGGAGTTCCTCAGTTCTGCAAATCTCCTCCCTATCTCCAGAAAATCATGAATGATCTACCTCTTGTTTAGCATATAATCAAGAAAGAACTGTAAGTATATTCAGTCAGGCAGCCCGAGCCACTGCCCTGCTGTGAATAACCATCATTTTTTTTCCTTTTCTTCTCTAATAAACTTGCTTTCACTTTACTCTATGAACTTGCTCTGAATTCTTCTTCTGGAGGCCTGAATTGGGATCCTTTTCCGGTAACACTAGTGAGAACACAGACAGAAAAGAGGGATGAGGCCACCACCTTAAATTACAGCAAGTTATAATAAGTGCTGTGAAGAAAGCAAAAGACAGATGAGTCCAAGGAGAAAGTGAGGGGCGCAAACCCTAGATTCAGGACTGAGGAGAGGTGTACCAAGGGGATGGAGGACTGAAGGATAGGCAAAGCCACCGTGCAGAGGAGGAGCCTGCAGTCTGGGAGCTCACCAGGCAGAGAGAAAGACTTGAGCCCATGGAGAGTTGAGTGCCCTGTGTCCTGGGACTTGTAGAAGGCCATGGCCAGGGACAAGGCTGGGTGGGGAACAGGGCACAGATGAGGGAGCTGGCAAGGCCTGCTGAGGGGACAGACTTGGTCTGAGGACCAGGAGTCTCAGAAGGGTCTTAGAGGGGCAGGAGCCTGGCCAGGGCAGGGCCTTGCAGAGTCGGCTGGCAGAGGCAGCGTTGGGAGGTGGTGGGGGAGGTGAACTGGGGGACTACTCAGTTGAATAACTTCTGGAACATCAGAGAGAGAGAAAGAGAGAGGTAGCATCATCTCCAGGTACAAGGTAGAGCCTCACCAGCCCGTCTTTGTTGACTGAGGTTAAATGAAGTCTCTAAAGGGAGGGAGATTGGCCAGGTGCGGTGGATCATGCCTGTAATCCCAGCACTTTGGGAGGCCAAGAAAGGTGGATCATGAGGTCAGGAGATTGAGACCATCTTGGCCAACATGGTGAAACCCTGTCTCTACTAAAAATACAAAAATTAGCTGGGAGTGGTGGCGCGCACCTGTAATTCCAGATACTGAGGAGGATGAGGCAGGAGAATCGCTTGAACCGGGGAGGTGGAGGTTGCAGTGAGCTGAGATCGTGCCACTGCACTTCAGCCTTGGTGACAAAACAAGACTCCATCTCAGAAAAATAAAAAAGAAAAGGAGATCAAAAAGGAAACCGACGTTCCAGCCATGCACGACCCCAAGGGTGTGTTTTTTTTTTAATTTCCATTTATTTGAAGATCTGTTAAGAACCTACTAATGTCAGACACTGGGAATGCAAAGCTGGATAGGATATAATCCCGACCCTACAGGAAACAAAAGTCTAGAGGGACAGTATCAGCTTTAAAACTAAGGAAAAATACATCAGCCACTGTTCTGGCAACTGGACTGCAGGCATTCTGCCATGGCTAATGGAATCTCAGGGCTCTGAGCTCCCAGCTGCCCAGATAAAAGAAAATCCCTCTGCAGAAGTCCCGTTTTTCTTGGGACTCTTTGGTAGGTTGGAAGGTGGTGGTAGGGTGGGACTTGGCTGTGAAGGCCAGGTGGATTCCCACGGGGACTTTTCATACTGAAGCTGCTCTTTTGGACCCACGCTACCTTCACGGGCCAAGGTCACAAGACCTGGGAATCTGCTAGCTGTTGTCAAATCGCATATCCCTGTGAGAGCTTCACCTCTGGTTTCACAGTGAGAAGAAGACAGTTATCCACACGTGACTTCCAGATGGGAACCCACAGTGAGCAGTCTGGGGCCTTGTTTTTATTTTCTGTTGCAGTTTAAAAAATTATCCCAAACTCGTGTGCTTGAAACGACACGAATGTATTACCTTGCAGTTCCGGATGTCAGGAGTCTAGGATGATACCACAGGGTTAAGAGCAAGGTGTTGGTAGGGCTGGTTCCTCCTGGAGGACATAAGAGAGAGTCTGTGCCTTGCCCCTCTTCTAGTTTCTAGCATTTGCTTTATTTATTTATTTAGGAAGCAGAGTCTCACCCTGTCACCCAGACTACTGGCTCGATCTCAGCTCACTGCAATCTCCACCTCCCAGGTTCAAGTGACTGTTTTGCCTCAGCCTCCCAAGTAGCAGGGACTACAGGCACCTGCCACCACTCCCGGCTAAATTTTTGTATTTTTAATAGAGACAGGTTTCACCATGTTTCCCGGGCTGGCCTTGAACTCCTGACTTCAGGTGATCCATCCACCCCGGCCTCCCAGAGTGCTAGGATTACAGGCATGAGCCACCGCTCCCAGCCCAGCTTCTAGACTTTTCCCACTTTCCTTTCCTCGTGACCCCTCCCTACATCACTCTGACTTCTTGCTTCTGTTGCCAAAGCTCCCACCACTGAAGTCCAATCTCCATCTCCCTCCGTATAAATACCCTGGTGATGAGATTGGGCTCACCGGATGACCCAGGATCATACCCCATCTCAAGATCACTCACTTACACCTGCAAAGTTCCTTTCGCCATATAAAGGAATACACATATTCACAGGACTTTGAATATGAGCATCTTTGAAGGCTAGAGTTCAGCTTACCATAGACCCCAAAGCATTACAACCTAGTGCCAGCTCTTTTGGTTCCCACATGGACCCCTTTCTCCCTGGATGCGGGCACCATAGTGATGGTTGGAGAGAAACAGGCTCTGTGGTGGTCATTTAGCGTGTGCCAGGCACTGAGGTTATGACAACAAGACGTACTAACGGTAACTTCATGGGACTTGTGTACTACCCATGGGGGCGATAGTGATTATACAAACCAGTGTGTCATGGACATCCAGGTAGTTACAAGGAGCGGGGTTAAACAGAGATGCCTTGGGTTGCTTCTGTTTTAGACAAGGTGGGGGGCAGAGTCTAGGAAGACCTCCTGGGGGAGGTGTCCTTTCACAAGATACAACATGAAATGAGGGAAGAGAACACAAGGAGGACTGAGAGGGAGTGTGCCTGGGTGAAACAGCCGGGCAAAGTCTTCACTGAGAAAACTAGCTTGACACATTTGAGGGGCAGCCACCATGGGGTCCCCAAAACAGCCTCTCCCCTCTGATGGCCCTGATGATCCAGCACAATTCCTGGCTCTGGGAACAGAATTTGCTCTCCACCATGAGCCCCCGCACTGCTGCTATCCCATGGCCCAGCACACTCCACTCCCTGCAACTCCCAGCCCGAGCTGGGACTGCCTCTATGTGAACCACCCACAATGGTGGACAGAGCTAGATCTTCCCCTCCACACACCCCACTCCAGGCAACCCCTTAATACCTAGCCTTTCCGTCTGCTGCTGCTGGAAAACAGGGATAAATGCCGCCACTGGTTGGAGAAGCACAGGTGAGCCTTTGTAGACCGGTGGGCTCCTCCTGTCACCCAGCATCTGCATTTACACCTGAGTGCATGAGCTCTAGAGAGGCGGCCGGACTGGGGGCACATACACAGCACTGCCTCCCACACCCTTCCCTCTGCTGCTTCCCCAGACCAAACCTCTTTATGAACACGGATCCACAGCTTTGGAAACATCATGCTCTGCGCCCAAGAAGGGCGCATTAGGAGGCACCGCTCTGTTCCATGTCTGCAACCAGCAGCCATGAGGCTGGGCAGGGGTTCTGGAAAGACAATTCCTAAAAGCTCTCTGCCTCACTTCCTTCCCCTTCTGGACTGTTTCTTTGCCAGGATGACAAATTTCTAAGATGTATTCAACAGGAACAGAAAATCTGCATATATATTATTACACACACAAGTATGCGGATATGCATTTAACAGAGAGTAAGAAAATGTCCCCGTATGACTTAATTATTTTCTCATTTCTACCGCTCATTCTATCACTGTGATAATTAATGTCACAGGTTAATAGCAGAGTAACTTTCAAGTAATTCCCAGTCATGATTCATATTTCTCTGTGGGAATAGAAACCTCTCTGTATCTAATGTGATGCCTCTCCAGTGTTTCCCAAGGCCGCAGTCAAGTGTTGGCCCAGCTAAGTCTCCTTCTAAAGTCTCTGGGGAAGAATCTGCTGCCAAACGTCCTTAGGTTGTTGCAAGACCTCATCCAGTTCCTTGCCGCTGGGGAACCACGATCTCTGCTTTTTTTGTTTTTTTGGTTTTTTGCTACTTGTCAGCCAGGAACTACTCTCAGCTTCTGGAAGTCACCGCCTGCCTCAGCAGTCCCAAGGACAGCTCATTGCTGACAGTGTCCTCATCCAGGCCACTGAAGGCTGCCCTTTTCTTTTTCTGCCTCCTACCACCAACCAGAGAAAGTTTTCAACTTTCTGGACTCATGTAATTAGATTTTGCCTACACAGATAATCCCCCTATATTAAGGCCTCTTTTGCCATGCATCATAACACAATCACAGGGTAGCATCTCTTTACATTCTAAAATTCTAGTGGTTGGGACAGGGTATTCCCTGAGGGCCTGCCAACCCTTTTTAAAAATTCTCACTTATTGAACTTTTGTATTCTTCTTTTTCTGAAACACACACACACACACACACACACACACACACACACACACACGCCTAACCAGTGTTTTCTCCATTTCAAGTTGACTTTAATCTCTATGAGGACAGTAAATACATCATCTTCTTCACTGCTATATCTCCACACCTAATGTGGTGCTTGGCACATGAAAAGGTGTTAACAGTATTTGTGAAATGTATGAATAAATGAGCAAAAGAATGAACAGGTGCAGTGGCTCACACCGGTAACCCAGCACTTTGCGAGGCCGAGGTGGGTGGACCACCTGAGGTCAAGAGTTCAAGACCAGCCTGGCCAACATGATGAAACCCTGTCTCTACTAAAAGTACAAAAAATTAGCCAGTCTTCATGGGAGTTGGTGCCTGTAATCCCAGCTACTTGAGAGGCTGAGGCAGGAGAATTGCTTGAACCCGGGAGGCAGAGGTTGCAGTGAGCTGAGATCATGCCATTGCACTCCAGTATGGGTGACAGAGTGAGACTCCATCTCAAAGGTAAAAAAAAAAAAATGAATGGCAGGGAGATTGCACCGTGCTCAATGACTCACACAGGGCCAGGCTATAGGTTCTCCATCAGATATGAGATTAACATTTTAAGACTCGCAGGACTGACTGGTTATGTGAAAGCCACAAAACAGTGATTGGACCAAACTGACATGGTTGGAAGACACACACTCCAGAGGGAAGACAGGAGGTTTCAAACATGAGACACTCATGAGCTGCCCATCTTGGCATGGAATCAGGGACTAGCTCTTGGTTGGAACCATGTACTGTGGGTTAGCTTAAGGGTCTCAGGTTAAAACTGAGTCTCAGTTAAAACATCTTAAAGTGCAGGCTATAACCTTCCACCCTTAAAGATGTGTTGCAGACGAGTCATGATAAAACAGGTGCCCCGGACCTGGCAGATAGAAGATACTCAGGAAATGGTTTCCATCGGAATCTGCCAAGTGCAATAGAGGCAGGAAATAAATACTGCTTCCTCTGTTCTTTAGGTTCTTATAATGTACTTGGAGAAATAAGATATAAACACAATGAAACACAACAGAGAAAGCTGAGATTATATACAATAGCAGACATGGTGGACTGCTTGTGGGCTCCTAAGAATTTGTAAGAAAAAAAAAATGGTGAAAGTTTTGGCTCAAGTGATGAAGAAACTTCCTGGAAGCATAAGACTTTTTATTTTAATTCAAAATTAAAATATTTTCATTGTAAAAAATACATGAAAATATTGAGAAGCAAAAGTAACACAAATACTCATAATACTATTATAATACTATTTAGTAATAGTATTATTAGATAATACATATATATTATTACATAATACTATTGCCAAAAGCAAATCATTGTTTAGGCTTGCTGTATATTTTTCTAGATTGTTTTCTATGACTAAAAAATAACTAAGAAAAATGATCCATATCATTTTTCAGTGTTGCCCTCAAGCTTTTTATCATACATGCCTTATTTTCCCTAAGGACAGATGGCAATTATGAAATCATCTTCTGGTGCTGGCATATACTACTGTTAGCAATTCACACTCTTATTAAAAAAGTGATATGGGTTTGTCTGGGTCCCCACCCAAACCTCATCTTGAATTGTAGCTTCCATAATCTCCACATGCCATGGGAAGGACCCAGTGGAAGGTAATTGAATCATGGGGGCAGGTCTTTCCCGTGCTATTCTCGTGATAGTGAGTAAGTCTGAAGAGAGCTGATGGTTTTATAAAGGGCAGTTCCCCTATACACGCTCCCTAGCCTGCTGCCTTGTAAAACGTGCCTTTGTTTTTCCTTTGCCTTCTGCCATGATTGTGAGGCCTCCCCAGCTATATGGAACTGTGAGTCCATTAAACCTCTTTCCTTTATATATTACCCAGTCTCGGGTATGTCTTTATTAGCAGTGTGGGAACAGACTAAGACAGAAAGGAACTCCAGGATGAGCTGAAGATCCTTGACAGGGTGCAGGGGAAGGGAACTTAAGAAGCACAGGTTTTAGAAGACTGTACAAAGAAAGACAGGGAGGAATACTGCAAAGATTCTGATAGAAAGACCACATGCTGGCTGCAAACCAGCGAATCCTGTGGGAAGGCAGGCTTGGAGGTGAAGCAAATGTAAAGTTCTCACAGAAACCACAGACTGTGGAGCTGGAGAGAAGATTAGGAGCCACAGGTTTTATTCCCTTGTTTTACCCATGAAGAACCAGGGACACAGAGAAGGGAGGAGAGGAGCCCACAGCAGCCTTCTCAGGTGGGATGCTGACCTGGGTCCTGAGAATAGAATTCTTCCGCTCCACATAGTGCTGCCCTCACAAAGGCCTGGAGGAAGGCCAGGCAGCCAAACTGTACCGGCTTAAGGAGGGGAGAGGGAGGTTGGATGGAGCCCCCACGTGGATATGGCTCTCAGCTTGCAGTTGCTTTCACCAAGGCTCCCAGTGAGAGGGCCCTCCCCTCCAGACCCACACCTTACCCTGCATCAGATTTCCTCCTTGTAGTCATGGCCCCTTGACCTTAAGATCTGACTCCTCTCTGTTCACACCCCTGTGACCACCCCTGCCATCTCCGATCTCTCCATTCTTGCATGCAGGACATTTTAACAAAACATACCAATGGCCCTTGTCCTCCTCCCCTGAATCCCCACAGCCCTTGCGTCTACAAGTCTGGGAGCTTCTAGAAGCAATGGGTCCTGTCTTGACTGGTGCACTTCCCACACCCAACGCAGAGCCTGGCATAGGCAAGTGCTCAGTGAACGTTGCGTAGCCTCTAGAAAACTGTCCACCTTCTATTCCAATTCTTTTATTGATTATATGGTGGCCTCCTAACCCTCAACCTGACCTGAAATGGAAGTTTCCTGAAAGAAGGAGCTGTTGCAGCTTTACTCACTGTTAAATGCCTAGAACCTGGAACAGTGTGGGTAATTGTCTGGTACTCTTATCAATAAGTTTCGGGAATTCGTGAGACGGATTGTACGCCTGCCTGTTTGACAGTAGCAGAGCACTGGAATTCCAACTGGCTCTTAATGGATTTAGACTTTGTTTGCCTCGGGTTGGTTATATAACTCCACAGAGCAGGGGATGTGTGAATCTCCCGTAACATCTCGCAATATTGCCACATGTACAGAAGCAGCTTAATATGTGCTAAGAATTTATTTCAGCCAAATCCTTAAGTGCTTGGTTTTTAACCTTCTCAGAGATCTGTCAGAACTACCCGTCACACGCATTTTACAGAGATGAAAGCTTTAGTAGGTTTCCCTAACATGACATTTTGTTTTTAAAATAATATACCTGCGATATTTTATTGATAAAACTGCCTTCAGTTGTGTTGCATTATTCCTTTAAAGAGTAGAACAGATTACTTATAGTAATACTCCATTTGTGTCTATAAGTTCATGTACCCACATTGATATCTAGCAAAAATATAAAATAAGGTTTGCAATGTTTCTTGGGTTTTTTGGAAACCCGATTCTTCCATTGTGGGGCAAATAACCACAGCTTCCTGAAACACTTGATCTTGGAAAGTTGAGCCTGGTTCTGCACCTGGGCCCTGGGCGGCTATCCTGGGTCAGCCCAGCCTGCCTGGGTCAGCAGCCCTGAGCTGGACTTTCCCACAGCTGCGTCCCATGGGAGGGCCCCGGCAAGTATGGGCGCCTCAGAGCTTTCAGATAAAGGTGTCTGTGTGAGGACAGTGACAGCTGCAAACTGAGTAAGTGTGTTTTCCCCAGGAAGCAGTACACTACATAGGCTTCTCTGCCTTTGGCTTTAGTTGCCTAAAAGTCCCGTCACTCTGGTTTTCTTTAGGGCACAGGGGTGCGTTTGAAATGGAGATCTACTCACAGGGAGTCTGGTCAACCTCCTCCCTCCCTACCCCAGGCGATTCTCCCCCCAGCCACCAGAGGGATACTTGGAAGAAGCAAATTCAATCTCCTTCCCCACTCCCCGCCACCGCCACCCCCATCCCCACCCCCATCCCCACCCCATGGGCTTAGAATTAAATGGGGAAGCCCAGGCCTCGGTGTTCCTTAGCGAAAGGCCCACCTATGGAGGCAGGAGAACAGGGCCTGGACGCAGTGAGGAGAGGTGGACCCACATCGACTTCCCAGAACTAAAGCAAATGGAAGCGCTTCGGCAATGCCGGGAACGCGAATGGCTTTGTACTTCTCTTCATTCTCTTCATTACGTGGAGCATACACCAGGTAAGAACCAAGAGGAAATGTCTAGCGTATTGAAACCTCAGAAAATTCTGTAATTGGATTCGAGCCTCCGTGCTCGGGCCCACTCCCACAATGCGGAGTGTACTTTCGTTTCAAACACATCTCTGCTTTTGCTTTCCTCCATTTGTGTGTTTTGTCCAATCCTTTGTTCAAGATGCCAAGAACCTGGACAGCTTCCATGGGTAACACTGTGATGGGCCCCCACAATGGAGCTGCGGCAACCATGGTCTCCTCGCCTTGCCTCCAACCAGGTAGCCCCACTTCTGGTTCCGATTCTGGGTTTCTGCTGCCAACCCTCTGACTGGAGCCCCACTCAGGGGTCCTGTTCTCTTCCCCGAGGCCAAAGCCCTCCTCAGGGAGAACTTCATAGACACCCCATCCACACCAGCCCTGCCCATGGGAGTTTTCTGTTCTTCAAGGCCCTCAGAGCTGTCTGACTATGGATCTTATATGTGTATGTTTATTATTTGCCTCATCCACCAGAAAAAGGTCCAAGAGGGCAGGAAATCCTGTCACTTCTGTGGCCCCAGTGCCCAGGACAGCACCTGTCCCAGAGTAAGGCAGAACTGTTGCATGACTTAGATTTAATCATCAACCTGTGCCTCCTCCTAGGACTCCTTAACTTCTCAAGAAAAGAAAGCAACATCATAATATCAATAGCAATGGTCATTGGTTAAGTGCAGATACACTTCCAGACATCAGGCGTCTTATTTCCAACGGGCTCCATACCCGGCAGGATGACGATAACATTCTTGTTTTGCAAATATGGAAATGAAGGCTCCAGGTGGTTAAAGAACATTCCAGAGTTGCTCAGCTGCAAGGGTCAGAACCTGACTTCAGATCTCAGTCTGTTTTCTAGAGACCTGCACTGTCATCTCTTTCTCATCCTGGAAAATGGCTTAAAATTTTCCTTTTTAGCACTAAGATTCTCTGCTTTCTGAAAAGTTAGTTGCAACTGTTGCTTGAGAAATCAAATTCCGGTTTCCTGGCGAATCAGAATCTCCTTTCTCCTTGGTCTCACCCCATGTAGCATTTAAAATAATTCAGCCAATAAAACAGTGCCACTAGCTGCTGGTGTGACGCTGCTAAAGCCACTTGACTCCCGAGTCAGGTTCTTCTCTTGTATGGGGTTCCCACGCCCTGGGCTTCCCTATTTTTGAAGTTGAATCAGTTACATCAACATGAACAACTCCTTCCCTCTGCTGATTCCCTTCCTCGAACGATTCCTGGGTACCCTGGGGGTAACGTGACTGCTCATACCCAGGAATCTTCCCTGTCATCGTCCCGCATTATCTGGCAACACCTCAATTTATAAACTTCCATTTCACAGATAGGGAAAGTCACAGGTGAGTTTATTCTGTCTTACAGCTAGGAGAAAGCTGGGATTTTGAAATCAATCCCTGAATAGCATGCAGCCAGAAGTAACATCAATAAAACAAACAACGGTACGTCCAGGAATATGTTACTTGTGAGCAAGGATATATTCCTTACAGCTAGGAGAAAGCTGGGATTTTGAAATCAATCCCTGAATAGCATGCAGCCAGAAGTAACATCAATAAAACAAACAACGGTACGTCTAGGAATATGTTACTTGTGAGCAAGGATATATTCCTAAGAATGTTCAGCTCAGCATTGTTCATAACAGTAAAAACTGCCAATAATCAAACGTCCGACATGAGGGGGTTGCTTAAACAAATGATGGTCAATCATTTAAATTGTGACATAGGGGTAATGTTCATGGCAATGTCTGTGATATACTGTTACATTGGGAAAAAAAAAAGAAGGCTCGTTAAGGAGGACCCTCCATTTATCTTTCCGACAATCCTTGCTGAAGCCATTTTTTTTGTAGTTTTCTTGACATTTTCTATGCATTGAAAGACGGTTAGTCTGGTACAGACATAGACACATCTTTTCGTGTAGAGACAGACTGTCTGTGCGTCCTATTCTGCAGCATGATTATTTTGATAACTAACACTGTATCTTGGGTGCCCATCAATGTCAGTTGATTTAGACCTAACTTCTCCTGCTAACGGTCACCTGGTATTCCATTTGTCTGTACTTCCTTTCTGCTGATATTATATGTCCATCTATGCCAGATACCACACTAGGCAGAGCCTCACTAAGCTTGATGTGTGGACCTACTGCAGGTTTCTTCATCATCGCTTAGCTGATAGATGGTTATTCCCATTTCTTTAAAGGTGCTTCCATAAACAACTTTATGTATGTGCGCGTGCATGTGCACGCACACACACACACACACACACACACACACACACACACCAATCTTCTGTGTGTCTGTGTTTGTGTATATTGGGGTGAAGTAGGAGGTGAGGGGCTTCCTAGTAGCCCCAGGTGGTCAGAGGGTGTGCACAGCTTAAGTTTTGATAGATAGATACATTTGTCTTAAATGTCTTAAATGTTAAAAGTCAACAAAGATATGGACTTTATCCTTGGCAGAGAAAAAGCCATGGAGAAGCTTTGGAGCTGTGATGCTGATTTATAAACTGGTGTTTGGGGAAAGAGGAGAACACAGAAGAGCCCCATGCTGGAGCATCTCTCATTTGCTCCGTGTTTTCTTAGGTTGTTACAATCACTTCTCACATCTCCTCTGTCACTGCTTGGAAGGTATGGGGTGGGAGCTCCACAAACATGCTTGAAACGAGTGGATGAGGGGATACATGATAGGTACTCTAATCCTCATTGTAAAGGGAAGAACATTGATGTAAGGAGAGGCTGAAGACTTGCTTGACACTGCACTGCCAGGGGGCCGTGCCCAGAGGTTGATCTGTGTCCAGAGCAGCAACTCAGACGGTGAGGAGACTGGGGCCAGGAGGCCAGTGAGGATGGGCTTGGAGGGTTGCCTCCTATGATGGACACCCGAAGAGCAAGAACTCGAAAAGCAAAACAGAAAAAAAATAGTGTCTGACCTTTCCAGAGACAGTTCTGGCTACATGGAGTGGCATCATCCGTCCCTGTTATTCAAGAAAAATAAATCCACTCTCCTAAATTACATGCCTCTGTCTATATTATAGGAATTACACATCCTCCCCATCTGCTCTGCAAGCATGCATTGTCCCAGCCCTCTGGCTTAGCAGTATCAATTATTTTGACAAACTGTCTGTGCTCACATGCCCGGCCTGGCTTTGCAGTCACCTGCCTTTTCCTGAGGGGTGGGAAAAGGCTCCCGACAAATCTTTGTGGAGTGAAAGTAAACTCAGGTGGGAGGCTGCAACCCCTGGATAATTATCTCAGGTCTCAGGCTACCTGGACAAGGCAGGGTTTGGAAGGGGCCTCACTCTGCTTCCAAGGTTTGGGGAGGGGCCTCCACATAGTCTCAGAGAAAAATGTTTAAGTCAGAACAACATCCTCTTGAAGGATACTGGATAGAGAGTTAAGAGACTTCCTTATGAATCCCTGTTTTGTCATTTACTTGGGTATGTGACTTTAGACAATATTCCACTGTCTCTGGTCCCACAACATGGCACCTGGAACATGGGTTCAAGGATGCTAACTCTTACAATGTGAATTCCACATACAAATAAAATCCCCTATGGGAAATTAGCCACAAGACCTAGCACTTAGTAAGTGCTCAAAACAGTTACAGCTTGCTCTCTCTCCATTTTCTTTTTTTTTTTTCTTTTTGAGACAGAGTCTCACACTGTCGCCCAGGCTGGAGTGCAATGGCGAGATCTCAGGTCACTGCAACCTCCACCTCCTGGGTTCAAGCAATTCTCCTGCCTCAGCCTCCTGAGCAGCTGGGATTACAGGCACCCACCACCATGCCTGGCTAATTTTTTGTATTTTTAGTAGAGACAATGGTTTCACCCTGTTGGCCAGGTTGGTCTCGAACTCCTTACCTCATGATCCACCTGCCTCTGCCTCCCAAAGTGCTAGGATTACAGGCATGAGCCACCGAGCCCAGTCAGTTATTAGCTCTCTTGGAGAGCTAGACAGTCTTAGAAGAGTAATCTGCATACGGGGTGCATGCAACCCTGGGAGAGAGGGGAAGATACACCTGGGCACAGAGAGAAAACACAGGGCAACCCCAAGCCAACATCTGTGCAAGGGCTACACGACGGGTGATCAGTCTCCACTCAGCCCAGCCCCTGCCCTTAGACAAAGCACCTACAATTCCTGCTTTCTTTGGGGTTGGGATTAGATGTGTATGGGAAATGACTGTCAGCCTCATGAAGGTCTAGACTTTCTGTTTGTGCTCTGTCACTTGGATATAATGTAAGTTTCACTATCTTTTTCTCTTTTGCTTTTTTACGACATTTCAGACCAATTAAAAAATTGCTTTTCTTTAACTTTTACGTGACCCCATATTTTACATGATTAAAATTTTTGGGACCCTGCTGATCTCCTTATGGCAGTGTTTTTTTTAAATTGCATTTGACTTTCTCTTTAATTTTTTATAATGACTTCCAAGGGTTTATTTGTGAGTATGTCTTATACAAAATATGTCAGCATTTAGAGACAGTCATGTGTACTTTACAAAACAAAATACATTAACTGGGATACACACTCCATATTTTTCTATACAAATAAGGCATCTTCTAGAGAACACTGTTCTGTAACATCAGAGCCAGAGGAGACCTTAGCAACTCCAGGCAATGGCAATTCACCGTCCAATGCTAACAGACCTCAGACTTTGGGCAGAGATACCCAGGAGGTGCTGGCGCGGGGATCTGGGGTGAAACCCAGTCATCTGCTCTTTGACAAAGTCCCCGTGTGGTTCTGAAGCACTTGTCCTTGGACCACAGTACCTGACACTGTGAACCAGAGCTTGGTCCGGTTTGTAAAGAGAAGGCCCCTTCCTTTCTCCAGGCTCTGTGGCCGTGGGGTGTCCTTCAGGCCATCCCCCTTATCTAACTCAATGCATTTGCCTTCTGAAGTATCCTCTTTAATGACACCATTAATGGCTCACAGAGGATCAACTGTCTTTCCCTCCTGGGTAACTATTGTTTATGCAGAATAAACTTTCTTGATAACCAAAGACCTAAACTTAAGGAATTATCCCCCTCCCTTGTCACTGATTTGAGGTTCTTTGCTATTTATTTGTGCATCTCTTTTGTTGGTGGTCCCAGAAATTGTCTGGCCTTCAGAATCACATTGGAACATTACAGAGAGATTTCAAGCCCCCACCCCAGAGGTTCCAGTTTAGAAGATCTGATCTACTTAATCCTCTCAACAGCCCTAAATTGAAGGCTCAGACAGGTTAAGACACTCGTCCAAGTTCCAACAGCTGGAATGTGGTCAGTTCGAAATTCAAGCTTGCTTCCAAGTCTTCTGAGTGTTTTACATAGAAGGAGGCTGCACCCACCTTAAGCAGGGAGTTTCACCACAAGAAAAAAGTCAGCCTGGTGTGATTACAGGATCACGCCTGTAATCCCAACACACTGGGAGGCTGAGGCCAGTGGGTCACTTGAGACCACCCTGGCCAACATGGTGAAACACGTCACTACTAAAACACATAAGAAAAAAATTAGCCAGGTGTGATGGCAAGTGCCTGTAGTCCCAGCTACTCAGGAGGTTGAGGCAGAAGAATCACTTGAACCGTAGAGGTGGAGGTTGCAGTGAGCCAAGATCATGCCACTCTAGCCTGGGTGACAGAGTGAGGCTCCGTCTAAAAAAAAAAAAAAAGAAAGAAAGAAAAAAGAAAGAAACGACCATCAGCAAAAAGGGGCTGTAAGACACATGAGAGTGTTCGGCCCCAGCGTCAGCACTGGAGCAACAGATAACACCAAGTCTCAGGGTGAGTGAGCACCAGGATGCCTTTGGAGCTGAGCCTTCTGGCTTAAGTTAGGAGCAGACTCAAGGTCAGTGCTGATCCCAGGCTGCAAGGTCAGGGACAATGGGAGAGACAGGTTGGGGCTGGAACAGGAGGGCTGGGGAAAATGGCAGAGGATGCTGCCTCACTGTCCTGACCCAATCAAGAGCAGCAGGCCAGTCAGATGGGGGAGAAGGAAAGAAGAAAGAGATGGGGGGAGTTTTAAGAGATGATCAGACAGATTTGGTTAGAGATAGAACAAATGAAAGGCTTTCGATCTTGGTGAAAAAAAAAAAAAACGGTGCTGGGAAAGATCTTTGTGAAGGAAAGTCAACAGCTCTGCTCCAAAGTGGGCCCTTGAGAGAATTTCCCAGGCCAGCTGCCCTCCCAGCCCCGACCTGCTCCCTGCCCCTCCCAAGGCCCACCCACCCCAGCTCAGTCTTCTATGCCCACATCGGGTTTCCTTTCCAACATAAGCACCTTTCATTTTCATGCACCCAAGATGCACTAATCGGCCACCCTCAGAAACACCCTTCAGATTCAAAGCCAGTAGGATGAGGTCGCGGACAGAGGGCAGGAGCTGTGGGAAAGCAGAGGTCCCAGGCACCAAAGGGTGGGCACCAGCTCCCATGCTCATGGCAAGACTTGTCCCCTCTTTTTTTCCCCATACTTAAAGGCGCCCTTCTTTCTCCGGGTACAATACAGTGAATACGGCCGGGATTCCAGGCTGAGTGGGACATTCTTGCATTGTGTCTGCCATAATGAGGGGTTTGGGTGGGCCACGGGTCTCCCAGCATGGGACTTCACATGGCTAAAGCGACTTTTTTGGGGAGGGGCAGGGGTTTCTGGGACTTTCTCAGAAAACAGTGAAAAGGGCAGCCTCTGCCCTCAGAGCAGGCCTTAGAGAATGCTGGGCCCACAGCAGCTTCTGAGAAAAGTCCCTCTTGTGGGTGGCTGGCCAGCCCTGCCGAGCCTGATTCAGGGCCACATGGAGCCAGCGTCCAGGGCCAGGAAGGTGGGTACCTGAGCAACTGTCCCTCATTCACACAACGCTCGCTCCTGGACTCAGCCTTCACATCTGTAAAATGACAGTGTTAGAGGAAAGCCCTCCAAGTTCCCTTTCAACTTTAAGATGTTCTTTCTGGACTGGCTATGAACCGGTCCTAGACTTGGGACAGGTGCCTTGCACACTCTAAACTTCCATTTCCGCATCTGGAAAATAAAACTAATACTGCATCTACTGCAAAATGAAAACTCAGTGCGTCTTGTTCAAAAATCAGGATAAAGGTGCGGTTACTGAAATACAAGTTTTCTTCCTTTCTTCCACAATCTTTCTTTCAAATTATCATCAGGCTTTTTATATGGTATTTAATATTGTTCGAAGTAAAGAAAAATTGGAATTTTACATTGCTAGCATAAGTTTTGTTGTCCATTATTACACTGTAGAATGCCAGTTTTAAATGCAACTAAGAGCCTTTAACTCATATACAGAATTACCAAAAACACGCAGTTTGTCTTCCATAGCTTGCTACTCTGTGCAAATGCATTTTGATCTGACCAGGCTACCCCAAAGTAACTCAGCTATTTTTTGGTTAGTTTGTTGGTTTTTTGAGACAGAATTTCACTCTATCACCTGGGCTGGAGTGCGGAAGTGCAATCTCAGCTCACTGCAACCTCTGCCTCCCCGGTTTAAGCAATTCTCCTGCCTCAGCCACCTGAGTAACTGGGATCTGGGATCACAGGAGCCTGCTACCACACCCAGATACTTTTTTTTTTTTTTTTTTTTTTTAGTAGAGACTGGGTTTCACCATGTTGGCCAGGCTAGTCTTGAACTCCTGACCTCAGGTGATCTGCCCTCCTCAGCTTCCCCAAGTGCTGGGATTACAGGCGTGAGCCACCATACCTGGCCAACTCAGCTGGTTTTATTTCCCCTCGTGGTCTGCACACATTCCACAACACTCTCCACCTCTGACTTCTGGCCAGCAGGGAAGGACTGATGGGAAGGAACTGTGGGTTGCCTCATCTGTTCTTTGACTTCCATATCATATTTTCAGCATAAGTAGGTTACTCACACAGAGAAGTAACGAGGCAGAAAGGATATGACAGGGCCCTGGGTTGTCTGGGTTTCCCTTGCCTTCTTTCCACGTTTGGGGTAAGTTCTGGTTCCAAAGGAAAGTGATGTGTCGGAGCCATCAGGGCCTCCCGTACCCAGTCCTAGAAGTCTGGTGCTTCCCTTGTGCCCCCTTTCAGCCTCACTCATGCCTGGAGCTCAGAGATCCACTGCAGTGCTGTGCTCCTGGGGCACTGAATAATATGCAAATGAAAAGCAAGGAGAGAGGTTGAAATGTGGGTGGATCTGTGTTCACCTGTGTGCTCCGTTGACTTAGCACGCATCACTTGCAAGATGCACGTTTAAAGACAGCCCTGCTAAGCATTGCTGGACAGAGATGGCAGTCTTCAACCAACGAAGAGGCCCTCCAGGCACAGGCAGCCCTGTGTGATGGCTTGAGACCATCTTGCCTACTGCTCCCAGTGCTGAACTAAAGCCTCACCCACGGGCTGGTATGGCGGGCACTCACACATCTACCTCTGCTAGACGACTTGAGGCAAGGGGCTTGCACATGCTGAACTTCCGTTTCCTCATCTGGAAAATAAAGCTAATACTGGGAAATAGTCATTATTTCTACAAGGATTGCATTACATTAAAATAAAATATCTAGAACATACTGCAGCTCTTATTGTAATAAGATGGTAAGAAATGCTCTCCAGGTGGGTAGGAGTGGCAGCAAGGAGTCATGGACTGAAGAAATGCCTGGAGTCCTTGGGGCAGAGGAGCTTCCAAATATTTGGTTTAGAACAGGGTCAAAGAGTCATTAGCCTCCAGTCCTAGACAGAAGCTCAAGTACTGAACAGGAAACTGGGGCAGAAATTCTGATCCTGAACAAGATGGAGGCAACAGGGCATGGATTCGGTATGCAGATACCCAGGCTGCCTCTTCTTCCATCCCTCCTCCCCATCTCCACTCTTCCATCCCCGTCCCAGATTCCAGGCAGGAGGCAGTAGGTTTCCAGACTCCTGTACTAGTGAAAGTGTTCATCTCTGGCCGGGCGCAGTGGCTCATGCCTGTAATTCCCGCACTCTGGGAGGCTTGAAGTCAGGAGTTCAAGACCAGCCTGGCCAACATGGTGAAACCCTGTCTCTACTAAAAATACAAAAAATTAACCAGGGGTGGTGGTGCACGCCTCTGATCCCAGTTACTTGGGAGGCTGAGGCAGGAGAACCACCTGAACTCAGACAGTAGAGGTTGCAGTGAGCCAACATCGTGCCTTTGCACTGCAGCCTGGGCAACAAGAGTGAAACTCAATCTAAAAAAAAATTCCACCTTCTCTTTTCTGTGGGAACCCAGGGAACTGCATGGATGAGCACTCAACACCCTAAATGCAGGTCCAGAACTTGCAGGTGATTTCACAAGATCGCAGTCCCTCTCTGAGCCTCAGATTCTGTATGTAGAAAACCAAAGTGCCAGAGGTTGGCACTTCCTTCACACAAGTAAGAAGCTAATACGGAAGAGCCCTGGACTGCTTCCTTTTACTTAGTCACCAAGGGAAAGAACTTTGAACCTGTTAACAGAACCTCCGGGGAGACAGATTTCTGCTCAGAAGAAGAAAGCACTTTCTAATTATGATGTCCTGGGAAGGGTTTGAGGAAGGGATCACAGAGAGCTGGGCACACATCCTGGATTTAGAGTCTGACAAATCTCCATCTGAATTCCAGCATTTTCACCTCCTTAGCTGTATAACTGAGGGCAATTTACTCAACAATTCTAAGCCTCCAGTCCTTGTCTGTAACATGTAGATTGCAATCAATTAATTTGCTTATTCATCCATCGTCATTAATTCACAGTGTTTGTTCTGCTACAACAGAGCAACCCCTGAGGGGTAAAGCCGTTGCCGGGAAAGAGCCTGACGCTGTGTGGCAGATGACAGTTGCCTAGCAAAAGCCGACTTTCTTTTTTCTTTCTTTCTTTTGAGACTGAGTTTCACTCTTGTTGCCCAGGCTGGGGTGGAATGGTGCGACCTCAGCTCACCACAACCTCCGCCTCCCAGGTTCAAGTGATTCTCCTGCCTCAGCCTCCCAAGTAGCTGGGATTACAGGCTCCTGTCACCATGCCCAGCTAATTTTTTCTTTCTTTTTTTTTTTTTTTTTTTTTTTACATATTTTTAGTAGAGACAGGGGTTTTTCCATGTTGGTCAGGCTGGTCTTGAACTCTTGACCTCAGGTGATCCGCTTGCCTTGGCCTCCCAAAGTGCTGGGATTATAAGCGTGAGCCAATGCGCCAAAGGCCAAGCCGACTTTCATTTGTATTACTTTTCAGCGGATGGAGCTGTCTCCAGGAGTGAGCTGCCCCAGGAAGGCCAGGTGAGCTCTGAGGAAGGTTGTGGAGGAAGGGACTCTGGCATCAGGCAGAGAACTGTTCCTGCTTTGGGGACCCTGCAGTCTCTCCTGGCCACTCAGAAGAGGCTGATATGGGACTGTGACCCAGGGAGATGACTGTGGACTCAGCCTCCCAGAATGGAGCTCTTTCCACGGATCCACACGAAAAGCCAAGTGCCGAGGGGACACGTGGGCTGAGCAGAGCAGTGAGACAAAAAGTCTTCCAAGAGGCAGCCACAAAAGGGGCACTTCCAGGCCTCAGGCAGCTCTGCAGGGGCTGATATCTGACGGGAGTGGGCCCTCTGGCGGGCTGCGGGGGTAACATCCCTGTCCAGGTCTCTGGCCCTTGTCTGAGCCAGCCTGAGTCGTAAGCACCGGACTGTGCTGTCTGACGTCTGCAGATATATCCTTGTTGCAAACCCCAAAGCACAGGCATTAGTATGAACGGTGGGGAAAGGTGCATTCAGCCAAAGTGGACTGTGGTCAGGGAGGTGAATAAGCTTTATTTCGGAGACCCAGATGTGCTCCCACCCCATGCTTTTGGAGTCATTATCCACCCTTCCCAGAAATCCACCATGGCTCACCGGCCACCTCATTCCTGCCGCTCATCCGGCGTCCCACTCTGTCCCACTCTGCGCCCTAGATTCTGATGTCAACCAGTGAGTCATGGGTGGGCTTAGGGCACCGGGGCAGCAGATCTGGCAGGTAGCCCGTGACTGACTCACTGTCTTTCGCGTGAGCAGGTGGCATAAAATGCCTGATGATGGGCACATTGTTTTCCAAAGATGAGGCAATGAGTGAGCTGATGCCCTGCAGGGTAAGTGCCACTTTCTTTCCGAGAACTCCCCAATGCCACCTGCTTTTCATGACCCTCAAGACTCTGTGTGGCTGCTTGCACCTGTCCCCTTCAGAGACCATTTCTGCATGTGGCCTGAGCTGAAGGGGGAGTGAGCCCCACGTCCTCCACCACCCGCCATGACTGCCACGCCAACCAGGCTGACTGGCCATGATGGGTACCTGAACTGGGTGTAGCCACCTGCAGGATGCCAGCAATCTATACCTAATGCCGCTGGTACAGAAGACATGCCAACCTATTCGCTTATCTATGACACAGGGACCCAGCAGGAACATGGCAAGGGGCTGCTGGAACCAACACTGAAGGGTATAGAGAGGGCAGGGGTACCCCCGAGGCAAAGGGTGCTGAGATAAAGTTGGTTATACCTCTGGCTTGTGATGGTTAATTTATGTGTCTATTTGGCTGGGTCGTGGTGCCCAGATATCTGATCAAACATCCTGGATGTTTCTGTAAGGACATTTTGGGATGAGACTAACATTTAAATCGGTGGACTCTGAGTAAACCATATTGCCCTCCCCCATGCGAGTGCGCCTTGTCTAGGCCTGAAGAGAACACAAGACTGACTTCTGGGAATGGGAGAGGATTCTTCAGATGGATGCCTTTGGACTTGACCTGCAGCATTGACTCGCCTGGGTCTCCAGCCTGCTGACTCATCCTACAGATTCTGTACTTGCCAGTATTTCTAAATGCTTGAGCCAATTTCTTAAAATATATCTCTTTCTAGGTATATCTATCTACATCCTAGTTCCACTGTAGAGAAACTGATCAATGTACTGACTGATCATGTCTCTTCTACTGCTTTAATCACCAACATTTAAGAAAGAAATATTTCTTCTTTTTCTTGCCCTCGCTCCACAATTTCTACTGGTACACTACTTCATTCAACAAATCACATTTTTTTTTTCTGGTTGTAAGACCAGTTTCAGGATTTGGCAGGATAATTAAGCCAAAGATGATGACACTTAATTGTGGTGCTATTTAGCACCTGGTTACTGTTCCCCAGAACTTCTTTATCAAGAGCATTCAGTAAGGAAGATGTGAGAGCTTTATTTGAGAGCTCAGGCCTGAAACGGTCTGAGCTTTCTCTGCATGTGACACAGAAAGCCTCAGTGCTTCTTCCTTATTCGTCACCATCTGAATTTTCAACATTATATTCACAAGGTTTTGTGTTCAATGGTATTTTCTTGTGCTCCTGTAATCACCAGGTAACAATGTGTGTGTATCCACACATGCATGCATGCATGTGATCCTATGTGTGCATGTGCCAGTACGTGGACGACATGGGTGTATCAGTTTATCCAGGGATAAAATTAAAACTTATGTTCCAAAATCACCTGTGAACCATCAATCTGGTGACTACTCGTTGCCCAAATGCTTCATATTTTGAAGTCTCAGGCAACCTCATGCTAAATAAGGTTTGGGTTGTTGGCTGGGCGTAGTGGCTCACACCTGTAATCCCAGCATTTTGGGAGGCCAAGGTGGGCAGATCATGAGGTCAGGAGTTCAAGACCAGCCTGGGCAACACAGTGAAACCCCATCTCTACTAAAATACAAAAAATTAGCTGGGCGTGGTGGCGGATGCTTGTAATCCCAGCTACTCGAGAGGCTGAGGCAGGAGAATTGCTTGAACCCAGGGGGCAGAGGTTGCAGTGAGCTGAGATTGCTCCACTGCACTCCAGCCTGTCTGACAGAGGAAGACTCCGTCTCCCAAAAAAAAAAAAGGTTTGGGTTGTGTTTATCTTTTCATCCACAGCACCTAACTCTGGGGCTGGGTACAAAGGGGGCCCAATTATTAAAAGAATAAATTAAATTATTCATTTAATACATGTTGTTGAGCACCTACCTGTTATCTGCTAGGCAGAGTTCTAATCGGACTCCCCCTTTGGGTGGCTTAGGTCAGTGGTGAGTAAATAAATGCAAAGGATCCTGTCTCCCATGTGCATTTGTTGGAGGACATGAAACCGGGGCATGAGACAGAGTGGTCAGGAAGGGGCCTTTGGGGAGGTGGCATTGCCACAGGGCCGTGGTGATGCTGGGTACTTGGTTTTACAGAGTGATTTTTTTTTCCATGAAAAATCACTTGCTTCCTGCACAGTGTATCCAATCTGACAATAATTTGCCAGCTATAAATTAGAGAGGATACAGAGAGGCCAGAAAGGCAAGCCCTTGACAAGCATAAGGCTTTTCCCTGTGATCCGCACGGCGTAAGATTCCCATTGCAAAACATATCTCTGTTCTCCCAGCAACCAGAAGGCACCATTTATACCGTTTTGAAGTTATGAAATTTGATTCTTTCATATTTTTATTTATATTTAAGTCTACTTTGAGAATTATTTGATTTATATGTATAATCAAATGGTTTTTTATGTATTTGCTTCATAATATATATGTTGATTTATGTATTGATTTATGTTTATAATTATATTTATAAAGTCTCCTGCAGAAACCCAGGAATTTGTAGAGACTAAAGGAGTCTGTTTGCTTTCAGTTTTCTCATATATATATATATATATATATAATATATACATTTATGTTTTTTCTCTTAATACAAGACAAATGCTATAGAAAACATGAAGTCTACTAAAAAAGTTTAAATATCAAAATGAAAATCTTCACAAATCTTCATGAATATTCACTGCAGATAAGCAATTTGGTGTGTTTTTCTCTCAGACTCTTTTTTTAATTAAGAAAAAGCTATTTTAAACATTATGGAGAATATATAGTAAGTAAGTATGTTATGGATTGATCACTTAATTTCATAAATATTGGCCAACATTGCTACAAACATATCCTAAATGTTATTTTAAATCCCTATAGGGAATGCTACTTTATCTAAATATCATATTAGTAAATTATTCTCCATGCACTGAATATTTTGGCTGGCTTCTTATTTTTATGTTGGGAACATATTACTGCATCCTTGTTCTGCTTTCTCTGGCAGCTAAGGATCAAACCAAAGACAATTCTCATTTTCCTAAGGCGTTTAGAGGTAGTAGTTAAAGAATTGGCCCTGCAGCTTCACAGCGGACCCTCTTTGGGCTGGCTCTTTTGCCATTCTCTTACCTTCCCTTTTCCCTCAGCATTGCAAGAAGAATTCTGTAAGTCCAGGGGTCACATTCTCAAAAGACAGACGAGAAATGGCAGGACGCCAGAGCACCAGGCGGGTACCCTCCTCCATTTCCCCAATGCTGTCCCCTCCCATCATTAAGTAGACACTTCCTTAGGTCTTAGGTCTTGTTAGAAACTGCTGTATCCTGTGGCCATCTTGCTGTAGGGGAGGCTAGGAAAGGCTGCATCCACCTAAACCCACTCTGTGGGAGAAGGCGGCCAAGGAGAAAGAGACTAGAGACGGTGCTGGGAAGATAATCATGATTGTTACTTCTTGCTAAAATCGTCTTTGTTCACAAGCCTTTTTCTACATTCCTTATTTCCTAAAGAGTGATTCTCTGTAGTGGAACTGCTGATCTAAAGGCTAGAAAGAGTTTTAAGTATCTTATATGCATTAACAATTGTGTTCTAAGATGATGTGTTTGAATTATTTTTCACTGAATTACTACCACTGAAGATTACTATGAGATCTTTTGCATAGCCTTTGATATATTCAAGGAAATTGAGATCTCTCCATCTGGTGGTGGTTGGTTAATGCTGGACTTTGGTGTATGTGAGTGTGGCTCTAGCATGAAAACACCATGTTGTCAGTATGTGTCCATGTGCATGTATGCACCTATATGTGTTTGTGTGAGTGTCTGTATCTGAGCATGTGCATATAAGTGCAATTCCCTGTGTGCATGGGTAGGCACGTGTGTGTGCATGCATGTAGTTCTGACTTGTCATTGGCGGGAAAAGGGCGTAGAATATGCTCTCCCTCAATTAGGTGAAAACTGTTTCCAGGCTTCTAAATACACATGATGATTTCTGCACTATCATCATGACCGGATTTCCTCTACAGTAAATGAGAAATTCACTGTAATTTTGTTTTTTGTTTGTTTGTTTTGAGACAGAGTCTCACTCTGTTGCCCAGGCTGGAGTGCAGTGGCACAATCTCGGCTCACTACAATCTCCATCTCTAGGTTTCAAGCAATTCTCCTGTCTCAGCCTCCCTAGTAGCTAGGATTACAAACACTCGCCACCCACGCCTGGCTAATTTTTGTATTTTTAGTAGAGACAGGGTTTCGCCATGTTGGCCACGCTAGTCTCGAACTCCTGACCTCAAGTGATCTGCCTGCCTCAGCCTCCCAAAGTGCTGGGATTACAGGTGTGAGCTACCGCACCTGGCCTAGCACCTGGCCTATAATCCGTACCTTTGGACAGGCCACTCTTCTCACTAAACTCCCACCTCCTCACCTTTCCAAGGACAATAACTTTTCCTGTGTCACAGAGGTTACCGTGAGAAATGTGAGAGGTCAAGTGACAAGCTCCATAAAAGCTGAGACCTACAGGAGGAGTGAGCCAGGTGACCAAAGTGGGGAGGATGTCTTAGGTAGAGAGTCCTGAGGCGAGTGGGAGCGGGGCAGTGCTGCTGCTGCTGATGATGATGGACATGGGCTAAGGGCGTGCTGTGGACAATGATGTAGGGCCACACAAGCCTCAAGCCTGTCAATGGACCATCAGGGAGTCACTGGTTACTTCTACTGGTAACGAGTGGTGGTTCATCCTCTGATTCTTGGCCTGCCCACACGTGCCAGGGACCCTTTCTTCCCTGGCACAGAGTTGCAGGCAGCCTCCTGTGCACACCTTCCCAGGCTGAGAGAACGGGCCACGTCTTTGCCTCTAGCTCTTTTATCCCTGTGCCCTGAAAGTGTAGGATTGAGACAGAGGGAGATGTTCACTGGAGCAAGACCAGAAGAAGATGCTGGTAGGTCTGTGAAACACCAGGCGGCTTGTAACATCTGGATGCTTTGATGGAGAAATAGGCTTTTCCAGTGTCCTTGAAAGTCTCTGCAACAAAAAGTAAAACGCACCTGTGCTGGATTCCTGGTATCTCTGGAGGTAACGGGAGGGGCTGGAGAGATGGGCCCATAGTCTGGAATCCAAATTTCACCTTTGCCTCTTCAGCTTCTCAGATGCGGTGAGACTCCTGGCCTCCCTGAGCCACCCTTTGCTGTTTGGTGGTGGCCTCAGAGATCCCCAAGGATCTGTGGGCAAACCCAGCACTGCAGAGCCCCATCCTCCATAGGTGGAGAGTTGCCTCCCGTGGGAGAAATCACTCCAAGTCTCTGCTCAGTGCAGTGACGCACAATGCAAAGTATGACAGATGCCGGCCACAGCCTCGCCCGTCTGGCCTCCCTTCCCCGCTTACTGACTGTCCTCTCGATTCTAATTGGACCAGTCATTTAATTTCACTTCAGTTTAATGGCTTTCCACAGTGGCAGCTGGGACAGAGGGTCAAACTAAAGGACTTCAGCCCTGATCAAGAAGAGCTTCTGACCAGAAAGGCATGGGGGGTGGCCCTAGCTCAGTTCTCCAAGGAAAGTGCGAAATGGATTAGGCAGGTGGACTCTGTAAAAGTAGACTGTCCCCATTCCCACCTGTGTAGACACGGGGTACTGCTCGGGCAGTCTCCACAGAACAGAAAGATTCAGGGTTGCTTGGCATCTAAATAGGGCTGATATTTTATATGTAGCCATGTGTAATTTGTATAACATTTTTTATTGAGACAGTCTCACTCTGTCGCCCAAGCTGGAGTGCAATGGTGTGATCTCGGCTCACTGCAACCTCCTCCTCCCTGGTTCAAGCGAATCTCCTGCCTCAGTCTCCGGAGTAGCTGGGATTACAGGTGCCCACCACCACACCCAGCTAAGTTTATGTATTTCTAGTAGAGAAAGTTTTGCCATGTTGGCCAGGCTGGTCTCGAACTCCTGACCTCAGGTAATCCGCCTGCCTCGGCCTCCCAAAGTGCCGGCATTACAGGCTTCAGCCATCAAGCCTGGCCAATAATTTTAATATGTATCTGGATTATAGAATGTATTATATTAGATATACAAAGGAATGTTTACTGAATAGAATAAATATACCTGTGTTGATGTGTGTGTATATACACACATGACATATATACATATTCATGTATATATTGATATTAAAAGATGCACATATATTTGCATATATTCAGCAAATGATGTTGACCTGTGACTGACAGATATCAGCATCTGATATGGTTTGGATCTGTGTCCCCACCCAAATCTCATGTTCAGTTTTAGTTTCCAATGTTGGAGGTGGGGCCTGGTGGGACGATCATAGGGTGCTTTCTAATGGTTTAGCACCAACCCCTAGTGCTGTTCTCACACTACAGTTCTTGTGAGATCTGGTTGTTTAAAAGTGTGTGGCACCTCCCCCATTCTCTCTCCCTCCTGCTCCGCCATATGCCTGCTTCCCCATCACCTTCTGCCATGATTAAAAATTTCCTGAGGCCTCCTCAGAAACCATCAAGCTTCCTCACAGCCTACAGAACCATGAGCCAATTAAACCTCTTTTTTTTTTTGGAAACGGAGTTTCACTCTTGTTGCCCAGACTGGAATGCAATGGCGTGATCTCGGCTCACCTCCACCTTTCGGGTTCAAGCGATTCTCCTGCCTCAGACTCCCGGGTAGCTGGGATTACAGGCATACACCACCACGCCTGGCTACTTTTGTATTTTTAGTAAAGACAGGGTTTCCCCATGTTGGTCAGGCTGGTCTCAAACTGCCAACCTCAGTTGATCTGCCTGCCTTGGCCTCCCAAAATGCTGGGATTACAGGTGTGAGCCACCGCACCTGGCCAAACCTCTTTTCTTTATAAATTATCTAGTCTCAGGTATCTCTTTAAAACAGTACGAAAATGGACTAACAGCATCTATACACAAAACTGCAATATCTCACATTATTGCCTCACATTTCACCAAATACCCACTCCCAGCCCCTTAAAATTTAATTGAAAGAACAATGGATATGGAATCAAAATAAACAAGTTACAACCTGGTTTTCTCTTACTGGCTTGACCTTTAGGCAAGTTCATTAAACTCTCTTAGCTTCAGCTTTCTCCCCTGGAACCAGGGTATAGTAACCCTTTCCTGGTAGGAGTTTTGTGAGGACTAAAGATGGTGGAAGCAGAGGGCCTGGACCAACAGGTAACACAGAGCAGGAGTTACATCCTTCTAAATTCAGGATTTATTGAATCCCCCGCCATGAGCCTGCCAGGCCAGGTGCGGACCCTAGAGACAGATGGAAAAAAGGTCGCCCAAATGACAACGAGCTTTTTTGTTTGTTTCCTCTAACACCGGAAACTCTGTCGCCAGGCTGGGGTGCAGTGGCACGATCTTGGCTCACTGCAACTTCCACCTTCCAGGTTCAAGTGATTCTCCTGCCTCAGCCTCCGGAGTAGCTGGGACTACAGGCACGTGCAACCTCGCCGGGTAATTTTTGTATTTTCAGTAGAGATGGGTTTCACCATGTTGGCCAGGATGCTCTTGATCTCATGACCTCATGATCCACCCGCCTCGGCCTCCCATAGTGCTGGGATTACAGGCGTGAGCCACCGTACCCGGCTGAAGAGCTCTTTTTCTATGGCAGAAACAGATGTGAAGAAGGGCTGTGTAATACAGTATGATGTGTGCTGGGACTGGGTAAGGGGCAGGGGCTGTGGGATTCCAGAGGAGGGACTGGCGACTCTGCTAACAGGGAGAGCTTCAAAGAAGAGGTGGAAAATGGCATTGATCATGGAGAATGGGTGGAATAGGTTCAAAGAGTGGAGCAGCAAGAGTGTGACTCAGGTAGGTGTGCAAGCTAGGAGGCTCCTGGGCTAGGACAGCATGAGTTTGGCAGTGGCCAGGAATTTGGGAATGGTAAGAATACCTGTTGCACTAAATATTTTGAGTCATTGTCCTATAGACTAGAAATAGAATTCCAACTTCCAGGCCAATCTTTTCTACCAAATTTCTGTGTTTCTTTGAAAAAAAAAAAGATTCAGAAACTTTCTAGGTTTCGTCTTCCTCCTCTTTAAAATAAAGAGATTGAATTAAACTAGCTTCAAGGCCTTACTTAGTTCTAGGAGGCCATACACATGCACATTGATAATGTCACAGGAAGAAGCAATGACTTGGGGACTGGATTCCTGACAGTGCCCTTTAAATGTCATCTCATCAAGATTTCCTTAGTCATTATTATAAGAGTCCACTCCCCTTCTTGCTCAATAAAAATGTGGACACTCAATCTAACTTCAGACTTCAAAGATAACTATTCATTAAACCAGTTTGGGAGGATGATTCAGCAGCATTCATAAATCTGAAGCTCTGACATCCTGAATGACTTCATCTGGCACCAAACCCCTAGCGATGAGGCTTCAGCATATACCGAACACCTACTATGTGCCAGGCACTGGAGGCACATAGGTCAAGAGACATGGCCCCGTTCTTTAAAGAGCACATTTTGGGGAAGAAACATAGAAGTAAGCAGATTATTAATATATAGATGAAACTACAATGAGCCGAGATCGCACCACCATACTCCAGCTTGGGCAACAGAGCGAGACTGTGTCTCAAAAAAAACAAAAAGGATATTGAAGAGACTAAGAAGTATCTGTTGACATGAAAATGCAGTGGAGACCATCTTCACCCAGGCTGCAGTACATGTGAAACTTCTGAGAACCAAACTAAACCTTTCAGTGATAAGGCTGGTGTGCATCAGTAGACAGAAGGATGCGCCAGACAGAATAAAAACAGCAGTGCAAGGGGCTGCAGCAAACCATCCTGACAGTAACAACTCATGCTAACGTGGTGCTTTCTCTGCTACATAGTGGCAGGACAAGAGAGCACAATGAAACCCCTCTGTGTTACCCTAAGTCTTTGTAGGGTGCACTACAGAGACCTTCTTCAGGTTGAGGGTGGGGACTTGAGAAGACAGCAGGCTGGGCAAGAGGGCTGAAAGAAACCCCTCAGAAGAGGCTGAAAGAAACCCCTCTAAGGTGTTGCTGAGTGTACTAAATGCAGTGCTTCCTCAGATTCAGACCAAGGTAGTAAGTCAGAGAGAGGTAACTCCGAAGGTATAGAAATCCAGGGACAAGAGTTATGGGAAAAAATACTCCCAGGGATTCTAAAATCTGAAATCTGAGGAGAGAGCGAAAAAACAGACAGACGACACACATACCAAATCAAAATTCAGCAGCTAGGCTACAAAGCGTAATAGAAACTTTTGGGGACTTTTTTTTTTCAATTTCCAGATCCCAAGGAAGTGTTTCCTTACTTCTTTTGAAATAATTCAAGTCAATTGCACACTAAAGCTAAGTAAAAGTGTAAAAAATGTCATTTAACACACAGATTAGGTAGACTGAGCACCCCTTCTCACACACTGACAGTGAGTCATGAAGAGTCGGCCATATCTGAAGGTAAATATTATTTAGATTCATCTCTGTTATTCATTTTCAGACAATGTTTAACATTGTGCCAAAAATTATAAAACATATGAAGAAGCAGGAAACTTGACCCATAGTCAAGAGAGAAAAAATTGACATTTTGATAGAGAGTGCATTGAAAAGAATGAAGTAGAAACACTAGAAATAAAAAAAAAAACATCTATTTGAAAGTCTTAATGGCAACATCGCAGGGGAAAGGAACAGCATAGCTGAATAAGGTGAACTGCAAATATCAAACTGAAGGAAGAGGAAAAGGCGGATTACATAGAAAGGAACAGAGAACCTGACAGAGAACAGTATCAAGTATCAAAAGTGTGTGGTTCGTATTCAAAGGGCAGGCAAAGGAGAGCAGAGAGAGAATAAAGCTAAAGAAATATTTAAAGAGATAGTGGCTGAGGTGTTTTAGAATAGCTGAAAGTTATCGACCCATGAAAGCGAGCTCATTTCAAATGGAGTTACTATAGACAGGAACACATCACCGTCAAAACACTGAAAACACAACAGAAAGACAAAATCTTAAAATAAGCCCTAGGAAAGATACATCACATATAAGAGAACAATGATTCCAGAAAAAGACATTTCTCATTAGAAACAACGAAAACCAAAAGACAATAGGGTGATATATTTAAAATAAAACTGTTCCTGTCTGCAGGAACACACAGTATGACATGTGTGACCACTTGAAAACTTTGTCATAATTTTCTCCTTTGATATAGTTTACATATATCAAAGTTATATATAATATTTAGTTATATATATAATATATATGTATTATATATACTATATATATATATCTTTATATATATATATATATATATATATATATATATATATATATATCTTACAGTTACTGTCTTACAGTCTTAAAAACCCAACACCTGGGCAAACCGTGATCTGTTTCTAACAATTATTTCTCTCTAATTTTATATTTTTCATTTCCAGTGTTTCTACTTCATTCTTGTAGATGCAATTTCTATCAAACATCAGTGACATGGCAGTAACAAAAACAGAAAAAAAGAATCCTAAAATTTATATAAAATTACAAAAGACACCAAATAGCCAAAGAAATCTTGAGAATAAAGAAAAAAGCTGGAGGAACCACACTACCTGACTCCAAAATAGACTACATATTTATAATAACCAAAACGCCAAGTTATTGGCAATAAAAACAGACACATTCACCAACAGAACAGGATAGAGTCCAGAAGTAAATCTACACACCTACAGCCAACCAATTTTCAACAAAGGTGCCAAGAATACACGTTGGAAAAACGACATTCTCTTCAATAAATTATGCTGAGAAAATTAAATTGGATAACCACATAAAAATGAAACTAGACCCCTGCCTCTCACCAGATACAAAAATCAACTCAAAATTGATTAAAACCTAACTGTGAAATCTGAAACTATGAAACTATTAGAAAAATCTGCTAGAAGTGTGAAACTACTAGAGGAAAAACATACGGGAAATGCTTCACAACACTGGATTGGGCAAGGACTTTTCGGATATCACCTCAAAAGCACAGGAGACAAAAGCAAAAGTTTAGACAAGTGGGATTACATCAAACTGTGAAGGCTCCTCATAGCAAAGAAAATAATCAACAGTGTAGAGACAGTTTACAGAATGGGAGACGACAGCTGCAAACTATACATTTGACAGGGAGTTAATATACAGAATATACAAGGAACTTAGACAACTCAACAGCATGAATAAATAAATAACAATATTCCAATTAAAACATGAACAATGGACCTTAATAGTCATTTTCTCAAAAGAAGGCATACAAACGGCCAGCAGGTGTATGAAAAAATTCTCAGCATCTCTAAGTGTCAGAAAAATGCAAATCAAAGTCGTAATGAGATACCACCTCACCCACGTTAGAATGGTTAATAACAAAAACACAAAAGGTAACAAGTGTCGGTGAAAATATGGAGATGAGGAAGCCCTTACACACTTTTGTTGGGTTTGTAAATTAGTACGGCCATTATAAAAAACGATATAGAGCTTTCTAAAAAATTAAAAAGAACTGCCATATGATCCAGCAACCTTACTACTGGGTATACATCAAAGGGAAACAAAATTAGTCCATTGTAGACATACTACACTCTGGTGTTTGCTGCAATACTCTTTCACAATAGCCAAGCTATAGAATCAGCCTACGTACCCAATGACCAATGAATGAATGAAAAAAAGTCACACACACACAGCACACACATGTGTACACACACATGCAGACACACATGCAGACATGCATGCACACACACGCACGTGCACACACATGCACACACGCACAGACACGTAGACGTGCACGTGCACACGCACACATGCACGCACACACACGCACACATGCATGCACACACACACATGCATGCACACACACATGCACACACACAATGAAACTACTTACCCATAAAAAATGAAATTCTGCCATTTGCAGCAAAATGGGTGAAACTGGAGGACGTGATGTTAATCAAAATTAGCCAGACACAGACAGAAAAAAACCCCATAATCTCACTCAAAAGTGCAATCTTAAAAAGTTGATCACATAAAGATATAGAGAAGAACAATGGTTACCGGAAACGGAGGAAAGGAGGGGGGAAGGAAGGATGGTGAGAGGTTGATCCACAGGTACAATATTACAATTAGAAATAAGGAATACGTTCTGGTGTCCTATTAATGCAGAGGAGGGCAATTATTATTAACAATAATGCATTGTATATTTCAGAATAACTAGAAAAGATGTTTCTGAGTGTTCTCACCACAAAGAAATTATAACTGTATGAGGTGATGAATACGCCAGTTATCCTGATTTGATCATTATGCAAGGTATACACATATAACATTGTACTCCATAAATATTGACAATTATGTGTCAATTAAAAATAAATGAAAATTTCAAAGACAAAATAACTGCAAATTAAGAATACTAAATTCATCAAAAATATTATTTATAAATTGGGGCAAAACGAAGACATTTTCAGATAGGTACAACCTGAGAGAATTCGTATCCAGCATAGTTGCACCGTAACGAATGCTAAAAAGATGTTCTTAAGCTTGATGGAAAAAGATGCCAGAAGAAAGCCCAGATCTATAAGACGAAATTAGGAAAATGAGAAACGAAAAATATGTGAATAATTATAGGGAACCTTTTAATTTATTTACATAGGTATCTGTTTTGACAAGTATATATACACACACACAGAGGCAACTGGCTGTTAAAAACAAATGTAAGCATGGATTTTAAATACTCCGAATTTAAAAATAATATCAAAAGAGCACAAAGGATAAAAGGTATTGTAAATGGAATTATAGGTCCTATCCAAAAGACTTCTAATGCAATTCTTACATTATTCTAAAAGTAGTATGTTATTTGAAATCAGACTTATGTTTTAAAGATATGTGTTTTATCTGTAGTGCAACCACTAAAAAATAACACAAAGAACTAGAGTTTAGAAGTCAATACAAAGTAAATTTATTTTTGTTAAATTTTAAAAATTTCATTTCTTAAAAAGTTCATTCTACAACTTTTATTATTGAAAATAAAAGGAAAATAAAATTTTCTTTTCTGTGACATTTTTATCCATTTATTAAATGTTCTTGCTGTGCCTTGATTTCTTGATGTAACAGCATTCCTCAGCCCCTATTTAGTAAAAATTGTTTTTAATTTTTTTTCATATTGCCTTTTTAAAGATATACTTTACTTACCTGCAATAAAATTATGCTTTTGGGTGTGACTATGTGACAAATGCACATAGTCATGTTTCCAACACCACAATTAAGACAGAACATTACCAGCGCCCTCTAAAATTCCCTCATGCTATCTCTTTATTATCATTCCCTCTTCTCCACTCCACCCTTAGTCTCTGGCAGCCACAGATTGTTTACTTTTTCTATGATTTTGTCTTTTCCAGAAATTGATTTTAAATATTTATGGGAGGCAGTAGTGGAAAAGTTGATTTTATGACTTTATATCTGATACTTTTGTATGTGTCTATCCACACTTGACAAAGTTCATTCCATGATGTATAGACATAAATAAATGTGCTTTGCAGTGCATATGTAAAACTTTTACATTATGTAAGAACTTCCTAGCATAAATTTATAGAATAAAGCAAACTTGAGAAAGTCAGTATATAGGAAATACAATAGATTTGCATTAAAAAATTCAGGAAACTTTTTAAGGATCAAAAACTTGTGAGATAAAGAGAAGACAAATTTCAAAATACTAAACTTTAACCCCATCAAACCAATAATTACACTAAATATAAATAGCTTAAATAGTTCAAAAACAAGAAAAGGATCATTCAACTAGATTTTTAAAAAAGCAATAAATTGCTATATTCTGTTTCTAATATGCATGCTTAAATACAGAGATACAGCAGAGAGAAATGTAGGAAGAGATACATCATGCAAACAGTAAATTTAAGAAAGGTGTTATAGTCGTATTAATGTTAGAAAGAGCTAAGTTCAAGACAAAGAGATAAAGAGGCATTTTATAAGGATAGAAGTTTCCATTTATCAATAATACATAACAATTCAATATACATATGCGTTTAAGAATACAGCTTCTTACCATATGAAACAAAACCAACAGAACTAAGGGGAAAAAGAGATGAATTCACAGCTATAGTTGAAAATTTTAGTGCTGCTCTGTGAATAAAAAATAAAACAAGTAGACAGAAATCAGTCATGTTATAGAATATTGAAGCAATATTTCCCAGGGGTTTACAACTCAGCACTATTCACATTTGGACAGGATGAAAATGTGGTGATGGGATGGGGTGGTGGGGTGTGGGGAAGGCTGAGCATGGTATTGTAGAATGCATCCAGCTTCCAACACTAGATGTCAGTAGCACTCTTGCCCTAGTTGTGACAAGCGAACATTTTCAGACTGCCAACCGACTGGGTGGAGGAGGAGCAGGGCAGATCTCCCCTAGCTGAGACCATTCATAGAGAGCTTATACCAGGACGTGAGAAAAGTCTGCATGATTTTTTAAAGCATCAAACATATACACAGGCAGTACGCTGTCTGAAAAAAACAAAATGCAATTACAATAAGATACCTAGAAAATCCCCACATAATTATAAATTAAGCAAAGCTTTTCTAAGTAGCCTGTGAGTCCAAAAAGAAAAAGCACAAAGGAAATTAGAAAATGGTGTGCATTGAGTATTATGGAAAGCACCAGAAAAATATCACAGGATGCAGTCTGAGCAATGATTAGAAAATTTTCAGCCTCAATGCAAATATTAGGGAAAAATTATAAAAGCAATCAACTAAGCTGCCACGTTAAGAAGCTCAAAAACTCAGAGGAAATTGAATATTAAATAATTAAAAAACAATGAAATTTAAAAAGGATCCAAAGTCAGTGAGCTGGAAAAAGGACAAATAGAGAGGAAAAGTCCGCAAGTGGACATCACAGCGAGTGCTCAGGAGGGTCCGGGCTGATCCCAGCTCTTCCGCAGGCTGGGACAAGTGCTCTCCCTTCATCCACAGGTTGCTGAGCAGCCGGAAGGAGACACAAATGTGTACGTGGGAAGGGCCAGGCCTCATGGAGATGAATGCCGTTAACACCCTGGGGATGCTGAAAGGAAGGACCATACAGGGCGACGTGAGGACCAAGTCCTCCATTACCTGAGACTGGAAGCCACATGGACATTCCAGAAGGTGACTCCCTTTGGCAGCCCTGACAGTTAAAACCAGTCTCCTTAGGAAAGACATTAACCTTTCTGTGCTATAATTTCACCCTTTGCAAAATGGGGACATTGTAATGCCTCAACCACAGGGTTACTGTGAGGATAAAGGGGATGATGTAGGTGAAGGCCTGGCGGGGGGTGGCACACTGTAAGGGCATACACACTGCTATGACCGTGGCTGCTGATGTCTGAGGCAGGAAAAGGTGGTCCAGGCCATCCCTCCCGCCCCACTCAACCTTTTCTGTCCTCCCTCACCAGGGCTCTGATAGTCTCGTTCAGCTCCTTACTCTCTCCCTCCAGGATGCAGGTCCAGCCTGAGCCAGAGGCCACTCTTCTGTGGTTGAGCAACATAATCAGAATATGTGGAAAATCTGTAAACAGACACCAGCAAAGAGCCAGATGCTCCCTGGAGCCAGTCCAAGAACAATTAAGCAGCCCTTTGAAGACTGACTGAGGAGGGGACAGCCAAGAACTTGTTAGCTCCAGGCACCACCAGCTCAACCTTCAGGGGCAAGGAACGTAAACCTCTCTTCCTTCCTCTCTCTCTCTCTCTCTCTCTCTCTCTCTCTCTCTCTCTCTCTCTCTTTCTCTCTCTCTCTCTGAAAGCTAAATAACAGAATATCAGCCCCTCTGAGGGCCACCAAGAGGCCTGCTTGGCAGGATGCCCTGCAGGTTTTGGGAAAAGAAGGACAGAACTGGTGGCCTGCAGGTCACATTTGGCCTTTAAGATGATCATTCATATCGTTACAGTTATTGCTCACATGGTATTTAAAAATCTGAATTAATTATCATCATTGAAGAGTGTTGCAGTTTCTCATTCAGACTCACATACCTAGCTTCTCCAAAGGAAGCCGTGGGTAAGGCCACACTGAGCACACACGTTCCATAAGGCACAGTGGGCTAGAGCTGAGGAGCCACCCCTGGGAGGGTGGGTGAGTCACAGTTTGCCACAGTGAATGCCACCCCATTGTCTCCCATCCTCATGCTGGCATTTCTACCATTGCCTCTCTCTCACTTTAAACACCTGCGGGCTTATTTGTATATCCGAGTTTACAACCTCTACTTTAAAACAGCCCTCATTTATTAGAGAAAGGAAATGGGGCCCGGGAGGGAAACTGAGGAAAGAACTTGCTGAGGCCATCATCAGAGCCGAAGTGAGTGCAACCACACAAGCTAGAGAATTCTGCTGTAAACCAAAAATAAAATAAGGCCCCCCAGTCATCTGAATGGACATTTCTCCTCAACCAGGGCTCTGTAAATTTAACTTGAGAGGGCCTGGTGCCATGACTCGTGCCTGTAATCCCAGCACTTTGGGAGGACAAGGCGGGTGGATCACTGAAGGTCAGGAGTTTGAGACCAGCCTGGCCAACATGGTGAAACCCTGTCTCTACTAAAAATACAAAAATCAGCCAGACATGCTGGTAGCCTCAGCTACTACCTAGGAGGCTAAAGTAGGAGAATCACTTGAACTGGGGAGGCGGAGGTTGCAGTGAGTTGAGATTGTGCCATGGCCCTCCAGCCTGGGTGGCAGAGCCAGACTCTATCTCAAAAAAATGAAAATTAACCTGAAAGACTCTTCCAGGCCATGATGGGAAGCAGGAAGCAGGGGTCCCACGTGCTTCATTCTACCCTCCAGCATTCACATCAATACAGACTTTAAGTCTGATAAAAAGCTTTTGCAACCTGTTCTCTCTGAAGCCCTTGCTAAATGCTTCATGTGCATGATAAAACTTTGGTCTGCACAACTTCCTTCCTAACCCAGACATTCCTTTCTGTTTGTTCCCAGGTCTTTAGACAAACGTAACCAGTTGTCAACCAGAAAATGTTTAAATGTCTCTATAGGCGCCCCACCACCCCAGTTGTCCTGCCTGTCTGGACCAAACCCAATGTATTAGGTTGATGCAAAAGTTGCAGCTGTTGCCATTAAAATAGTCTCTCAGGTTAAATCAAATAAAAAGTAATGGTGAAAACTGCAGTTACTTTTGCACCAACCTAATATTTCTTAAACATACTTGATTGATAGATATCTCATGCCTCCCTCAAATGTATAAAACCAAGCTGCACCCTGACCATCAAGGGTGTGTGTTCACAGGCCATGGCCACCCATATGTGGCTAAGAATCAATCTCTTCAAAGAATTTAGAGTTTGGCTCTTTCGCCAACACTGTCCTGATATCTTATGGACAGCTCCAATTTCATATTCTGCCTCCAGAAACCGCTCTGGCTAACATCATTCTCTCTCTTCCCTAAATTCCAAACCACCTGCCATCTTTGCTGCTTAGTTGGTAATGAATCATCTACTACCATGTATATTTTGGACACAATTTATTGATGTCTGATATATGTTAGACATTGTGCTAGGTCCTGGGAAGGATAACGTGTGAGGTACACAAACCTGCCATTCAACTAACTCTATCGAGTGCTGTAGGAAAAGCACAGCCTTGGAGCTACCCGGGAATGAGTTTGAATTCTGCTCTGATGCAGAATTCTGGCTTTGGGAGCTTGGGTGAGGTATTCAACAGTTCTGAGCCTGGGTTTCCTTCTGTGTAAAATGAAGGCTGTGATTCCTTCCCCACGTGAGTGTCGGGAAGGGTAATGAGAGCATACACACAAAAGCATGGTGCTGATAGTTCTCCTTGCTCTCATGTCCTTCCCTTCACATCCTCAAGGGTATTGCAGGGCACTGCATTTCCCAGACACCTCAGCGTCTGGCTTCCCACATGAGGCCAAGAGGAAGAAGGGAAGGCAGCAGGGAGAAGCCAGGATATTTCTCCCCTTTTCTCTTTTGGTAGCCTTTCTGGCCAGAATTGTGCCTCCTCCACACTGCCAGATCCATGGCAGCTGCCATGGTTTCATCTGCTGCTAGGAAGCCCAAGTCTCCAGGTTCATGAATTACTACCTCTTTGGTTCCTCGTGGTCGAGTGTCATGGATAAGCAGCCACTATCTGGGCCAGTGGTGAGGGGGTAAAAGAATTTACCAGGCAGCTGTAGGTAAAGAAAGTCAGATTTATCAGAGAAAGTAGGAAAATACGCTGCCAGGGAGCAATGGGCAGAATCAGCAGAAGAGCTGACAGCCAGGAAACAAAGGCTCGCTGGAGATTTTATAGGCTGGTTCTTGGGTTGATTGATAATTCCAAGGCAGCAGGGATCTACTTGCATTCTTCTGTCCACCAAGGAGATGTTTGATGATAAAATGAAGTGTTTGAGGCTAAGCAGAAAGTTTGTGATTTATGTATGTTATCTGTGCAAGAGGGCAATACATCCTGGGCCATAAAGAAAGGCAGATCTCATGAATCCTCGAACTTGAGGACTCATGAGACCAGCATTATGACTAAATCGTATGTATGTTTATTGAAACATAGCATTATTTCAAAGTTAAATATATATATATATATTCCTAAATCACAAGAAACCAGGGTTTCTTCCCCCTTTTATTGAGGTATTAAGATACTTTGATAGGAAAATTTAAATTAAGCTGGAGTACTTAAGGTCACACAGCCAAGACCAGACCCTACCTCTTCCCAATCCCAGTCCATTCCTGCTTCACCTCCTTTCTGTCCTCCCCTATAAAAAAAAAAAGAAGAAGAAAGAAAGGCAGACCTATAGCTTATTTGCTTTATCCTTTTGCTTTCCCCAGGTCCTGCCAGCCTCTTTTTCTTTAATTAGGACTTCACAAAGGTAGCAATACCTTCCTGCAGGGGCTGATCTCTCTCCTCTTTGGCACCTCAGCAGACCAATAAATTCCTCACTCTCAGAAGTTGAATTGTGTCCCCCTGACAATTCCATTTATTGAAGCCCAACCCCACCAGGACCTCAGAATGTGACCTTATTTGGAAGTAGGTAGTTGCAGCTATAACTAGTCAAGATGAGGTTACCCTGTGATAGGGTGGGCCCCTAATCCAATAAGGACTGGTGTCGTTATGAAAAGGAGAAACTTGGAGACAGGAAGAACACTATGTGAAGATGAGGGCAAACATCAGAGTGATACCTCTGCAACCCAAAGAACACCAAAGATGGCCAGAAAACCTTTAGGAGCTCGGGAAGGGCCTAGGACAGATACCCTGTCATAGCCCCAGAAAGAACTAACCTTGATCTTAAACTTCAGGCCTCCAGAACGGTGAATCAATTTCTGTTTGTTAAGCCATTCATTTGTGGTACTTTGTTATGACAGTCCTAAAAAATGAATACGCCTACTTTAAATCCCTTCTGCCTGGTTTCTGTTTTCTTATGGAACCTACCTTTCAGCTGTAACCCATATCTGGCATATGTCATGCAGTTTGTTGAGAAGGGGGAAACAACCTTGATATTGATAGCAATAGGAGACAGACAGCTTCTGAGGCAGACAGGGATGGGTTCCTGGTGAAACCTGACCTTCAAGCCAAGGATAGTTTAAAGCCTAAAAACTAAGCTGCCAGTTCCAAATAGAGTCCACAAATGGAATGAGAACTTCCATCCCTGTCTTATCCCCTCTCTCTCTATTGGTTCCTTCTGAATAATGCCTTTGAACTTATTGAGTGGTATTTTTTCCAAGCCCACCCATGGATGAATCAGCATGCGCTCCTCTATTCTAAGTCCATAAATACCCTGAACTCAGCCTCACAGGTGGCTACCACTTTTGGGTCCTCCTCTTAATGCTGAGAGCTTTCTTTCTGTCACTCCATAAAATTCTGCTCTACCTTACTCACTCTCCAGTGTCCATATACCTTATTCCTCTTGGTCACGGGACAAAAACCTGGAACTCCCTGAACTACAAGAGCAAAAGAGCTGTAGTGCTCCTGCTTACTGAGCTGTGAGCGGCGGGGAATAAAAGAGCAGTAACACTCCCTCCCACTCGCTGAACAGTGGTAGCAAAGAAGCCACCGGGTGCCACTCCCTCCTGCGCACTGAACTATGGGAGCAAAAAGCCTCAATAATATCAAGCAGAATGAAAGCCAAGGGCAAAAGGAAAATAGAGACTCAAGACATCTATTCCACTCTGCCAAGAAAAAAAAAAACCTGAAAGCTGAGTCATACAAGAAACTGTCTTTCTTTTTGCTCCTAAGAAAGAGCTGCCAATGATTAAATATCTCCACAGTTAACTACTCTACATTCACCTTACATTATGTAAAGTGCCAATTTGCCAAGTGTGAAATGAATACATTACTCACTGTTCTCTTACCTGCTCCTTTTCTCTTGCAACAGATGGACTCAGTAATGTGACCATACCCTCCTTCTTCCCAGCTGCAGCCTACTTTTCCCCTTTAAATATTGAAGCCCCCAAAATTATCTTTGGAGAAAGGCACAAACCACTCTTCTGAGCATCTTACCCACTCTTCTATCCCTGTCTTACCCACTGTCTTCTGAGGATGTACTTAACCTTGGCAAAATAAAGTTCTAGCTTGATCGAGACCTGTTTCATATACTTTTTGGTTTGCAATTCAGAATGTATTTGGAATTCACTGAGTTCAAGTTATGTGCAAGGGACAGCACGTGCGTGCCCATGTGTGTGTGTGTGTGTGTGTGTGTGTGGTGTCTGTGTGCATGTTCTCAATTAGCTATCAAAACAACCCACAGAACAAGCACCATTATCTCCATCTTATAGAACAAGAAACTGGAGTTCAGAGAAGGTAAGTGACTTACCCAGCAGAACACACTATGAGTGGAAAAGCAGCACTGGACCTTCATGACCTGCTCCCAGTTCCTCCTACAGTGCTGTATCCCCAATAGAAGATGTTCTCAGGTTTCTGAACTTTCCCAGGGTTGGCCATGGCATGGGTCCACCAAGCAAAGAGTGCCAGACAGAAATAAATTAAGTAAAGTAGGAGTCAGTACCCTGTAGAGAAGTTGCAAGGAGAACAGCACAGGACCGGGAGCCCCATTTTCTCTACCTGCTGTGGCCATCCAGGCACTAGGGGGTGTCCTCAAAGTCAGATGCCTGGAGTTTCCACAATCTAGAACTTCCCTCTGACAGTGGCCACTAGGACCTAGTTTCCAAAGCTAGGAAGACAACAGGCTGAAGGGCAGATGGATAATTGGACCAGTGTTCAGGAATTCTTAGGGGATTGTCTCCAGCCAAGCTGCATGGACTCTGTGTTCAGCCAAGTAACACATCATAAAATGTGTGAATCCGAATCCCCCAAACCTGTGAATATGTTACCTTGCATGGTAAAAGGGGACTTGGTAGTGTGATGAAGGATCTTGTAAATTAAGGATCTTGAAATGGGAAGATCATCTGGCTTATCCCAGCTGGTCCTTATGAGAGAGAGGCAAGAGTCAGCTTCAGAGAGGTGATGTATCCACAGAAGCAGAGGTGGGAGAGAGACTAGAAGATACCAGGCTGCTGGTTTTGAAGTTGAAGGAAGGGACCAAAAGCCAAGGAGTGCAGAAGCTGAAAAGGGAACAAAACAGATTCTCCCCCACAGCCTCATTGAGGAGCTCAGCCCTGCTGACCAGCTGGGACTTCTGACCTCTAAAACTGTATGATAAGAAATATGTGTTATTTTAAGTCATTACGTTTGTGATCATTTGTCACAGTAGTAATAGAAAACTAATACAGATCCTTGGGGATACTTTTTTCTCGTCTCTCCCTACCTCCTCACTCTCCCTTTCTCACTATAGTAGGGAAGGAACTCATTAGAGAGCATGGATTCCATGACACCTTTCCCTCTCCATGCCTGGCCACCACATCAGGCCTGATAGTGTGGACACGAACTGGGTATCATCCCTGCCTTTGAGATCTCACAGTCCAGAGGAGAAGAGAGGCGTGAATGGGTTACAGCAGCATCCCATAGTGGCAAAGCATTGCTGGGAGGATGTGGCCTCATGAAGGGCAGAGGAGAACAGAGTCAGTGACATCTCATAGAGGTCACAGAGGCTAAAGCCAAGAGATTGGCAGTGATGTCTGTGACACTTGATAAATAAGAGGTAATTAAAACAGGATGTCATTACACTCAGTGGAACGCTGGGCGTCTGCAGTAATTGTCCTGCCCACTTTGTTACTTTGGTCCTAAGTACTTTCTGCAATTCCTGAACTCACCCAAAATTAAGTTGCATCATCCAAATACAACTATGATATAGGTAGTCTCATCACTCTCAATTTACAGATGAGGAAACTCTGGGAGCCGTACCCAGAGTCACATGGCCAGTCAATACCACCTTGTTCTGAGGACAGAGTGAAAATGAGAGCTGGTTTCTGCCCACAGCCTTATACTTAAATGGGGGTGAGAAAGAATACACATATCCATGGAAAATGATGTCATGACAAACGGTGATATACGCTCAGAAGGATAGAAGGGAAAACGAGAGTAATGACCAGGCACCCTTGGACTAGAACAGGATGAGGCCCTCCTAGGAAATGAGGTGAGATCGGAAGGTTGAGGAGGAGCCGGGCCTGCAAACAGCCTGGACAAAAGCTGTCTCGGCTGGAGGACTTACATGGGCAAAGCTCCCAAGAGCATGATGGGGCCCAGGACATGAGGAGTGTGAGGAGAGGATGGTGGCAAGCAAGCAGAAGCCACCCCTCCAGACCATGCACATGTGCACACATTGCAATGGCTGTGGTATGAAGTGTGGTGGGTTGGGGGTCTCATTCCGAAACAAGGCAGGCCACAGTGATGCAGTGAACCATTTTATAAATGATGGCATTCCCAGCACTGGGGATGAATGGGCTGGGGAAATGGCTTGCTACTTATGCCCAAGGATATTATCAGGGGGATCCCTGGGCCTTGCTCTGACTACATCAAGGGCTCTGTGGTGCTAGCAGATGCATCATTCTGTAATAATGGAAGTGTTCTATGCCTACACTGTCCGGTGTGGTAGCCACTAGCCACACATGGCTATTGAGCACTTAAAATATGGTTCGTGTGACTGGGGCTGAATCTGTAATTTTATTTAATTTTAATTTAAATATCCACAGGTGGCCACGAGCTACTGTAATGGATAATGCAATCATGAGATGATCAAATAAGGAATGGCATAAACACCTTAGAAACACAAGAGCAATTTGAAGATATGAGACACTGGTGAGCCCCTCTCGTTTCCTCTTCTCACAATGGCATTGATTTTGAAATGCTATCCTGGCAAGGAATACCGGCTAAACACACTATCCACACTATCCTGAGAGTTCTGCTGCTGCTAATTTAATTACAATGTAATTGATTTGACACCTATTTCCCAAATAAGTAGTTGTCCTTGTGCCTTCTCTTTTTGGAAGATGGTGAGTGCTTCCATTCGAACCTCTTTCCCCAGATCGACCTCAAAAGAACAGATGCAGTAGTTAGACATGTGGGTGTGCCAGGCTGGGCTGACAGCAGGGGACCACAGAGACTCATTTTCCTTCCGGTTGTTGAAAGACCGTCACAATATAATATCAAACCGCTAGTGAAAATTTAGAGAATTTATATACAGAGTCAGCTTGCCATCACAAGGACCTTATGCCCAGAGCAACAAAGAACAATTAGCAAATTCACCATCCAGTTCTCTGTTTATCATTTTATTGTGAAACATAATCACAGGTTTCCTTAAGAAATAATGCGTCTCTTTATCACATTGGACTATACAATTCTTGTATTTTTTTTTTTGAGACAGAGTCTTGCTCTGTCACTCAGGCTGAAGTGCAGTGGTGCAATCTCTGCTCACTGCAAATTCTGCCTCCCAGACTCAAGTCATTCACATCCCTCAGCCTTCAAGTAGCTGGAACTACAGGTGTGCACTAGCACACCTAGCTAATATTTGTATTTTTAGTAGAGACGGAGTTTCGCCATGTTAGCCAGACTGGTCTTGAACTGCTGGCCTCAAATGATTCTCCTGCTTTGATCTCTTAAAGTGCTGGGATTGCAGAAGTGAGCCACCACGTGCAGCCAATTCCTGTGTTTTCTGAAGAAAAGTGATGCAAACAGCTGGCTTTACCCTTTAGCTGACTGGTCTAGTCCTAACTCTGACAGTTGGAAGATACGATGTTGGCAGCCAGGCTCCTCCCACTGCACCAGGCACCAGGCTGGATTCCTCTAGGTCTCGGGTGGCAAACCTTAAACTTCTCCCAGCCTCCTCTGGAAAGTAAGAGAGCCACACCATGGGGGAGACCACTACAGAGAGCCGTGGTGTGGAAAGCTGCCCACTGAGTCCCAGGAGTGGCATCTGTAAGGCTGGTTGCCTCGCCAGGAGCTCGGACATGCCCATCCCTCTCCCTGCCTGAAAATTACATCACTAGAATATGCCCATCATCTAGCTCCGCCTTGGCAATACCCTCTGCACTCGGCACTCAACCCCACCCTTGGAAATCCCCTCTGCACTAGGCACCTGGCCTGCCCTTGGAAAGCCCTGCCAAAACCTGCCCAATAGCACATTGCCCCATCCGGAAATCCCACCTACCTACCTATAGCAGCTTGCTATGACCACGTCCTGTTTCTCCACCACCAATCAAATGCCTTCATTCCCTATAAAACCCCACGCCCAGAGGCATCGGGCATGACTTCTCTGGCCCCTTTCAGCGGGTTCAAAGAACCTCACCCAGGAGCCGAATACCTTGGCATTTAATCTTTTTGTGCTGGCCTCAGTTTCCTCATTTTTAACTCGGCAATAAACCTCACAAGACAATAACCTTTACAGCATCAATTCCCAAGTGGGTCCAGGAGGCAGAGCACTGAGCTAGAGAATTCTTCTCGAGCCCTAGGATCTCCTGGGATTTGCCTTGCTAGGTTTTGGATTTGCCTGGAAACAGTCACCCCTTTCTTCTCGCCTGTTTCTCCTCTTCGTTGTGTACCCTATGCTTGTGAAAGAAAAATAAACCTCAGGACCTCAGAATCACCGAGCCAAGGGAAAAGTCAAGCTGGGAACTGTGACAGGGAAACCTGCTTCCCATTTTATTTCTAAATAAGATAGCTCTAAAGTTAAAGAGTGACATACCTACCTCACAATTTGCCCACAAGGAAATCCCCTGTGGACAAATGATTTGTCTCACCTGAGACAAATGCATATCTGATTGCTTCCTCTGCCCTGTGGTTTATGTAAAAATGCAGATTCACTGAGCCAGACTAAATTGTGATTCAGTGGAAGGCTGATCAAAGACTCAAAAGAATGCAACCTTTTGTGTCTTTACTTCTAACCTGGAAGCCCCACTTCGAGTTGTTCTACCTTACCAGACCAAACCAATATATATCTTGTTGGGCCTCTAAGTCCAACCTGGCCATTTTAGCCTTGGCGACCCACAGGTACACCTCTGGATGGTCCCCAGGAGCCCAGAGTAACCACAAGTAACGAGGTGGCCACAGAAGGAAATAAGACAACTTGTTCCTACCTCAACTAATTGCTGCAACCTGCACCCATTGTTCCTGTTCAGCCTTGCAAAAATCCCCACTGGACCTTGGGTCACTCAAGATCCGCACCCCTGTAACTATGTAATTGATCACACCTTCCCCTCTGACTGCAACCGATACTCCCCACTCTTCTGATCATGCCTGTTTGTAATAAATGACTCCACCCTTGTGATCATGCATCCCATGACGCATTCCCCTCCCCAAGACAGATGACCACCTTTAGCTGACCATTTGCCCCAACCTATATAACCAGTCCCCTCTCCCAACCTGCTTTGCCTAACTCCTTTCTTGGACTTGGCTCACGTGCACCCAAGCATGAAATAAACGGCCTTGTTGCTCACACAAAACCTGCCTGGTGGTCTCTTTATGTGAGCAACGTGCGTGACATATCTTACACATTTTGACTGATGTCTCATGTCTCCCTAAGATGCATAAAAGTGAGCAGTACCAGGATGACCTTGGGCACATGTTTTCAGGACCTCCTGAGGCCGTGTCATGGGCGTGTCTTTAATCTTGGTAAAATCAGCTTTGTACATTGACTGAGACCTGTCTCAGATGATCTGGGTTCGCATGCCTATGCCACCATCGTATTTTGGAAGCACATGGCTTGTTTGGTTTCATAGGTTTACAGCTGGAGACGATTTCGGCCTCAGGATGAATCATACCTGTAGCTTCACTCGTATCTAATTTTGATGATATTTAGGTGTGATTTTGAACTCTCTAGATTTTGGAATTGTTGCTAGAATGAGTGAAGACTTTGGGGGCTGGAGGGCCCTCTGCTCTCCACCATGTAAGGACACAGCAGGAAGACAGAGGATGCCATCTGCAAACCAGAAAGGAAGGCCTCATCAGACCCGGAGCCTGCCAGCGTCTGGGTCTTGGACTTCCCAGGCTTCAGAACTGTGAGAATAGATGTTTGTTGCTTATGAAACCCAGTCTATGGTAGGCTGTCACAGCAGCCTTAACAGCCTTGACAGCAAGCATAAGAATTACACCTGCCTCATGCCGTTGTTTTAGACTCAAGTAATACATGTAAAGGGCTTATGGGGACCTCTAGAAGGTGGTAGCCTCTCCACACCTGGGAGTTGGCATCATCCTCCAGCGTCTCACTATTTTTACTAGTAATCATCACTAGCAACCCTGTTCCCTTGACATTCCTTGTTCAACCGGGGCTGCAAGGTGATTAATATTCCCAATACTTGCCGCTGAAAGCACTCCTTTCTCAGTCTCAGTTTCCTGTGAGTAAAATTAAAACAGCCACATGCACTCAAAGATGGGAGGCCAAGGTCTGATGATTTTATGAATGTAAAAGTGCTGATGCAACTCCAGATTCAAAGAGTGTGATGCCCTCCCCTTCTCTCCTCCTGCACTTACAGATTACTCCAGGGTATATAAAAAAATCTGGAGCCTAGTACACAGCCTGAACATCAACATAAATTCACCTTTTTATACTAAAATATAATTTATATACCATTATATTTATCATTTTAAAGTGTACAATTCAGTGGTTTTTTTAGAGTATTCACAGAGTTCTGCAGTATCATCACCGTCTAATTCCAGAACATAGCATCACTTCCAAAAATAAGCTCCCCACCCATTAGAAGTCACCCCCCACTTCCCCGTTACCCCCAGCCTCTGGCAATTATTAATCTCCTTTCTGCCTATAGACTTGCCTCTTCTGGGCATTTCATATACATGGCAACACATGATATGTGGTCTTTTATGTCTGGCTTCTTTCACTTGTCGATTGAGAAAAATGAGAAAAGTCTCAATCATTTAGTTGGCAAACTTAAGGACATGCACCTGTGCTACAGCCTCTGTAAGTACCGATGACATGTGCCCAGGGTGGTCGGGACACAGCTTGTTTTATACATTTTAGGGAGACGTGAGACATCAGTCAATATACATAAGAAGTACGTTGGTTCTGTCTAGAAAGGCAGGGGCAACTTGAAGCAGGGAGGGGGCTTCCAGGTTACAGGTAAGTGAGACAAATGGTTGCATTCTTTTGAACTTCCGCTGCCTTTCCAAAGGAGGCAACCAGAATCTGTGTCTGTCTCGGTGAGCAGAGGGATGAGTTTGAATAGAATGGGAGGCAGATTTGCCCTGAGCAGTTTCCAGGTAGAATTATCCCTTTAGCTCAGTGATTTAGGGGTCCCAGGGTATTTTCTTTTGACACACTTAACATAATCTTTTCAGGGTTCATTCATGTTGTGGCATATAGCAGCACTACCTTTGTTTTCAAAATGGGATTAACCATACTTTCTTTCTTTCTCTTTTATAATAAACACAGTGGGTGCTACTGCTTCCACTCCGGAAATGGGAGACCTAAGAGATGAGCTGGTTTGCTCAAACCTACCACGAAAAGTGAAGCAGCTTCTCCGACTCTCAGCATGTACTCTAATCTGGACTACAGGTACTTGAATGTCTCATCCCCTCCTGCCCCCTTGCTCTCACTGTCTGACCTACACGCTTTTCCCTGGAATTTCTACTCATCCTTTGTAGTGACTTAGAGGTGGGTTCAAAACCATCTCACAATGTGAGATTGTGTGCAAATACTGAAAGTTCTGTAAGCTTGGTTTGCTCACCTGCTAAACGGGGATTGCAATAGGACTTCCCCCGGGGGGAGGTTCTGCCTAGTATTAAATGAGGCTGGGCATGTCAAGGGCTTAGTACGGTAACCACTTACGATCAGTAGACCATAAATGTTTGTAATGCTTCAGCTGTGAAGTGGTGTGAGAAAGACCTGGCCTGCACTTGGGGCTGCAGAGAGGCTCAGCGGTGAAGAGCCCCTGTTGACGCAGAGCTGGCCAGGTGTTTGGCTGGTCTTGTTATTGTCCTCATCATAATTTCCTTTTCTTCAAAGCTCTAGCCAGCCCCCATCCCTCCTTTTTGGAGCCATCTGCAGGCCTTTGCCTAAGTCCATAGTGACTGACAAAGTTGATACTTCTCCAGCAAAGTTTTAAAGTGAATTCCAGAGAGTGGCCAAGGTCTGGCACAGTGGGAACACAGTGCTATTCACATCTGCTCGCTTCCTGCAGCCTCTCTGGCTGCCAGTCCACCTGGCTGTCCTTGGCCTCCAGGGCTGCTCAGGCCACTGAGGGTGAGCCATGGTCCGAGGTGGAGAGGACAGCAGCAGTGATTCACTACCCTCACTGCCGCCTGCGTGTAGACAAGGCAGGGTGCAGACCAACATCTCTCCAAGCTGTGTCATCATCCTCCTCAGCACAGAGCTTCCCAGGTACCAGGCCTTGCCTCCAGCGCCCTGGGCAGCCACTGTCCCATGAACTCGGCAGGTTGAATGATGCTCCTTTCTGTGGATTTGGAACCAGTTGAGCTTTTGTTTCTTTCTGTGCTTTGCAGGTGGTCTCTCTTCTCTCTGTCAGCAGCATCTAACATTCAAGAGTCTCAGATTTGATATTTGTTGTGAACAAAGCCCCCACCCACACCTATCTGAGGGTTAGTTGCTCCTTGCTTAGATACAGAATGACTCATTTTCATATCTCCATTGAGCACATTTCTACAGTTCACTATAATCGTTTGTTTACATTTCTGCCTTTGCCAGCCCCAGCGCAGAAGATGATCTGTCGTCAGCATTGTGTTACAGCTAACAGCTAATGGGCTCTCTGAGTCCGGAGTCGGGGAGCTTCATGAGGCTGCAGAGGTCAGACGAAGCTCTGTGGCAGGGATGAGCTGTGACCAGATTGGAACAATGGGGACAGTTCTTACAGATGAGGATGGGAGGAGGTGCCCCAGGAGGAGCAGTGACATGGACAAACAGCAAGGGAAGAGCTCACTGCTGGACCTCACCCTCTGGGACGCTGAGCTTTGACGCAATGAAGGGCAAAATCAAGGTGCCTTTTTAGAGCTGTCTCTATACTGTGTATTTGGTCTTCATTCAGTCCCATGTTTTAATTTTTCCATAGGGATTTATTGGCTTCCTCAGGGTGTACAGAGGAAGGAATGAATCCTTCTTATGGTGAAATCTGGAAGGGCTTCATATGGGAGGTATCATTTGAATTGAACCCTAGAGGGTGAATAGAATTCCTGTACATTGAGTTAGAGAAGGAAAGGGAATGAAAGAGAGGCCATGAGCACTTTCTAGCTAAGCAAGGAGAGCCCTGTGGGCCAGTTCCCTCAATGATCACATTTCTGGACACCTGATGTGTGCCAGGCACTGCACGAGGCATAGGGAGCATAATATCATCAGCGAACGGGAATCAGAAGCAGGGTCTGCCTTCATGGGGAGGAATCTGGGGAGGGGAGCACATGATGGGCATGACCACTATGTTGGTTTGTAAGAGGCAATCAGAGTTTTAGAAAGAGGAGGAATAAAGAAACAGAAATACATTTTTCATTATTCTTATTTGAAAAAGCAATCAGCAGAGACAAAATCTACCTAACCAGGTGGGGACTTTCAAGTGTGGGAAGGTCAAGTGTAGGATGGAGTAGGACCCCCCTTTAGAGGTTTACAGGGCCTCCAGAGCGTGGAAATTAAAAAATAAAAAAAACCCTTGAGTCCTTTCAAGGGAAACTGCAGACACCTAGCTGGTTTTGAGAGGTAACTAAACAACTTGGCAAGCTAGAACGTGACAGTGGCCTACAACAGGGCCAACAAGGTGCGATCCACAAGTTGTTTGGTTCCCCCACAGAGGCTAAAAATAACATTTGTCTGCTTCCTCTAAACCCTTTCATTCATGGCCTGTGCTATTCCCACCTCATTTTTTTTACTCAAATACGGAGGGACCTCCACTTGCTGACTGGTTCTGTGGGGCAGCTCTCCTCCAGCAATGCTTGTGCCCCAATCACTTTACAGTGTTTAAAGGGAGAGAAGGGTGGGTGTGTGGAGAAATGGAACACAAGGTAGTAGGAGGTGGGGGACGTGTTTGCTCTGAGCACCAGGAAAGCAGAGAGAAAGGCCCCAAACTCTTCCCTGATCTGCCACTCATGACTCACCTAAATGAGGGCAGAGAAAAGGTCTCTGATGAGACTGTAATACCAACATCCTACAGCACAACTCTGCCAGAGACACACCTGTCATTGAACAAACTGGGTCTGCGATGTTGCAGTGAGGGAGGACACACAGAATGGGGCACCGTGGGTCACGTCAGTCAGAGCGTGTTAGAGAGGATGAATGCAGGCTTTAGGCCTGTGTTAGGTGACGCTGGGGAGAGTTGCAGGAGGTGGCCTTTGCTTTGGATTAGATGTGATCAAGAAACAGGGACACTGCCATGTGGGAGTGTCTTACATGTAGAGAGGCCCAATTAGAGTGAGCCTAATGCAATGCTTAGCCGAGAAGCAGTGTCACCCACATGAGCCAGGAGGGGGGCTGCTTGGTCATTTTTGTGATGTGGACAAAGTTTGAGTTCATGACTACTGAGGGGGGTTGTTTTATATGGCTCCATCACTGGCACAGAATGGCCTTGCCTGATACTGATGCTCTGTGGGATGCTTGTATTCAGCGGGAAAGCACTGAGGCCTGGCTGAGGGTACCAGGTCAGCTCTCCAAGGTCAGAGGCTGCTTCTGACCTGTTGAGTTCACACGTGGACAGCAGCAAGATGTTACAGAGGAATGACAAATATTTGGGGAGATGAATATATTAATTAGCTGGATATGATCATTCCACAATATATGTGTGTATAGAAACATCACTTTATACTCCATAAATATACAAAATTGTTGTTTATCAATTTACAAAATAAAATAAATCTAAAGAGGAAAACAAGGTCAGATACCTTGATCCTCTCTACTTATTACTGAAGAGAACTGGGCTCCACTCACCTGGCACAGTAAGGCCAAACATCCACATGCCCATTGGCAGCGGGAGAGAAAGTGTTTACATGCAGGGCACTGAGCATCCAGAATCCAGCAGCCCAGGCTTAAGGCCCAGGCTTTCCCACGGATCTGAGCAAGGGTTTTAAAGGCAGGGGTCAATTTCAGGAAAGCACAAGTTACAGGCAAAATCATAAATCAACATGTGGAGGCTGTACATTCGTTCAGCATAAAAAGGTGGGATTTCTTGCAGTGGGGTAGGTCCTAGGGAGATTTAAAGTTGTTTTTTTTGTTTTTGCTGTTTTTGTTTGAGACTGATTCTCACTCTGTCACTCAGGCTAGAGTGCAGTGGCCCGCCGTCAGCCTACTACAACTTCTTGTCTTCTGAGTTCAAGTTGATTCTCCTGCCTTGGACTCCCCAGTGGCTGGGATTACAGGAGTGTGCATCACACCAAGCTAATTTTTGTATTTTCAGTAGAAACCAGGTTTCACCATATTGGGCAGGCTGGTCTCAAACTCCTGACCTCAAATGATCCTCCCACCTTGGCCTCTTAAATTGCTAGGATTATAAACATGAGCTACCGCACCCAGCCTAGATATAAAGTTTGAATTGCAATTGGTTAAAGAAGAGTAGCTTTGTTTAAATATTTTGGGACAACAGAAAGAAATGCTAGGTCTGGCCCATAGGCATGAATTTCTCCAGGCTCCCAGGAAGAAATTTTGAATAAAGAAGGGTGGGCAGAGTTCAGGCATCAGCTCCCCATCATCCGAGGTCTGAGTGCCAGAGTATCCATTTGGTGGGGGCCCAGGTTTCTGCAAAAAAGCCCAGAGACATACGTTAAAATGTTATTTTTAGTTTCTATGGGGGAATCAAACAAACTGTGGCTCTAACTGTGTTGGCTGTCATTTTAGGCTACTGTTATCATCCGGCTTACCAAGTTGCTTATTTATTTCTTAAGCCTGCAATTTTTTTGAAGGAACTCAAGATTTTCCTTTATTTCCATGCTCTGGGGCCCCTGTAAGTGCCTAAATAGGGCTTCTTACTCCATCTCACACTTGACCTTCCCACACTTGAAAGTACACACAGTCCCGACCTGGTTAGCTAGATTTTGTCCCGCTGATTGCTTTTTCAAATAAGAATTAAGAAAATTTTATTTGGTTCTTTAAAATGAGCAGGCAGAAGGGCTCTTAAGGAGGAAGAATTTAAGCTGGAAACCTAGGGTGGGTACGGTCTGACCTCCTTCCAATTCTATGAAGGTCTCTGTCAAAAACGTTTCTAGACAGGACCTCTTCTCAGGTAGAGATGACTGAAAGAAAGCAGTTAGCCTGTGGATATGACTCAGTCTGTATTTCTTTTTATTAATTGATTGGTATTTTTCTTTTATGTTCCCCAAAGTACTTAGAGATCGACCATTCTCAAGACATCTTAAAGAGACAGGAAAATGTGCTCTCATTTCCTTTCTGTGGACCCCCGTGTATGTAGACAGCTATACTGTTTTCACCCAGTGCCACAATCCCTGGGCTAGTAACATAGAGGTGGGCTGTGCCTGTGCTAACAAGGGAGGACGGGATGTTTGGAGCAGATGAAAACCTAGAAAAATGAGGGATAAAGAGAAGCCTGGGATGTGTGGGAAAACCAATGCCACCTAGACCTAAGGACTTGCCCTGAGGGAGTCACAGTCCCTAACCCAGCACCCCCAGGCAGAGCAGAGACAGGTCTTCAACCATCACCAGGTAGGAACTGACACTGAGAGGCTATGTGAAGCAGGCAACATGACACTTTACAATCTCACAGCTTGTTTATGGGGCGTGGGGGGGTCTGGTCCAGGATCAGTAGAGTCTTCATATGCCTTGTGCATTCCCATTTAGCTAAGTCTTCCTTATCTTTGCAAACTCTGCTCACTCTACCCAAGTCAATCCTGTCAAATAGAGCTCATTATCTATGTGTCACTCCACCCCTGGTTGCTTATTTGCATGGTTTTGTTTATTGAAGTATCATTGCCAGATGGAGGGTGAAACTTTACAAGGACAAAGAACAGGAGGGTTCTTGGACAATTTGGTACTATCTGGCCTCTCCACTCTTTAGTTAAGCATCTCTTGTATCCTTAACTGTCCCCTTTCTCTAGGCTGGGAGGATGGAACAACACTACCACTTCCTCCTGCATTTTTGAGTACCTTAATGAATAAAATATCCTTTCTAAAATCTGGTAACTTAATCTAAATGCCATCCCAGTGTAGGTCGTCACTTTCTTCTCTTGAAAGGTTATGTGTGTTTTTGTTCTGTTTTGTTTTCAGATCTTTTCTCTGCCTTTGGTGTTATTTTACTTAACTACAATGTGTCTAGGTCTGATTTTCTGTTCATTCACCTGTCTTGGGGCTCCTGTGCTTCTTGAGTCTGAGGACTCATTCAGCGGGTCTGGGCAGTTCTCAGTATTTCTGGCCATTACTTCATTACCTATTCACCCAGTCATAGTCTTGTTTCTGTTATTATAGATAGGTGTTATGTCCCCTCCTTTCTTGTAAAGTTGCATCTTTCATAATTTTCTTTCTCTTTCTCTATGGACTATGTTTAGAGTAATATGGCAACGTCATCAGATTTAATATCAAGTTTACATGTTATATTGCCACTTTCTTCAAATGTGCATTTCTGTCCCATTCATTAATTTTAATGATTTTATTTTTATTTCTAGATGTCCTACTCACCTGATGTTCTATTCCTAGTGCTATGGGGCCAACGGGTTTGTATGCCCCTTGCACAGTAACAAATTCATTACAATGAGACGGCAGGGTTTGCAGCAGAGAGAGTTCAGTGCTCTTAGGGCACCCAGTGAGTTGGGAGGAGATCCTCAAATCCATCTCCCCAAAGAATTCTGGGCTGGAGATTTTAAGGAATCATGGAGAGCAAAGGGCTGGAAAATTAGGATCATTGATTGGTCAAGGTAAGCACTATGAAATCATCAGGATGTGGAAACTGCATTTTTTTATGAATCTGCTTTTCATGAGGTCCCTCAAACAGCTGGAGTTAAGTGGCATCCTTTAGACCAGCTGCTGTCAGCAGTTTCACTGGTATGCAGGACCTGAAGGAATATCTCAAAGGGAAAAGTTAACATTTCATAATGTTCAAGTGGCTAATGGTAGAGCAGTTAAGTAGAACTAGGATCTTGTAACAGGGTCTGCCTGATTCGAGGACAATATGCACATAACAGCTATGAGAAAGCTGGTCAGAGAGCAAGCTGACTTACTTATCAATGCTGACTGTGTTGCAAGCTGGGTTTATTTTCATCTCTTCCTGTCCCATATTTTCTGATTAATAGGGGTGGTTTCAGTAGTATATTACTAGTTTCCTATGATTTTGAATCCTCCTCGTTTCTTTATTTATTTTATATGTGCTTGTCTATAAACGCTAAGAACTATCTGAAGTTCTTAGAGGCGAAATGCCGCTAAATATTGTAGCTAACTGACTCTAATATATTGTTTGTGTGGTATTTATGGGTATCATTTTATTGTATTATTTTGATACATCACTTACAACATCTTGTATCTCTATGTATTCACTCTGTTCAGGTGTTCAGATTGAGCTGAATCTGGATTATACTTTGCTGTAGGTTAGCTCCTCCCCTTTTGTTCCCCTTTCTCCTGGCTTGGCCACGTGACTTGTGTCTTTGAAAGAGGTCCCCTGCCAGTGGCTTATATACTTTGTGCTGCTGAAAACTCTATTCATAGCTGCCACAGTACAAGCTCCCACAGGCCTAGGAGCCCTGATGTGTGTGTGGCATCACCTGATAAGGGAGAAATTGCTGCACCTGAGCATGGGTTAGGCTGGACAACCAGATGCTCTGGCTTCCAAGCTGCTTTCTCAAGGGTCTAGGCAACAATCCCCAAAACAAAAGGGAGCTAACCAATTGTACGGTGTACTTTGATCAACAAGGAAGAAGAGAGTGGAATGAGCCAGCAAGTAAATTTCTCACTCTTTCTCTTCTCACACAGACTCCGGATGCAGTGGTTCCCCCAGCCCTTATCCAGTGGGTTTTGTTTTGAAGGGGCTTCTAGCTAAGGCATGCATCACCTTGAATTTATTTTTGGTGCCAGGATGGCTGACACATAACTCTACAGGGATTTGAAGCTGTGAGCTTATATTGGCAGTGCTTGAATTTGCATTCTTGCAGATTTTTTAAATTAAGGTAAAATTGACATAAAAAGGTATACCTTTTTAAAGTATACATCTCGATGAGTTTGTAAGTATACATCTATGAAACTTTCACTCTAAGCAATGTTATAAAGATGACTCTCATCTCTAAAAGTTCCCTCCCTCCCTCTTTTTTGGTGATAAGAACATTTAACATGAAATCTACCCTTTTAAAACATTTTCAAGTATATGATACAGTATTGTTAACTATAGGCCCTTTGCTGTACTGTGCATCTCTAGGACTTGTTCATCTTGCAAATTGAAGCTTTGTTTTTCCTTTTGAGCTACACCTCCCCGATTCACTCTCCCTTCAGCCGCTGTAGCCACCATTCTTCTGTCTGTCTCTCTGAGCTTGATTACCTCGGATCCCTGACGTACTGAGATCATGTATTATCTGTTCTCCGCATCTGGCTTATTTTACTTGGCATGTCATCCCAGTTCATCCATGTTATATCAAATTGCATGATACTTTTAAGGGCTAAATGACATTTCACTGTATGTATATAGCACATTTTTTTACCCATTCATCTGCTGACAGACACTTAGGCTGATTTCATATCTTGGCTATTGTGAATGCCACAATGAACCTGGGGGTATAGGTATCTCTTTGAGATCTTGATTTCAGTTCTTTTGATATTCTCAGTAGCGGAATGAATAGATAGTATGATAAATTTTGTTTTGCAAAGAGCCTATATATTATTTTTCAATAATGATTGGTATATTTACATTCCCACCAAGACTGTGTAAGAATTTCTTTTTCTTAACATCCTTAGGTTGGGCGTGGTGGCTCATGCCTGTAATCCACGCACTTTGGAGGCCAAGGTGGGCGGATCACCTGAGGTTGGGAGTTCAAGAACATCCTATACAACATTCCAACACTTATATATATATAAACATATATATATAAATACATATATATATATATATATATATATATATATTTATAACAACCATCCTTACACATGTGAGGGGATATCTGTTTTGTGGTTTTAATTTATAGTTCCCTGATTAGTAATGTTGAGAATTTTTGTGTACTTATTGTAAAACTTTTTAGAAGATGTGTCTATTCAAATTTTTTACTCATTATAAAAATCAAATTATCTTTTTTTTCCATTGAGTTGTATGAGTTCTTTACATATTTTGGATTTTAACCTTTATGAGACACACGATTTGCAAATATTTTCTCTCCTTCTGTCAGCTGACTTTTCACTTTGTTGATTGTTTCCTTTACTGTTAAGAAGCTTTTCATTTTAATAGAGTCCCATTTGTCTATTTTTGTTTTTGCCACCTGTGCTTTTAATGTCATAGCCCAGAAATCATTTCCCTTCACCTCATGGTGTTGATGCCTTTGTGTAGCCACTTCTTCCGAGTGTGGGCAGGATTTGTGACTTTCTTCTAACCCGTAGAATTTGGCAAAGGTAATGGAATGCACAGGATTATGTTACATAAGATTGCAACTCCTGTCTTGCAAGGAGACACTCTCTCCCTTGCTGGCTTTGAGGAAATAAGCTGCCATCTTGTGAGCTCCCTCTGCAGAGAACCACATGGCAAGGAACAGAAGGTGATGGTGTCAGTTCCTCGGGCTGCTGAAACAAATTACTACAAACTTAGTGATTTAATGAAATTTTTTTCTTTCATAGTTCTGGAAGTCAGAAGTCCCACACAGGACTAAAATCAAGGTGTTGGTTAGGCTGTGTGCTTTCAGGATGCCCAAGAGGAAAATCTGATCCTTCTCTTTCCTTTCTAGAGACTGAACACATTTCTTTGCTCATTTCTCCTTCCTCCATCTTCAAAGCCAGCAACAGCCTGACTGCTTTTTTCCCTTGTTGTCACATTTCTCTCTAGCTGACTATAGCCAGGAGGGGTTCTATACTTTTAGGATTCACATGTTCAGATTGTATTCAGAGTCCTCTTCCCATTCCTCAACTTTTGTCATATCCACAAAGTCTGTTTGCAGTGTAAGGTAACAGATTCTGGGGATTAGGGCATGGGCATCTTTGGAGAAGCATTAGTTTTTCTGCTACAGTGACCTCCAGCCAAAGCCAGGAAGAAATTGAGGCCCTCAGACTAACAACCCACAAGGAACAAATGCTGACACTGGACACGTGAGCTAAGAAATAGTTTCTTCCCCAGCCAGTCTTCAAATGAGACTGCAGCCCTGGCTCACATCTTGATTGAAGCCAAGCTATGCCTGGGCTCCTGACCTACAGAAATCGAGCTAATAAATGTGTGTTGTTTTAAGCAGCTGAGATTGTGGTACTGTTATTATACAGCAACTGTTAACTACCGCACTGTAGAGAAGTCTATTTGGCTTTGTTCTTGCCTATTTCTCCAAACTCATCTGCATTGCCCTCCCTTCCATTCATGCATGCATACATTCACGGAAACACACACACACACACACACACACACACACACGAGCACACCACCTACACAAAGCATCTACTCTCATTAAATCACTAAGTTTGTAGTAATTCCTTACACAAAACACAAGGTTTTATGCCTCTGTACTGTGAGAATGAATATCACCCACTGAGAAGAAACAAAGGCTATTTATTCTGTGTTTACTGTAACAAAGGCGTCAACCACCATCGTTTACATTTGCCAGAGGAGTGGAAAACTGTATAATGGAAAAAAAAAGGGAAGGCCTTAGGTATCCTCCGAATGAAGACCCAGAGAATCTGCAGTTGGGCTAATTACAAGTAGGGCAACTCATGTGACTGCTTAGGAGTGAATTTAGTCTTTCTCTGGTCGCTGGAATCTGAGAAGCCATCTGTTACTTGTCAAAACCTGGCCAGTTCAGGCGGATAGTTACAGGGATTGTTGTTTGGCTTTCTGGATTGGTTGCTGCAGATAATGGGTTGGTGTTCTGTACTGGTTGCTGCCAATTGCAAGTCAGAGGTCTTTTTTTGTCTATGTTTCGGTCATTGTCTGTCTGTATATTTAGCCTCTTAGCACTTTCACAAGTGCTGTTCTCTCTGCCCAGAGTGCCTTTCCTAACACCTTCAACCTTCCAAATGCTGCCTAAGTTGACTTCGTCTGTAAAGCCTGCTGCAGTCACTCAGCTCTTTTTTAATCTCTTTGGTACTATGTTCACATCAGCACTGAGTGTGTCACACTGTATCAGTTTGATATATGTTTCTCCCCAACGTAATTGTGAGCTTCTCTGTTTCTACAGTACCTAGCCCAGGGCTGGGTAGATAGGCACTCAGTACATGCCTATTGGATAGTGGTAAAATAGCCAGGGCTGGTGAAAAACAGAATATTCTCACATTATTTATCCAACCCAGAGGTATCATTTTAATGTGAACTGAAGCCGTGGGGGTCTTATGATGTTGGAATTGGAAGGTATCATGCCCATCTCGGCCTACTTGCTAGCAAAGAGCAAAGGAGCCTTGACCTAATTTTCCCAGGGAAAGAGTCCAAATAACAACCAAAGGCAGCCCCCAGCCCCAGGTTATTGCTGGTATTCTGTGCATCCTGTAGATGTTGGAATGCTTTGGAAGGACCTAGAGCCAGAAGTGTGGTACTCCAGAGTCTCTATCACAGCGAGTAAAGCAAATGCTGGCACATCAAGGCTGTTTGCATACAAGAATGCACTCATGAATAATGGAAAATTACTTATCACCTAGCAACATTATGATTCAAACTTTCTGAAGAATAAACACGTAATCCAAGAAGGCAGTGGAAGCAAGGTTGGCGCTGCACAATTTTGCAGTTCTGACACACACTTTCTGTCCATGTTTTCATCAGCCCCATGTCATGAAAACACAATTATAAATATGCAAAGGGGTAGGTATAAATCAGTTGCTGCATTAGGAGCTCAAGAGTAAAGATAAGCCCATAGCTATACTATGTCTTGGACTTCTTTTGTCATTAAGCCAAGCAAATGAACATGTTAGGGATTTTTCTTTCTTTTTTGTGTTTTTTTTTTCCCACCAGCTCAAATCCCTGTATGGTTTATTAAAGGCAATGGCATCATCTCTACTCTGATGGAACAATCTCATTTCAATAATCCATCACACTAATTAGGAAGGGGAGTAGGGATTTTTCAGTTTCCAACTTGTCTGTTCTAAGACGAGTAGAATTCAGAGATGAGTCAAGCCAAATCCAACAGGCAAAATTTTGTTTGGAAAAAGATGCTTCATGAATTTTAATATGAGACTTAGATTTAGGCCTCTTGCATTATTGTTGTTGCTGAAAACTAATAATAATCAGTTATAATAATAGCATTAGTAATCATCATCATCATCATCATCACAGCGGATAGCATTTTGGAATGTCTGCTGTATTCGACATCATCATTTTCCCAAGTGTGTCCATACAATGCTAGCCCTTTATCACGAAAAATGCTCCCGTGAACAGAGTTGCACTGGAAAACTCAAGACTTTAGTCTCCCTTGGAGAATTACAGTGCTGACTAGGAAAAAAAATGTCCCTTTTTTTCTATTTTTAGGAGTCTTGAAGTTAAAAAAATTATATTCAGAACTGTCTAAATGTATTTGATAATGAAACGGTTTATAGGTGGAATACTTATTCACATCAGACTAACAATTGGAAGTTCATGAATTGGAAATTGGTAGTTTGTGAAATAAGTTTTGGTATTGTAATTATTAAAAACAATCTCCAGAACCTAAAGTGCAGTGTGTGTGTGTGTGTGTGTGTGTGTGTGTGTATATATATACACACACACACACTATATATATACACACACACTATGTATATATATATATATATATATATATACACACACACTATACACACACACACACACACACACAATCTACTGTAAAGTTATAGTATTATATTACAGACAAGAAAAAATGAGACTCAGGAGGCATGGTGTTTTGTCCGAAGTCAACAAGTACATTCCATCTCTGGAACTGAAACCTACATCTATCTGGGTTTAGTCTATGCTCTCTGGATGAATGTACTTTGTTGTCCATGTTGGTTTTGTGCATGTATTTGGCCATTCGTATTAAATCTTCCATCCTTATTCTCTGTTAGGTATCCTTTAGAACATTTGCAAAATAAAGGATCCACAGCTGAACAGTGAAACTTTATTCAAGTCTTCACACCAGGCATTGTGGGATGTTGGTTGATTCCTTTGCTGATAGATAAATTCATGCCAGTAAGACGAGCACAAGGCCACCATATGGGGAAGGAAGAGAGGCAGGGAGAAAGCACACCTTTTCTTTGTACCTCTGGGTGTCAGGCTCTGGGCTGCACATGGGATACTGGGAAACACAAGGCAAGATTCCACCAAGGTGTGGCTTAATGACTTTTTAGAATTTTGGCTTTTTCAGTGAATACAAGTTCTTAATTTTCATCAGGTTTGTTACCTTGTTTTTTCTTTATGAGTAGTTCTTTGTAGTTTGTTTAAGAAATCTTTGCCTAAAACCAGATTGTAAAGATATTCTATTGTTTTATTCTGAAGATCATTTTCACTTTCAGGCTTATGCTTCTGGTTTTCCTCAAATTGTTATTTTTTGCATACTGTGAGACAGTGTGGAAAGTTCATTTTTCCCCATACATATTTCCTGACTCTCTATTTT
>CM052663.1:84824700-84839067 GCA_028533165.1 Leontopithecus rosalia
CAACCTCCGCCTCCTGGGTTCAGGCAATTCTCCTGCCTCAGCCTCCCGAGTAGCTGGGATTACAGGCACGCGCCACCGGGCCCAGCTAATTTTTTGTATCTTTAGTAGAGACGGGGTTTCACTATGTTGACCAGGATGGTCTTGATCTGTTGACCTCGTGATCCACCCGCCTCGGCCTCCCAAAGTGCTGGGATTACATACATAAGACTTTTGAATGTGTTTATCAATACCCACAACACTAACGTAAAAAAATGATCTGCTGCAATTTTACTTAGAATTACGCTGAGTCCATAAATGAATTGGGGAGAGTTAAATGCCTCAATCTGTGAACATAGAATATCTGTCCATTTGTTTAGGTATTCTTTAATTTTTCTCGGCAGTATTTTGAGTTATTCTGTGTGGAATTCTTACATATCTCTCCTTAGATTTATTCTTAGATATTTGACTATTTAAATATTATACACATATCCATGGATTTATTCCTGTATATTTGATATGTTATTATGTAATTGAAAACAGTATTTTCAAATTTATTTTTCTATTATTTCTTGCTAAGATAAATGCAGTTGCCTTTTTTTTTTTTAGATGGAGTCTTCCTCTGTCATCCAGGCTGGAGTGCAGTGGCATGATCTCAGCTCATTGCAACCACCACCTCTTGGGTTCAAGAGATTGTCCTCCCTCAGTTTCCCGAGTAGCTGGGATTACAGGCATGTGCAATCATCCCAGGCTAATTTTTGCATTTTTTAGTAGAGACATGATTTCACCATATTAGCCAGGCTGTTCTTGAACTCCTGACCTCAGGTGATCAGCCCATCATGGCCTCCCAAAGTGCTGGAATCATAGACGTGAGCCACTGCTCAGGTTGACATAATTGTTTTGACACAGACCTTGTTTCTGACATCCATAATTGTTGCATTTATAAAGAAAAATGGCTTTATTTATCCCTTTATAAATTCTCATAATTTTAATTTAATTTTTGTGCATGATTGCCCTGGCTAAGGTCTCCAGTACACAGCTGATTAAAGGTGAGGATAGTAGACATCATTTTTTCTATCCCTTTCTTTAGAGGGAAAGCATACATACTTAATCATTGAGTATAAGGTTAGCAGAAAGTTTTTAGCTGATATATCAGATTGTAAAAGTTCCATTTAACTCATTTTCTGATAACTTTTGATCATTGACAGGTATTGAATTTTGTCAAGTGCTTTTTATATATGTATAGGAAGACCATAAAGTTTCCAATTGTATTCTGTTCATGTGTAAATTAAAATGATTATAATTTTAATATTAAGCCAAACTTGCATTCCTGGAATAAATCCCACTTTGTCAAATTGTGTTACCCTCTTTATATATCACTGGATTCTATTTGACAAAATCTTTTGTAGGATTCTAATGTCAAAGTTTATGAGATGTTGACCTGTAGTTTTCCTTTCTTGTAAGAATCTTGTTAGTTTTTTACATCAAGCTTATGCTCATTGCATAAAATTAATTGGGAAATATTTCTTTTTTTCTATTTTCTGAAAGATTTTGTATAAGATTAAAACAATTTATACCATAAATGTTTTGAAATATTCACCTGTGTAGCAATGTGGTCCTCAAGCTTCCTTTGGAGGAAACTTTTTTATTTCAGATTTAACATATTTAACCAATTTAACATATTTAACCAATTTAACCATATTTAACCAATTTGTTTTTATTTTTCATCCACTTTGAGTAAATTGTGTTTACCAAGGAATTTGTCTATTTCACCTAAATTCTCAAAATGATTAGGTTATTTCACAATCATCTGTTTGTTATCATTTCAAAAGAACTGTTGTACTTTCCTTATTTGTTTTGTCTTTCTTGGTCAGTGTTACTAGAGACAACAATTTCGTTTATCTTTTCAAAAACCAATTTTTGACTTTGTTAATCTTCCCCATTGTTCATTTCCTTTTCTTTTTCTTTTTGGAGATGGAGTCTGGCTCTGTCACTCAGGCTGTAGTGCAGTGATACAATCTGGGCTTACTGCAACCTCCGCCTCCCAGGCTCAAGCAATTCTCCTGACTTGGCCTCCCAAGTAACTGGAATTACAGGTGCATGACACCACGCCCAGCTAATTTTCATATTTTAGTATATTTTAGTAGAGACAAGGTTTCACCATGTTGGCCAGGCTGGTCTTGAACCCCTGACCTCAGGTGATTCGCCCGCCTCAGCCTCTCAAAGTGCTGGGATTACAGGTGTGAGCTACCACACCTGGCTGTTTATTTCTTTTATAGCTATTAACTTATTTACCTATTCTATTTGCTATTGTTTCCTTATTTTTTCTTTCTTTGTGTTTAATTTCCTGTTTTTCTAGAACTCTGCATTGCAATATTAATTACTAGTTGTCAGTATTGTTTTCTTTTCTAATTTATGCATTGGAAGCCAGAGATTTCCCACTTTGCCCTTCTTTAAGTGAATAACATGATTTTTTATTTGATAGGTTTTTAAATTTTGATTTTTATCATCATATAATTTAAAGTATTTTCTAACATATTGCTACCAGTTTTGATTAGTGAATTACTTGGAATTGTGTTGCATAATTTTCAGTTATTTGAAATTTCTCATTATATTTCTTCTTTTAAATTATAATTTAATTCACCTGTGATCAGAAAACATACATTGTATTATTTAATCTTTCAAAACGTATGGCAATTTGTTATATATCTATAATTATGTTCAGTAAATAGGTCCTGAAAGTTTGAAAGGAATACAGCTACTAGATATTTTCTTTGTCCATTTATTGTGTTGCTATAAAGTAATACAGGACTGGGTGATTTATAAAGAAAAGAGGTTTATTTGGCTCACAGTTCTGCAGTCTGTACAGGAGGCATGGCACTAATATCTGCTTCTTGTGAGGGTCTCCAGCTGCATCCACTCACAACAGAAGGCCAACGGGAGCTGAGCTGGCCTTTACAGAAATCACAAGGTGAGAGAGGGGAAGCCCAAGAGAGGAAAGGGTGGTGCCAGGCTCTTTTTAACAGCCAGAGCTCATGGGAACTAATATAGTGAGAAATCAGTCACTACCAGGACAGCACCAACTCGTTCATAAGAGATTCATCCTCATGACCAACACACCTCCCAGTAGGCCCCACCTTCAATATTAGGAATCAAATTTCACTGTGAGGATTGGAAGGATCAAATATTCAGAAACTGCAGCAGGTGTCATATTTGATAAATATCCTTTAGGTCAGTTAAGTTAATTGTGTTACTAAAATCTGTGAATTTGCTGATCTTTTCATTCTACTAATGCTTGTTCTATGTGTTCCTGAGACAGTGTGCTACAGTGTAGCTGTGATAGCAGATTTGTCCTCTCTCCTTTTAATTCTGTCATTTTTAAAAAACATATTTGAAGTTATGCAATCAGATCCATACAAATTCATTACTATTATTATAGTTGAATTTGCCCTTTTACAATTGTGAAATATTTCTCTAGTCTTTTATAATACATCTTTTTTTAAAATCTGTATTGTCTAATATTAACATACCTATTCCAACACTTTGTGAGGTGCGGACTGCATGCTTAATTATGCGGATTCTTTTGCTGTTAACGTATATTTCTTTTTGTATAAAAGTGTGTTTCTTGCAAAGAGCATATAGCCAGGCTTTGTTTTCCATGGTTGCAGCAGACAGATTTAATTTTTATTTAGAGTGTTTAGTCTATTTGTATTTCATGTGACAGATACAGTTTGAAACCTACCACGTGGCTATTTATTTTCTATGTGTCTTATATGTTCTTTTGTCCTTTATTCCTTATTTTTAAATTTTTAATAACTTTATTAACATAGAATTTACACAGAACAAATAACAACCATTTACAATGTACAATTTTGCAATTTTTGATAATTTTTACACTCACATGCACTACAACCAAGACACAGAACATTTAAACCATTTGGAAAAGATGCCTCAAAACCCCTTTGCTAACTATCCTCCCGTCTACTCCCCACTTTCCATCCTTCTCAGGCAACCACTGACGTATACTTTTTGACTCAACAGCTTTCGTTTCCATTTTCTAGACTTACATGTAAATGAAACCACGCAGTATGCATTCTTTTGTGTCTTGCATTAGTCATTCAGCATAGTAATTTTGAGATTCTTCCATGCGATTTTTTTCCATTAGTAGTTGATTCTCTTTTATTGCTGGAAAATATTATACTGTGTGGCTATACCATATTCTGTTTATCCATTCACCTGGCTTGTTTTCAGTTTTTGCCTATTATAAATACAGCTGCTATGAACATTCATGTACAAATCTTTGTGCAGATATACATTTTCATTTATCTTGGGTAAATGCCTAACACTGGCCAGGTCTAAAGCATTTTTTTCAACAGTGTTTGATCTTCAGAAATTCCATTCAGCTCTCAGCCTTTCAGTAGCTGCTATTTCCAGGTAACTCAGTCACTGCCCATATTTAGCAGTGTGTCACTTATTCAAGGACCTGGGGGGAGCTTCCGTGCAGTCTTCCAGGGCTGCCTTATCATTTTCTGTCTCTGGATTCAACCCCCTCTGTCCAGCAAGGTTGCCCCTTCCAACTTGGCCTTCACCTTCCTGTGCCAGGATCTGGAAATCACTCCCATGGAGAAAGCTTGGGTAAATGAGGGCTCTGTGTTGTTTGTGCCAAATATTTGTAAACATTTGTTTTATATATTTTACCTAGATTTTAGAGTTTTGGCCTGATTTGATAGCCTCATTTTCTTTTCTATTTAATAATTTTCACCTTGCCTACCCCGACAATTTTTCCAGTAGCAATAAAATAAGTAATGTTTTCAACCATCTAATGCAACACTTGAGGCATAAAAGGTATTACGTAGATGGTCCCCTTAATGTTCTCTTACCCCACTTCTAAAGGAATATTTAACCTTTAATAAAGATCACCAATCCTGTTCAAATAGTTTTTTAAAAATTAAAAAGAATAAGATATTTGATGCAAATTTTGAGAAATGAGTACAATTTCAACAAACGAAAGCGTGTGCACACACACAAGTGTTTATTAACACCCTAAATGCAACTGGTGCCTGCTTTGAGCACTCCTCTGAGGATGTTGCTTCAAATTTTATTGTATAAATAGTAATTGGGACTAATGGGGTGAAACAGCCACAATCTGAGCTTCCATTAGACAATGAGGGAGGCTATTCAGAAAAGCAAAATTACAAAACAGACAGTAATTTACAAAATGGACAGTAATTTACAAAACAGACAGTAATTTACAAAATGGACAGTAATTTCTCAAATTATTTGAAAGTGTTCCCAAAATATCTAAAATAATTAATGCAGTTCCAGAAGTTTTCCAACAGATTTTCTTCTCAGTCCACCAGAAAGTACCCTTGTGGAGGCCATAGACAAGTGAAAGCTATCTTTCGCTCACCTCATTTAATCATGAATTCAGCACTTACTAAGTAGCTGTTGCATACCAAATACTATGCTAGGCACTAGAGACATGAAAATAATGAAATGTGGAAAATGAGAAGGACTTCAGTCACAAGGTTTTTAAAACACATTCCATATAATGCTCTTGGGGTTCTTTGGTAGTTCTTTGTGGGATGAGAGGGTAGGATAGCCAGTGAGCACCAGGAAATCCATGCCCATCTCAACCAGAATGGCTCTACTTTTGCTTTTGTGAACTTTGTTTTTGAAGAAATCATTCTGGCTTTGCTGTGTAAGGCTTGATGATGTTTGTCAAGTGAACATACTCATGACATGCACACCTGGATTGAGACATAGGAAATCACCTATGCTTTTAGAATCCCATTTCATGTCTACCCCTGGTCAATACACCTCCAGAGACATCCAGCCTTTTGACTTCTACCTCCATAGACAAGTTTCCATGATGTTGAACTTCCTACCAATGGACTAATCCAGTATATATTCATTTATGTTGGCTTCTTTCATTCAACATTGTGTTTGCGGGGTTCATTCTTGTTTTTCTGTGTAATTATTCCAGTTATGATAGCCATAAAACAAGCCATTCCCAAATGTAGTAGCATAAACAGTCATTCATTATACTTATGGATTGAGGACTTTAGACAGGTCATAGTGCGGAGGGGGCTTGTCTACAAACCACAATCTGAGGCCTCAGCTAGAAGGTTCAAAGTCTTCTACATTCACATGGCTTCTGGCTGATCACTGAGACCTTAGCTGCAGCATGTGGGATTTTTGTGTGAGCTGGACTTCCTTCTGATATGGTGCCTAGGTTGCAAAATCGAGTTTATTGAGAAAGTGAGAGAGAAAAGCACAAGCCATATCTCCTTTTCAACTTAGCCTCCTGATTGAAAGTCACACAGTGTCATTTCTACTACATTATACTGGTAAAAGCAACTACAGAGCTTTGCCCAATTTAATGAGAAGTGGGGGGAAAAAGCACCTCTCAATGGAGAAGTGCCAACCTCTCACTGTAAGAAAAATGTGTGGGATGGAATATATTTTAGTGTGTCCGATAATGGAAAATGTCACAGTAGTATTAGGTCATACTTTTTTCTATGCTATCTGTGATGGTTAATACTGAGTATCAACGTGGTTGAAGGATGTAGGATGTTGTTTCTGGATGTAGCTGAGTGTGTCTGGATGTTGCCAGAGGCGATTAACATTTGAGTCAATGGCCTGGGAGAGGAGGACCCACCCTCAGGAGAGCCCACCCATAACGTGAGTAGGCACCATCCAACTGGCTGCCAGAGCATCTAGAAAAAGCAGGCAGGAGAAGGTGGAAGAAGCAGATTTGCTGAGTCTTCCAGCCTTCGTCTTTCTCCTATGCTGGATGCTTCCTGCCCTCACACAGACATTGCCCCTCCTTGGTGTGGTGCCCCCATAGAACTTCCTGCCTTTAACTGCTTCACACATTTTTGCTTTGTTTTCTAACAATTTGTCTCTGCCTGTCCCTTTCATCAAACTCTGAGCTCCTTGAGACAGAGTTGTTCAAATTATTGCTGTACCCGAAACAGTAGGTCTAGGATTTCAGACCTGAAAAGGAAGATGAAGTCAGATGAACAAGTCTTCAGAATATCTACAGAATTGCAAGCAAAAATGTGGCCATTTTCTAGAGATCCTAAAGACATCTTTTATAAAATGAGTGTTTATAAGCTTCCCAACCAGGGGCTTAATGCCTACAGGTATATTGGGAGATTCAATTATCCATTACTACTTAATAAACCACCCCAATTTAGTGGCATAAGAAACTCAATAATTTATTATTATCATCATTATTATTATCAATTAACATTTCTCAGAGTTCTAGAGCAATGTCTGTGTGAGCCTGAGTGGCCAAGGAAAAACTTCCTGAAGAAGGAGTGGACTCAGAAAACACTTTAAGACTTAAATTTAATACAAGGGAAAGAATTCCCAAAAGGATAGCACATAGCTTGCAAAGGCAGAAAAGCAAGAAATAGTGCATGAAAAAACAAATATCCCAGCATTACCTCCATGGCCTTGAGGTTGGGCCTGGTAGAGGATGTTGGCAGGATATTGCTTTCTAGGGGGCAGGGCATGCCATATCCAGGATTGGGAGGATAGAGGGTATGGAGTGTAGCAGAAAGACAGTTTATTCTGCATCTGACTTAGCTACTGAAAATACGGCTCCCCAAGGCATATTCCCAAATATTTTCATTCTGTAATTCTGAGTTAGAATCTAGCAATTCTGATTAAAAAGAAAAAAAAACCCTCACTCAGTGATTCTGATAATCATCCATATTAGGAGAAACAGTGTGAGCTGACAGGATCCACTAGGGGATTCCCAGCAGGAGAAATTTACAGTTGGATTGTGTATCTGAATTGATCATTCAGCCAGTAGGTTTGGGCATAGAGTGGGAGACATGGAGACTGGTGAGAGACTGTGCCATGAACTGTCAGGGTGAGGACTGACAAGGGGCACACCAGGGCAGCCACGGTGAGGGTGACAGAAGAGGGACTCAACTGCAGTCAGGCCATACAATTGGCAGGACTGGTGACTGGCATTTGGTAGAGAGGGGAGAGAGCAGTCCAGGATGATGAGTGGTATTTGACCCAGGTGAGATGGTTCATATTAGGGCTGCCAACTGAGATAGAGACAGACAGCAGTGGTCAGTAGACAGCCCCAACCTCAGGGATTGTTTTTACTACATGAAAAGTAATAATTCCTATTTGTATTAATCTGTTTTCATACTGCTGTAAAGAACTGCCCAAGACTAGTGAAGGAAGGTGTTCTGTTTCCGGGTCCACAAGGGGGCATAGTTTTAAGGGCAAGAACTTCCCAGTGGCATGCCCCCCTCCCATCTCCCTCCATCCAGGAGATTAACAGTCTCTTTTTGATTTTCGCGCATGCAGGAAAGGGCTAAAAGTCAATCACTTCAGTGGAAGTTTAAAGGAACTCTTTTCATTGGCCAGGTGTGCTGGGAGAGGGAGAAAATTCCTCCCAGGTTAAAAGTCCCCTTCTTCCACAACCTCTTGGGACTCCATGTTTGGACCTCCTCCCATGAACACTCCCTTTGTGGAAGTGGCCTTTCTCTCTCCCGGATTTCTCCTCTGGGGTTCCCTACCACATACTCTCTCTTGTGGAAGCTTTCTCTCTTCCTCTCCGTTTTCTCTTTCTCTACCTAAATAAATCACTTTCTGCAAAAACTTTTTGAGTCTGGTATTTACTTTATGAGTGCACTGTGCCGTGGTCTCCTCTCCCATTCTTGACAGAGTAATAGGCCAAGAACCTGCAAAAACATCCTCTCAAGGGAGCTGAGGGCTCCCCTGAACCCCAACACTAGGTAATTTATAAAGATAAGAGTTGTAATTGACTCACAGTCTACATGGCAGGGGAGGCCTCAGGAAACTTACAGTCATGGTAGAAGGCAAAGGGAAAGTGTATTAGTCCATTTTCATGCTGCTGATAAAGACACACTTGAGACTGGGCAATTTACAAAAGAAAGAGATTTATTGGATGTGCAGTTCCACATGGCTAGGAAGACCTCACAATCATGGTGGAAGGGGAAAGGCATGTCTCACATGGCAGCAGACATGTGAAGAGGACTTGTGCTGGAAAACTCCCCTTTTTAAAATCATCCAATCTCATAAGACTTATTCACTATCATGAGACCAGCATGAGAAAGACCTGTCCCCATGATTCAATTACCTTCCACCAGGTCCCTCCCACAACATGTGGGAATTGAAGATGAGATTTGGGTGGGGACACAGCCAATCCATATCATTCTGCCCTGGCCCCTCCAAAATCTCATGTCCTTACATTTCAAAACAAACCATGCCTTCCCAGCAGTCCTCAAACTCATTTCATCATTAACCCCAAAATCCAGTAAAAAGTCTCATCTGAGACAAGTCAAGTCCCTTCTACCTATGAGCCTGTAAAATAAAAAGCAAGTTAGTTACTTCCTAGATACAATGGGGTACAGGCACTGGGTAAGTACACTTGTTCCAAATGGTAGAAACTGGCCAAAACAAAGAGGCTACAAGCCCCATGCAAGTCTGAAATCCAGAAGAATAGTCAAATCTTATAGCTCCAAAATGATCTCCTTTGACTCCATGTCTCACATCCAGGTCATGCTGATGCAAGAGGTGGGTTCCTATGGTCTTGGGCAGCTCTGCATCTGTGGCTTTGAAGGGTACAGGCTCCCTCCCAGCTACCTTCACAGGCTAGCGTTGAGTGTCTGTGTTTCTTCCAGGTGCATGTTGCAAGTTGTCGGTAGATCTACCATTTTGAGGTCTGAAGGATGGTGGCCCTCTTCTCACAGCTCCACTAGGCAGTGTCCCAGCAGGGACACTGTTTGGGGGCTACAACCCCACATTTCACCCCCACACTGCCCTAGCAGAGGTTCTCCATGAGGACCCCACTCCTGCAGCAAACTTCTGCCTGCACATCCAGGTGTTGCCATACACTCTCTGAAATCTAGGTGGAGGTTCCCAAACCTTAATTATTGACTTCTATGCACTTGCAGGCTCAACATCACATGGAAGATGCCAAGGCTTGGGGCTTGCACCCCGTGAAGCCATGACCCAAACTCTATGTTGGCTCCTTTTAGCCATGGCTGGAGCATCTGGGACTCAGGGCACCAAGTCTTTAGGCTGCACAGAGCAGGGGGACCCTGGGCCTGTCCCTCGAAACTACTTTTTCCTCATAGGCCTCCAGGCCTGTGATGGAAGGGATTGCAGTGAAGGTCTCTGACAGGCCTTGGAGACATTTTCCCCATTTTCTTGGTGATTAACATTTGGCTCCTCGTTACTTATGCAAACTACCACAGCCAGCTTGAGTGTCTTCTCAGAAAATGGGATTTTCTTTTCTACTGCATTGTCAGGCTGCAAATTTTTCAAACTTTTATGGTCTGAATCCCTTTTAAAACTGAATGCCTTTAACAGCACCCAAGTCAAATCATGAATACTCTGCTGCTTAGAACATCTTCCACCCTAAATCATCTTTTTCAAGTTTAAAGTTCCACAAATCTCTAGGGTAGGGGCAAAATGCAACCAGTCTCTTTGCTAAAACAAAACAAGAGTCACCTTTACTCCAGTTCCCAGCAAGTTCCTCATCTCCATCTGAAACCACATCAGCCTGGATTTCATTGTCCATATTATTATCAGCAGTTTGGTCAAAGCCATTCAACAAGTCTCTAGGAAGTTCCAAACTTTCCCACATTTTTCTGTCTTCTTCTAACCCCTCCAAACTGTTACAACCTCTGCCTGTTATCCAGTTACAAAGTCGCGTCCACATTTTGGGGCATCTTTTCAGCAACACCCCACTTCTGGTACCAATTTACTGTATTAGTCCATTTTCATTCTGCTGATAAAGACATACCCGAGACTGAGCAATTTATAAGAGAAAGAGGTTTATTGGACATGCAGTTCCACATGGCTGGGGAGGCCTCACAATCATGATAAAAGGTGAAAGGCACATCTCACATGGCAGCAGACAAGCAAAGAGAGCTTGTTCAGAGAATTCCTTTTTTAAAAGCATCAGTGGGGTTACTCACACAACATGTGGGAATTGAAGATCAGATTTGGGTGGGGACACAGCCACACCATATCAGAAAGCAAGGCACCTTCTTCACATGGTAGTAGGAAGAAGAATTGCTGAGGGAAGGGGGAATAACCCCTTGTAAAACCATCAGATCTCATGAAAACACACACATTATCTCAAGAACAGCATTGGAAAACCACCCCCTGTGTTTCAATTACCTCCACCTAGTCTCTCCCTTGACACATGGAGATGATGGGGATTATGGAGATTACAATTCAAGATTAGATGTGGGGGGGACACAAAGCCTAACCATTCACTATTATTATAAATCATAGCAATTAAATTCATGATGAGCCAGGAAAATATTTTTCACTTTCTGAAACTAACACATAATTTATAGCTGTAATAAAAAATAGAATCCCTGAAAAAAAATACTAAATGGAGTAGAAATAGGAGCTGAGGCTAAACATAGCCTAATGACAGATAAAGAAGTCTAAATTGCTAAGTCTATTAAAAAATTCACACTCAGTAATTTTAAAATGCTAATTCAAATAATTAAAGGTGCGACTCTATTTACCATGACAAAAATTACAAAGAAGTACACTTTAGAATGTTGGAGGGGATGTGGAATAGGGGACCACTGACGAACTGCTCATGGCTCAACCAGGCTAGCCCAGTACAGCTGCTACAGGGAAGACAGCTATAATTTTTGAAAATAAGAAGGCCAGCACTTTGGGAGGCTGAGGCGGGTGGATCACGAGGAGAAGAGATCGAGACCATCCTGGTCAACATGGTGAAACCCCGTCTCTACTAAAAATACAAAAAATTAGCCAGGTGTGGTGGTGCATGCCTGTAATTCCAGCTATTCAGGAGGCTGAGGCAGAAGAATTGCTTGAACCCAGGAGGCAGAGGCTGCAGTGAGCCGAGATCATGCCATTGCACTCCAGCCTGGGTGACAGAGCAAGACTGCGTCTCAAAATAAAAAATAAAAAAATTGGGCCGGGCGCAGAGGCTCACACCTATAATCCCAGCACTTTGGGAGGCCAAAGCAGTAGGATCATGAGGTCAAGAGATCGAGACCATCCTGGTCAACATGGTGAAACCCCTTCTCTACTAAAAATAAAAAAAATTAGCTGGGCATGGTGGCACATGCCTGTAATCCCAGCTACTCGGGAGGCTGAGTCAGAAGAATTGCCTGATCCCAGGAGGCGGAGGTTGCAGTGAGCCGAGATCTCGGCTTTGCACTCCAGCCTGGTAACAAAAGCAAAACTCCGTCTCAAAAAAGAAAAAAAGAAAGAAAAGGAAAAAAAATAAGAAGGCGCATAGCTGATGACCCAGGAGAGAAACTGCTATACAAAGAGCGGATATAAGGATGTTCAATTCAGCTTTGTTTGTGGTAGCAGGTGGGAGAAGAAACCCACGTGCCCATCACTGGTGCAATAGATGAGTAAAATGTGTGAAAACACGTGCGCACGCACATACACACACACACTCTGGGTTATGAAGCAGGCACAAGTAGCAAACTAGGAGAACATGGGCCACAAGTGGTGGCTCACGCCTGTAATCCCAGCACTTTGGGAGGCTGAGGCAGGTGAATCACTTGAGGCCAATATGGTGAAACCCTGTCTCTACCAAAAATACAAAAATTAGCCAGGCGTCATGGTGGGCACCTATAATTCCAGCTAATCAGGAGGCTGAGGAAGGAGAATCTCTGGAACCTGTGAGACAGAGGTTGCAGTGAGCCAAGATCGTACCATTAGCCAAGATCGTACCATTGCACTCCAGCCTGGGTGACAAGAGAGTCTCCAGGTCAAAAAAAAAAAAAAACCAAAAACCAAAAAAGAAAAAACCTAGGAGAACATGCAGCAACATGAGGATATCTTAAAGGTGCTGAATGGAATACCAGCACAATATCATAAATATAAATTTAAAATACACCTGAAACACCACACATTTTAAAAGAATGCCCACACACACAGGGAATCTTCTCAAACACACTGCAGCAGTGAGCTGTTGGGGAAGTGAAGAATATACTCAAAGAAGAGGAAGAAGAGGAATTCAAACAAAATGAGAGAGAATGAAGTGTGGGTTCCTGAGTGTTGATACATCATGAACTGAGGAAAACAATTAACTCAGCTTTCTTCCTCTGAGCTCTCTACACCTTCAAATGAAGATCACAAATGAGAAAAGATGCTGATGCATTTGAGTTTGACATGATTGTGGGATATCCAGCTGTTGAAATTCAGGAGGCACATGGGAAAGTGCCCTGGAGATTGTGAAGGGGAATAATCTGGAAACAGAGCCCATCACAGTAGGAAGAGAAAACCACTAGGAAGAATGAGACAGTGCAAGGAAGGGTCAAGGGGTCAAAGGGTCAAGGAGTCTGGGGGCTGGAAACACTCGTCATCATGTGTTGGAAGCAGAGGGGAGGCTGTAGGGATGAGAAAAACAGAAAAGCATGGCTTGGGAGTGCCAAGGGAAAGAGAGTTTCCAGGAAGGCTGAGTGAACAGCATTTGAAAGACAGTTCGGAGGCCTTGTAAGATCAGGCTGAAACCAGTTTTTGGGTTTGGTCATGATTTTATTGCTCATATCAAGTAGTACCTTGGTTTGGGTGCATGACTTTAGGGCTGTGACCGAGGAGGAGCTAGGAATACCTCTCCCCCTCCTGCCACATTTGGAGGTGTGTGACTCATCTTTCCATCATTTCTCATCTCTAGACTTCAGTCCTGCAGGGATGAAACTGAGACAATTGTCATTTCATGCACTGTCCTTTCATGGCAATAATTTACATTGCTTTGAGCATGGTAACTTCTGCTAACAGGAGAGATCTGAGTAAGCAGACCAACTTCCAGGAGGACATTCAGAGCCAAGGGTGTTCCGCTTCTCCTTGAAATGAGCAGCAAAGAGCTCAACCACGTAAAGCTCTCTTGAGGAAATGGTAAGATAATCTGGGAAACTCATGGCCCAGTAAACGTGACACACAAAATTAACCACCAAAGGTCCACCTCTTGACAGCCCGGCCCCTATATGCATCTCCTTAAACCATGCCTAATCTAAAAGAAAACACAATAGCAAAGTCATACTTCCAGCTAACATGATGCAACTGTCCTGTGTACAACCAACAATGTATTCGCACTTCCCCAGAAGAGGCAGTTCTTGAGTGGCGTTTACTCTTCTTGCTATCTTGTAACTTAAATACTATGATATGAAGTCAATACATCTTATGTTACATAATAGGGAGGTGAGAGAGGGAACAAAACAAAGATTTGTGTGTGTATGTATATATAGACATATAAATGTATGTGGATACACATATGTATATAGACATATAAATGTATGTGGATACACATATGTATATAGACATATAAATGTATGTGGATACACATATGTATATAGACATATAAATGTATGTGGATACACATAT
>CM052663.1:84847398-84917052 GCA_028533165.1 Leontopithecus rosalia
GCTGCATCCTCCCCTGTATATTCACCTGTCACAGGCTGGGCTGCATCCTCTCCTGTATATTCACCTGTCACAGGCTGAGCTGTATCTGCCCCTGTATATTCACCTGTCACAGGCTGAACTGCATCCTCTCCTGTATATTCACCTGTCGCAGGCTGAGCTGCATCCTCCCCTGTATATTCACCTGTCACAGGCTGGGATGCATCCTGCCCTGTATATTCACCTGTCACAGGCTGAGCTGTATCTGCCCCTGTATATTCACCTGTCACAGGCTGAACTGCATCCTCTCCTGTATATTCACCTGTCGCAGGCTGAGCTGCATCCTCCCCTGTGCATTCACCTGTTTGCTTTCTGGACATATCCTGTCCTCTGCCTCCTGACCACTCCCCCTCATAATTCAGAACTCTTTCTGAGCATCAGAGATGCTCAATGCTTCCTTGATCCCCAGTCTGCTGAAACTTGATCTCTCCTTTGATCGAATTCGAAGTCAAGTTTCAGGAGACTGGGGATCAGGGAAGCATTCAGCATAGAAGAGTTTCTCTTCTATTCTGTGCGATCTTTCCTCCCACTCTCAAAGAACTGGTTGATCCTTGGTCATGTACAGTTGATCTCCTTTCTACAGACTCTTAAGGACAGGCCCTTTCACATATTCATGTTTCTCTGAATGCCTAGCGTGGTAGGCATAGTACAGGCTCAGTGTTGGCCAAATACTTGAATGAGGAAGTGAATAATTAAGTGAACAAATTGAAATTACACCAATGCGATCACCATTTCAATGAACATTCCTGTTCAAAGAGGAGATCATGAGAAATTGTGCAATGCTGTTGAGAACTACTGTGTGCAGTCTCAATAAGCCAACAAGTGAAAATGTCTCACACTTTAGCTGAAAGATGTGCCAGAAGCGAATATGGAAAACAATCTTCTAAAACAATGAAGGATTTCTTCAATAGAAAAAGATTTATGTGTGAATGTAAGTGTGCTCTCTATTTTAGGTAGGTATGCATTATAAATGTGTGTCTATATTTAACTATATTTTAAATGAGGAATTCATCTGTGAAGCCTTTGCTTAAAGCCTTCCAGTCACTTTGCATTGCACTTGGAACACACTGAAGCCCACTTACGGGGGCCACAGGCTGTGGCATCTGCCTTCCTCCTCAGGCATGTCCTGCTGCCCTCCTGCTCTCCACGGTCGAGCCACTCTCGCTGGGGTGCGTGCACTGACTTGATCGTTTTCAGGCCCTTTGCATTTTCTCACCATCTCACTCTTACCTCATATTTAAAAATGTCTGATTCTTATGTATGATTTGGACCTTTGTTTCTGAGAGAGACGTGCTTTCCGGAATGGCTCTTTTCCCAGGCACCCTGTCGCCTCTTGTTGTGGGATGTCCTTGTTGACTCATTTGTTTGCCTCTTGTCTGCCTCCATCACCAGAAGGAAAAGTCTGTGAGAGCAGAAGCCTTGTCTGTTTTGTTCTTTCCTTACTCTGACATCCAGCAGAATATTCTAGCACAGGGAAGAAATGTATACTGAAGGGGCAAAAACATGAAATGAACATAAGCCCATAAAACTGTAAGAAACAAATACCAAACTCTTTATGGTGGTCCTCTCTGGCAGTGAAATAACTATGAAATTATAGCGTTTCTGCTATACTTGACAATACCTTAAGAATATTTTACATGAACATGGTGGAATTTTTTTTTTTTTGAGACAGAGTTTCACTCTTGTTACCCAGGCTGGAGTGCAATGGCGCAATCTCGGCTCACCGCAACCTCCGCCTCCTGGGTTCAGGCAATTCTTCTGCCTCAGCCTGCTGAGTAGCTGGGATTACAGGCATGCGCCACCATGCCCAGCTAATTTTTTGTATTTTTAGTAGAGACGGGGTTTCACCATGTTGACCAGGATGGTCTCGATCTCTTGACCTCGCGATCCACCCGCCTCGGCCTCCCAAAGTGCTGAGATTACAGGCGTGAGCCACCGTGCCCGGCCCCTATGTTGGGATTTTTTTACAAAATTCATTTCTTAAAAATGTTGTGTCATTTTGGCTTTGAATTATTTTCAACATTGTTCTTCCCCTGGGAAATGTGATCTAGACAGGGTCTGGCACACCTTTAAGCATAAATAGAAAAGCTCCTCTGACGATGTACATGGATCATGTCCTTGACATCCTTGAAAGATTAAGCAGGCACAAGGAAAGGAAAAACTAGACTCATGAGGCTGGATGGAGCCATCTGTCATCCAATCCAGCTCGCTTATTTTACTAATGATGGAACTGAAGCTCCAAGAGTCAGGTGCTACAAAAGTGGCAAGATCAGGGAGGGGGAAGTGGGAGTTCTGAGCACCTGTTGCGGGGTGACCCCAGCTAGTCCTCTCATCCTCTATGCACAAGCTTTTTATACTCTAAAATATGAAGGGGGTTGTCTTGCCGACTTCCAAGGGTCTGTTCAGTTCTGTCAACCCACATTGCTATTGGTGACTCCACAAGTCCTACATGAGAAATCTCGACTATCTCCAAAGTATAACCATGATTAATTTTTTGAGTTATTGATTAGAGAAAGAGCCACACTACTTTAGAGTTTAAGGGAAGCACAGAGAGTATGATAAGGATGTGGCCATTCTGAGCACATCTTCTTCCAACGATGAGGTTGAAAGTCTCAAGCGACTGTCCTCAGCACCCTAAAAACCAAAGACAAGCTGAATAAACACAATTATTATAATTTTAAAAATTTGTTAATCTGCACACACTTAAAAAGAAGCCAGAATTAAATTCCCAAAAGCAATGAAGTCTTCCTAGGAGAGAAGAGTCCACATTGTTTTCATCTTCAGAGTCATGACAGAAGAAGTGAATCTGATACAGGAGAACCAAGAAGAATCGAGTGCACATTTTTACAGGTGTTTCAAGGCCATGTGTGAGCTGATAGGATGGAGTGGAATTGCTGGATGCCTGCGTCACAGAGCTGGTTGCAACCACCTGCCAGTATTTTCCTTCCTTAGGGCCCTTGCCAATTGTGTATGATATGTTAGAGTTTGAAGGAAGGCAGACAAGCTATAAGAGATTTTCCAACTTGGATGGAGCCTTTCTTGCTACATGCAGATGCTTGCTTTTGGATGGAGGCAGGACAGGAAATATAGAAAATCTCCTAGAGTGGCCTGCCAGGAATGGAAGGTAGCAATTGTCCAAAGTCTGGAAGCAGATAGGAGAGATGAGAGAGATTGCCTTCACTAAGTATAAGGTTGCAGCTGGCTGAAGGCTGGGACAAGGAAGAAGCAAGGAAATGGATTTCCATAAAAGAAAAAGGCTAGAAGACTCAAAAGCCTGGTGACTAGGCTTTAAATAAGAAAGAGATAGTTTTCGATTCAGAAAATTGACAGATGGGTAGAAAAGCAAAAAAAAAAAAAAAAAAAAAAAAGTTTTAAGAGTTTAACCAGTAGTCAGATCCTGAGAACTTTCAAAGCATAATTATTATGTTCTTTGGATCTACTGTATCCTTGCATATAATGCATACATATAATTTTTAAAAAGTTTAAAGATAAAAGCAAACCAACCAAAATGCAGCCAAAATTAAGTGATACAACATTAGCTAGAAACAGACCCAGAGGTAGCCCAGAGTTTGAAATTAGGAGATAAGAACTTTAACATAACTGTGAAAAATGTGTGAATAAATCTACTAGGAATGATAAGGAAGTTAGATATCTGATGGGAGCTCAGAACTAAGAACATCAGATTTATAAATATTTACATAAATATATTTAAAAACCTTGTTTATTATCATGTATACTTTTCTTTATTATATTGACTGCATAAAGCAAAAATAACAAGGTATTGTGGGGGTTGGAAATGCTATAAGTACAGAGCACAAAGGGCAGAAAGGAAGTAAATGGATTTATATTTTTGTGAGATTCTTGCTTTTTTCTAAAGTATATGATTATTTGAAGGTAGACAGTGATCATTAATCAAGTGTGCCAATAATAATCTTTAGAGCACAACTCAAACATAACATAAATACATTGAATTTAAAAGTACTTAAAGGGGCCTGGCACAGGGGCTCACACCTGTAATCCCAGCACTTTGGAAGGCTGAGGTGGGCAGATCACTTGAGGCCGGGAGTTTGAGACCTTCCTGGCCAGCATGGTGAAATGCCATCTCTAGTAAACATACAAAACTTGGCCAGGTGTAGTGGCACATGCCTGTAATCCCAGCTACTTGGGAGGCTGAGGCAGGAGAATTGCTTGAACCTGGGAGGCAGAGGGTACAGTGGGCCATGATTGCGCCACTGCACTCCAACCTGGGTGACAGAGCAAGGCTCCATCTCAAAAAAAATAAAAAGGTACATAAAGGATATTGTATCCATTTTCTACAAATGCCATAACAAATTATCACAAACAGGTTGAGTTAAGCAACTAAAATGTAGGTAGAAGTCTGAAATTGAGGTGTTGATGGGACCCTGCTCTCTCTGAAGACTCTCAGGGAGGACCTCTCCTTGCCTCTTTCTGAGTTCTAGTAATGTTGGCGATACTTGGTATTCCTTGATGAGCAGATGCACTATTTCCCTGTCTGCCTTCATCTTCACATGGTGCTCTCCCTGTGTCTCTGTCTATGTCCAAACATCCTCTTCTTATAAGAACATTACACACTGGGTGAGACCTCACACAAATCCAATGTCACTTCATCTTAACTTGATTATATCTGCAAAAAATGTATTTCCATACAAGGTCACATTCATAAGCAGTAAATATTTTTGAAGGATACTTTCAACCACTAACACAGTTATAATGTGATATAAAGAAATAGTCACGCCTGTAATCCCAGCACTTTGGGAGGCCGAGGCGGGTGGATCACGAGGTCAAGAGATCGAGACCATCCTGGTCAACATGGTGAAACCCCGTCTCTACTAAAGATACAAAAAATTAGCTGGGCATGGTGGTGCATGCCTGTAATCCCAGCTACTCAGCAGGCTGAGGCAGAAGAATTGCATGAACCCAGGAGGCGGAGGTTGCGGTGAGCTGAGATTGCGCCATTGCACTCCAGCCTGGGTAACAAGAGTGAAACTCCGTCTCAAAAAAAAAAAAGAAATAGTCAAAAATGTAAAAGAAGAAACAGAGTAACAACAGATGAGACTAACAAAACAAATACCAAGTGAAAGCCCTAAACTCAAAAATAGTGATGATGACACTTACTGCAAATGAATAGGTTTACCACATGGAATGTTTGGATTATAAAGTTGTGTAAAGAAAAATCAAGATCCAAGTAGATCTTGATTAAAGTTACATAACTTAAATCTAAAGACATAAACAGGCTGTGCTCGGTGGCTTATGCCTGTAATCCCAGTACTCTGGGAGGCTGAGGTGGGCAAATCACCTGAGGCCAGGAATTTGAGACCAGCCTGGCCAACGTTGTGAAACCCCATCTCTAATAAAATAAAATACAAAAATCAGCTGGGTATGGTGGTAGATACCTGTAATCCCAGCTACTCAGGAGACTGAGGCAGGAGAATCACTTGAATCTGGGAGGCGGAGGCTGTGATGAGCTGAGACTGTACCACTGCACTCCAGCCTGAGTGACAAAGTGAGTCTCCATCTCAAAAAAAAGAAAAAGACTTAAATCACTTCCCATCCTTTCAGTTTAAAACTGAAAGGATGCTGAGTAACTGATTTAGCAATCAGAAGAAATGAGTTAAAATACAGACTGAGCAACACTATCAATAGTTTGACTTAATATTATGAAATAATGTATCCAACAAATGTAGAAAAAAGCTTTCTTCAGTTTAAAACTGAAAGGATGGGAAGTGATATCTTTGCAATCACTAAATATAAGAAAGCAGGAATTCTATTAAAACGAAAAAGGAGACATCAAGATAAGGACTATTACCAGAGATATAGAAGAATATTCAATAATGAGAAACGCTCAATTCATCATTATGCCATAACAATCTTAAATTATATGCACCTAACCACAGCTTCAACTGCTGTGATGACAACAGAACTAAAGGGACAAATAGATATGTCCATTATCATGACTGGAGAATTAACATGCTTTCCTCAGGAGCTGAGTAACTGATTTAGCAATCAGAAGAAATGAGTTAAAATATAGACTGAGCAACACTATCAATAGTTTGACTTAATATTATGAAATAATGTATCCAACAAATGTAGAAAAAAACTTTCTTTCAAGTTCCCCTGGAGCATTTGCCAAAATAAACCAAATGTTGGGCCACAGAAAAATTCAATGAAAGTTACACAATTGAGAATCATACTGAGTATGTTTGCTGACTACATTAAATAAAATTTAAAATCAATACAAAAATATATCTAAAAAGCTCCAAATATTTGGAAATTATTCAATAAACTTTGAAATAACCCATGGGTAAAAGAATAAATCTAAAAAAAATTAGAAAATAAATTAATACAAATGATAACAAAATATCAATATTTCAAAATGTTCTAAGCAATGCTTAGAAGGAATACCTAGCACCAAAATCCAATATTGCGAAAGAAACAAGGTTTAAAACAAATTAACTAAGCTTCCACCTTGGGGACACGAAAAATGTATTTAAAAATTCAATGTAGGTAGAAGAATAATAATAAAAATAAAAGCAGAAATCAATGATGTATAACAAAGGAAAAAATGCCAACAATCAAAATTTTATTATTTGAAAAAGTTAACAAAATAAAATTAATAACTCCATAGCAAGATGTATTAAGAACAAAAAAGAACAGGTAAGTAAAAGAACAAAGTTGGGGGACTCACAGTTTCTGATTTCAAAACTTACTACAAAACTGCAATAATTAAAACAGCATGGTACTGTCATAAAGACAGATATGCAGACAAATGGAATAGAATAGATGACCCAGAAATAAATGATCATACATGCAGTTCATTATTTCCAACAAGAACACCTAGATCAATGGGGAAAGGACAGATACTGGAAAAACTAGATATCCATATGCAAAAGGACAAATTTAGACCCTTAGTTTACATTGCATATAAAAATAAACTAAAAGTGGATCAAAGATCTAAACATAAGAGCTGAAATTACAAAACTCTCAAAAGTAAATTGAGGAGAAAACTTTCATGGCATTGGATTTGGCAATGATTTCTCAGGTATGGCACCAAAAGCACAGACAATGAAGAAAAAAACAGATAAATTGAACTTCAGTAAAACTAAAAGTTTTATGCATCAAAGGACATGATCGACAAAGTATAAAGGTAATCCACAGAATGAAAGAAAATATTTGCAAATCATATATCTGGCAAAGGATTGATATCTAGAATATATTAAAATTTCCACAACTCAGCAACGAGCAAACAAGCAAGTTAAATATGAAGAAAAATCTCAAACAGACATTTCTCGAAGTAAGATATATAGATGGCCACAAGCACATGAAAAGATAACCATGTCACTAATCTGGAAAAATGCAAATCAAAGCCGCAATGAGGTATCGCTTCATAACCGTTAGGATGACTGCTATTAAAGAAAACAAGGCCGGGCGCGGTGGCTCATGCCTGTAATCCCAGCACTTTGGGAGGCCGAGGTGGGTGGATCACGAGGTCAAGAGATCGAGACCATCCTGGTCAACATGGTGAAACCCCGTCTCTATTAAAAATATAAAAAATTAGCTGGGCATGGTGGTGCGTGCCTGTAATCCCAGCTACTCGGGAGGCTGAGGCAGGAAGCATCGCCTGAACCCAGGAGGCGGAGGTTGCAGTGAGCCAAGATCGTGCCATTGCACTCCAGCCTGGGTAACAAGAGCGAAACTCCGTCTCAAAAAAAAAAAAAAAAAAAAAAAAAAAAGAAAAAGAAAACAAAAAACAAACACACAAAAAAACAGAAAATAACAGATGTTCTGCAAAAACCATGCGATGATTGAAATCCTTGTGCATTGCTTGTAAAAATGTAAAACGATGCGGCTGTTGTGGAAAACAGTACTGCATTGGACATGTGAAATGAATGCATTTTATCTTAAAGCAAAATAGATTCATGAAAGAATATTTTCAAATGGTTTTAGTAAGGAGAAGACTCAAATTCTAATAGCAGGAAAAAGGGTACATTACTACATATTCAACAAACACAAAAATGATAATGAGGCAAAGTTGACTTTTTTTCTCTTTTAGATGGAATCTTGCTCCATTGCCCAGGCTGGAATGCAGTGGCACGATCTCGGCTCACTGCAACATCCACCTCCCAGGTTCAGGAGATTCTGGTGCCTCAGCCTCCAGAGTAGCTAGGATTACAGGTGTGCACCACTATGCCCAGCTAATTTTTTGTATTTTTAGTAGAGACAGGGTTTTTACCACGTTGGCCAGGCCTGTCTTGAACTCCTGACCTCAGGTGATCCACCTGCCTCTGCTTCCCAGTGCTGGGATTACAGGTGTGAGCTACAAAGCCTGGCCAAATTCGACAATTTTTTTTTTTAGGCTGGCGCGGTGGCTCATGCCTGTAATCCCAGCACTTTGGGAGGCTGTGGAGGGTAGATCATGAGGCCAAGAGTTTGAGACCAGCCTGGCCAACGTGGTGAAACTCCATCTCTACTACAAATACAAAAATTAGCTGGGCATGATGGTGCATTCCTGTATTCCCAGCTACTGGGGATGCTGAGGCAGGAGAATGGCTTGAACCCAGGAGGTAGAGGTTGCAGTGAGCCAAGATCATGCCACTGCACTCCAGCCTGGGTGACAGAGCAAGACTTTGTCTCAAAAAATAAAACAAACAAACAAACAAACAAAAAACAAAAACAGAGACAACTTTCTAAAATGAATAAAACAAGAAATGGGATATCTGCATATCTCATATTAAAAAATTAAATTTATAATTTAAAAAGTTCCTCAAAAAGAAAACCTCAGACTCAGATAACTTCACTGGAGAATTACATCAAACATACAAGAAATAATATCAATCTTTCAAATATAACTTTCAAAACAGAGGAGGAGGAAATGCTTCTCAACTAACTTACCTTATGAAGTCAGCATAAGGCTAAAAATGACAACAGAGGAGGATATTAAACGTAAATAAACTGCTATAGACCAACCCTTCTCATAAATGGAGGTACAAACATTCATAGCAAAAGATACTAAAATGAATCTAGAAATCTCTAGAATGTGACCAAGTGAGGCATACCTCCATAAGATAAGGGCTGCTTTGCAATACTAAGACGACAAACCATATAACCACTTTGGTAGAAGAATAAAAATAATTTGTTATAATTTAATAACTATTCAGGATAAAAATATACATCAAACAGAAATAGAAGGCAATGTGCTGAATTTGATGGGAAGGGTCCTTGGAAAACTACAGCCTCATCATACTTAATTGTTAAATATTGAATGCTTTCCTGCTGTCACTGGGTACTGGGCATGTGTGGCCACTTGCACGACTTACATGCAATTGCACTGAAAGTCTCAGACCACAGACCGACAGGCATGCAGAAGTGGGGAAGGCAGCAATATTACAAAGGAAGAACTCAAGCTTTCTGCATTCTCAGGTAACGTGATTGTATATGTGGAAATGTCTAAGGAAGCTACAAAAGAAGGCTAGAACTGATCAGTAAATTTAGCAAGGTTAACTTGCCAAACAACTGGGTAACTATATTTTTAAAAGCTCAATCCCTATTTCAATCATCTAGACAGTAATTTTTCTTTTTTGAGATTGAGTCTCATTCTGTTGCCCAGGCTGGAGTGCAGTGGCACGATCTCAGCTCACTGTAGCCCCTACCTCCAGGGTTCAAGCAATTCTCCTGCCTTAGCCTCCCAAGTAGCTGGGACCGCAGGCATGTGCCACCATGCCTAGCTAATTTTTGTATTTTTAGTAGAAATAGGGTTTCACCATTTTGGCAAAGCTGGTCTCGAACTCCTGACCTCAAATGATCCACTCACTTCGGCCTCCCTAAGTGCTGGGATTACAGGCATGAGCCACCACGTCTGGCCTTAGATGGTAATTTATTTAATGTAAATTTGAAATGAATTATAGACTTAATTTTAAAAGCTAGAATCATAAAACTTACAGAAGAACACATATTGTCTCAAATATACTCTCTTCATGTAGACAAAAGTTTCTTAAGACACAAAAGTACTAACCCTAAAAGAAAATAAAAAGAAATAATGCGGTGTTAACAAATTGTTTTTTAAATGTATCACCAAATGATATCTTTAAGTGAATCAATAGGTAAGCAGAAGACTGGGAGAAAATATTTGCAATGTGCATCTAACAAAGAATTTATGATATAAAAATACTAAAAAATCAATAGCAAAAAGACAAACAGACACCTCCTGACTGCACTTTTGTAGAGATGCTGAGTGAATTCCCTTAAGAGAAGGCCTTACAGCAGATTAAAAAAAGCTCACAGCAGTTGCATCAAGTGTGTTGCTATTCACAAATCTCTTTCAACTGCAGGTGTGGCTGAAATCACTGGGGGTGAAGGAGATGCCTCGTGGGGCACCCACAGCATCTTTTATTGATAAGTTTGCTCCCATACCCACTTTCTTGATGCTCAGGAAATTCAGCCGAATAAAGAGGGTCCCAACATATTGTCTGAGTCTAAATCTTCCTTAGGAATTCCACGACATTGTAAGGAAGGGGGTGTGGAAAAGCCCAGCAGGAGAGGCAGAAGCTGGCCTAGCTCCATCGCTGCACCTGTGCCAGGCACAGCACCACAGGGATTTGGGGGCTGTGAAGGGAAGCTGGCCAGGGTCTGGACATCAGGAGCCTGGGGAGGAAGGCAGGACCCTGTTTCTCAGGTATATTTGGGTGGAAATCCTTGAGGACTGCAGGGTGGGAAGGATTTGCAGAAATAACTAGATTCTACTGCTTACTTGTCATGGGAACTTACACACGTTACTTCCTTTCTTTGAACTTCCAGACCCTTCTTTGTAAACTGGGAATAACAATTTATTTATGATAAAGATCATACATTTTCCTCCCAGAGTTATGTTAAGGATCAAATGAGAGAAAATTTAACTGTAATCTGAAAAGTATTATTATTAAGACAAACAACATTAAAAACGGACATTGCACAATTCCTTTCGTATGTCTTAACAAGCAAAAAATAACCTGTAGGAGGATAAATATATTTCTGATGACTTTGTAGAAGAGTAAAACACAGGTACCGTAAACTTATGTGGAATGAGCTACGTATTAGTCAATTTTTGCTGCTGATAAAGACGTACCTGAAACTGGGAAGAAAAAGAGGTTTAATTGGAGTTATAGTTCCACACGGCTGTGGGGGGGGGCCTCAGAATCGTGGCAGGAGGCGAAAGGCACTTCTTACATAGCAGTGGCAAGAGAAAATGAGGAATAAGCAAAAGCAGAAACCCCTGATAAACCCATCAGGTCTCAGGAGCCTTAGTCACTATCACGAGAACAGCAAGGGAAAGACGGCCCCGTGCTATTCACCCTCTGGGTAATTACAATTACCTCCCTCTGGGTCCCTCTCACAACACGTGGGAATTCTGGGAGATACAATTCAAGTTGAGATTTGCAAGGGAACACAGCCAAACCATATCAAGTTACACCAAATTAGAATGACCTACATTTTATCAAAGGAAACTTCTCATTGAAAGAAGTTTTTTAAAAAATAATCATCTAATGATGATCACCAAAGCTAACAGAGTGCCAACAAAGTCAATCATGTAAGTGAAAATGCTGCCCATTTCAGTTAAATTATTTGTATGGAACCGTACAAAAATTAATTTTGAGTTAGAATATTTAGGTTACTATATATTTTACTTTAAGTATAAAAATAAAGAAAAATTAAAAATAAAATAACGGGGAAGGGTGTTCAGTGAAGTTATGTACACATGTACTTAGCTGAATAGAAACTGATAGAAATATTAAATAATAACTGAAATTAAATTAAATATAGAAATTTATTTTTAAATGAAGATATTAATAAAAGAATAGACACACCATAGGTTCCAATTGGCAGAGAATAAGGAAATCACAGGCTGTTTTGTCTCTCTAGAAAAGAGAAAAATAAACATTCACTCAGAGTTTCTGAGGGTCAGGAATCTGGGGGCAGCTTAGCTGTGGGGTCCTGGCTCAGGGTCTCTCGTTAGGCATCCCTCAAACCCATGGCTCAGTCACCTCAAGGCTCAATGGGTGCCCTTCCACATCATCCACTCCCAAGGCTGTGGGCAGCTCCTTCCTGGCTGAGGCATGGGGACTTCTCCATTGACATGCTCAGTGTCTGCAGGACACGGCACCTGGCTCTCCCCAGCATGAGTCTTCAGAGAGAGGGGCTGCCATTCTCCCACCTGGAAGCTGCAGTCTTTTTAGAACCGAAACTCAGACATGCCCTCTTTCTACTGCATTGCATTCATTAGAACTGGGTCCCGAGGTCCACCTTACACTCAAGATGAGGCTGACACAAGGAGGTGAGAAGCAGGAGGAGGGAATAGTTGGGGGTAGAGATGGGGTTTCACCTTGTTGACCAGGATGGTCTCAATCGCTTGACCTCGTGATCCACCCGCCTTGGCATCCCAAAGTGCTGGGATTATAGGTGTGAGCCACCGCACCTGGCCAAGTTTATCTTTTAAAGGACAAAGTGAAAGAGTCTAGAAAGAAATGGGTGTTGGTGGGAATTGTGCCCTCAGGCAGACTGTTTTCTGGAGGGCCTTTGGGAGGGCTCAGGCTGGCGTCCGGGCTCTGCAGGGAAAGAGCGACAAGCAGAGTTTGGCTAATTTTTTTTAATGAATCAGTGAGGACTAGTAGTTCTGCTAATTGTTCAGGGGCAAACGATGGGAATGTGGAGGTCAGTGCTTGGTCTTGCCGTAGGTAAATGGGGAGAATCCATGTCCTTATTTGGGAAGGGGGGCTTCAGCTTATTGTGGCTGAAATGATAAAATCCAATTGCCAAAAGACTTCTCTCTAGAAGCATTGTGGTCCCCAGATTTTCTACTTCCTTTTATTTTCTTAAGCCAACACCTGCAGTGTAATGATGTATAAGAGGGCCCTGCAGACTAGGCCCAGCTCTGGTTTTCTGTTTTTTTTTTTTTTTTGAGACAGAGTCCTACACTGTCACCCGGGCTGGAGTGCAATGGCACGATCCCGGCTCACTGCAACCTCTGCCTCCCGGTTCGCCAATTTCTCCATCTCATAAAATGAGATCCATAAATTATAAAAACCTTGCATCCTCCCAAAGGAGGTAACTTTCTTGTCTAGAGGGCTGGACATTTTCTGATATTGCAGCAGACATACAGGAAAATGAAATCTGAACTGGCTTTCGAGACATTACAAATCTAAGAGGTAAATTAGCCCGGTGCCTGTAATGATGGCAGTGATGATGATGATGATGATGATGAAGATAGGGGTGGGGGTGGAAGTGGGGGTGACGACACACAGGACGATGATGGTGTTGATAGTGATGACGAGGGTGATGGGGGATGGATGATGGGATGGTGAGGAGGAGGATGGTGACGTTGATGAGGATGCTGGGGCTGCTGCTTCTGATGGGGATGATGGAAACTTAATCATGGGGACACTGATGAGGTTGATAAGAGTGGATAGGAATTGAGCAGAGCCTCTTCGCCAGGCACTATGCTTAGATATTTAAACACTTGGAAATCCTCTTCACAACTCTTTGAGAAGCTCCTGTGATTATCTTTACATCTATAAGAGAAAAAGGAGGTTTAGAGAGAGTAAGTAAATGGTTCAGTGTCGCACTGCTAGCCAGTGGGGAAATCTACATTTTAATGTTAGTGCCTTTGTTCCACAGTGGGTTCTATTAACCACTTTGCTCACCTGCCTCCCCCATTCCGTGCTATTTTCTAAAGTAGGATGTGCTGTTACAGAAATGTGTGCAAAAATAAAGGATCAAAAGGAGGCGTGCAGCTCTGCAGCGCGGGATGCATCTGAAAAAGTACTCACAGATGTTAATTTAATGATCATTTGAATGACCAGGAGAAACAGAGACGGGGTCAGTTGTTCTCAGCAGAGCCAGTAGGAAATTTGCTACAATGAGGGGTCGTGGTCCTGAGTGGGGCAATGTGGAATATATTATGGCGGAGGTGGGGAAGTAAGCTGCAAGATCGTTTGCATTCAAGCAGTTATGAGCGCTGAATTCTATGCTAAGGAATATCGAGTCAATTGTGCCTGTAATTTGTTGGGTTAGGTTTGAGGGTAGAGCTTGTGCCTAATTAAAAATTAAAAATGCCTTTGATTTATGACCTCAGACATCCACTGACCTGCTGCTCGGGTGTTCAGCCAGAAGTAACTACTCGGCACTGTGTTTTTTCTCTTCTACTTTCACCTTCAGCATGAGGAGAATCTCAAGTGTGCTGGTTGTTCCTGGAGTCCTCAGGAGGTCATCTCACTTTTGCTTTCATGAGAAGTCACACAACTCCGTAAGGACAAGAAGCGAAGTGCTATGTCCAACTCCACGCGGAGAAAAGTGACATTTCTCCAATAGAAGCCACAAAGTCTGAAGAGATTCTTATTCCACAGCCAATTAATTCCCACAACTAAGTAGAACACATCCTTTCTCACTCTGTCGCAGAGAACTTGTTCAGGTTACTTTGCTGAGTTCAATTTTTCCCCAAGACATGGGGATGACACTTCTTTATGCATGCATTATCATGCAGGGAGTCTCCTGGCACAAAAGTCAGTCTTCCATATAAAATGGTCAGTTTGGTATACATTAGGGCATAGAAATAATGTACATCTTTTAAAGGACAATTTCCTGTCTTAAAAATGTTAGAATCCAGTCAAAGCTCATATAGGCCACCACTGTCACAGCAGCCTGCCTGGGTCAAGCATTCTTACATATGATGCAGGTCCTCAGGGCTCATGCCCCTAAGGCAGAGGTGAAAGCTGAGCACCTGCTGGGGCTGACCACCTACTTCTCCCTCTCCGGGTTATTTTCCTTCATGCTCCTTCGACTTCAGGAGATCAGTCAGTTCTTGAATGAGGGACAAGGTCTCGTTTACTCACTTGGCCTGTATCTGGCAGCATAGTCGGTATTCTATAAAAGGAGACAGAAAAGAAAGGGCAGAAAGAAGACAAAAGATGGCAGGGAGAAAAGCAAAAGGAGAAAAAAGAATGGAAACAAGGAAGAGAAGGTGGTGAGTGGGGGAGGCATGGGCTAGGTCCCCAGAGGTTCTGCTGGGAACCTCCTAATGTCTCACTCCACAGGTCGCCAGACCCCTTTCACAATGTTTATTCCTTTCTATAATTTTAAGAGTCAAAACTCCCACCATCTTTTAAGCATCAGTGTCGTGTAGACCCAAGAGTGTCAGAGAAGAAGAATGAACAATCCAATGTATGTGAACCGGTGCTTGTGCAAGACTCTACTTTTCAAAGAATGTTTTTCCCATTGAATCATGGGCTTGCTTATCTTCCCACTAAAGTTCTTGCCAAATGATAATATTCATAGCAACCTTCGGATACAAATATTATTGCCATCTCCTTTTTTTTTCGAGACGGAGTTTCGCTCTTGTTACCCAGGCTGGAGTGTAATGGCACCATCTCGGCTCACTGCAACCTCTGCCTCCTGGGTTCAAGCAGTTCTTCTGCCTCAGCCTCTGGAGGAGCTGGGACTACAGGTGTGCGCCACCGTTCTCAGCTAATTTTTTGTATGTTTAGTAGAGACTGGGTTTCACCATGTTGACCAGGATGGTCTTGATCTCTTGACCTCGTGATCCACCCTCCTCCGCCTCCCAAAGTGCTGGGAGTATAGACGTGAGCCACCGCGCCTGGCCCATCTTCTTGAATTTGTAGGGAAGCAACCTGAAGATAGGAGAGGCTGTGATTTGCTTAGAGTCCCAGAGCTTGTAAGGGCAGACTTGGGACCTTCACAGCAGATTCCTCTCATTATAAATCCTGAGACTCCACCTGTGGGGCGACTGCGGAAGGACCCCATATTCCATCCCCTTCCCACCAGCCTGCCAAAGTCAAGTGTTCCTGTATGTTCTGGAGTTCCCCACCATTGGTGCACTGGAGCTACTGGAATTTGAACGGTATTGGGAGGGATCTGGTCTTATTCAAGTAGACTATGGTGACCAATGTGTGCAGAATAAAACTATGCTAGGCAAGAACTGCCAGACAACTTCCCCCAAGGGACCGGACATTTAAAAAAGTCATTGGCAACCCACTAGCAGCACCGTGACCCGCCAGGGGCAGTGCGAGAGGGCCCTTGTCCACTCTCCCATTCTACTGATGAGGAAGGAGGGGAAGGGGCTGCTGTCAGAGGCAAGCTCGGAAGTGGGAGCTTGTGGTGGAAGCCACCAAGGCTCACACATAAGTTTCTTCAGAACGCTTATTACAAATCTGCTCAACAATTGTCATTTATCTGCCTCCCTCTCTGGGTAGTGCCTGATTCTCAGAGGCCACTGACTCAGCCCCCATAGACATTTATCTGGGAAAGTCTCCCTGTTCCTCAGAACTTTAGCCTCCGCTAGGTATCACACCCCCTTGGTGTAGAAAGATGGCAGGACGTGCCTGAGACTGTCACAAGTCACAGGCCAGACGAGTTTTCTGCTGTTTGTGCCTGTGTGTGTTTCATAACTGATCTTTTCCTTTGTCATGTGTAAGATAAGGTTAGTGATTTCCAACATCAGGGCTGTTTCAATAATAAACCACTATAATAATAAGCACTTGTCAGCCAGACGTGCATATATAATAGAGGGAGAAATAGAGATGTGTGTATATAATAGAGGTGGAAATAAATTATTGATTAAATGCTGATTGAAAAATTTTTGAGGGAGTTATAACAGGATTCATTATGCAGATGAGGAAGCCATAAAGTGCTTCAGGAAAATAACAATAATATAGATAATAATAACCAAAATAACAAGCTGATGTCCTTGGATAAGACACAGTTAGGGTCACTTGGCAATAAATGGTAATAAAACCAGAATTAAACACCTCACACCCACTGGCCTTTCTTTGCGATTCAGGTGGCTCTAAGGTTAGGAGCTGAAGGCTGGGCCAGGGTGAGGCTGGACGGGTTGACTGCGGAAGGGACCACAGTGTGGGAGGTGCTCTGGACTCTGCATTCCAGAGACCAGGCGGTGGGGTCTGTGGGAAGAGGGCCACTGCCTGGGGAAGGTTTAGAGGACCATGAATAAGCTGTGAAGGGAGAGATTGAGGGTCCTGTGCTACTGTCCAGCCCACACCTCCAGAGCCAGGAGAGGGAGAGGGGCTGGAATACAGCTCAGAAATGTCCCCACATCCCCTGGGAGGTGACTGTGTGGTGACCTGGGCCTGACAGGGTGCAGAACATGCCTTTCTGGGGAAGAAAGGAGTTGCACCGTGCATCCTTGTCTGCAAAGAGGAGCTGGAAAGCCAGGGTGGAGAGCAGAGGGAAGGAGCTGGGGGCTGGTCCCCTTCTGCAGGAGCCTCAGGGCTGAGCTCCTCTGCCTGGGGCGAGGGAGAGAACCTATAATGCGGGTGTCAGTGGAGGTGCAGAGAAGCAATCTCAGTGCTGAAAATGAGAGCCTGGCGTTCTTCGGCACCGAGCAGTGGGGGGCCCCTGGTATCAGCTCCTTGCCAATTTCTTTCTCATTTCAAGGTGCTGATGGCATCAGTGGAGGTGAAGTCATTTTCTCAGAATTTAATCCAGGCCGTTGGACCGACCTTGTCAGCATGGAGGGAAGGGAGGAAGGAGTCGTAGGGGAGGAGCCCCAGGAGGTCACCGCCAGGTGCTTAGGGGTCAGAAGGACGATTTGATAGCAGGCGAGGGAGCCCTGTTCAGGGTCCTCACCTCTGAGCCCTCAGCTCTTCCTCAGGCTTTTCTTCCTTTGGGATTGTGTCCTCTTTTTCCCCTGCAGAGATCCTGCATCCCTGGATGTCAACCATCCCAGGAAGACTGAAAAAAAGCAGCACAGCTTTGCTGTAAAGGACTCTTTAGGAAAGGAGAATGTTTCTTGGGTAACGGTGGAGCCGTTTCTGAAGCTCTGTGTGTGTGTGTGTGTGTGTGTGTGTGTGTGTGTGTGTGTGTGTGTGTGTGAACACAGGAGGAAGAAAACGTCTCAGGTCCAAGAAAGGAATTTTAGCAGTCAAAGCTACTCCTAAGAACGAACAAGAGATTTATGATTTTTCTTTTCTTTATTTTGCTGTGGTTTCTGGATGATGCTTAGCATTTGTTCTCTTTTCTTTCTGTTTTTCCACAAAAACAGTAAGGAACAAGTTAATCACCCAACATGATCTTAAACACCACGAAAAACCTCCCAAATTAAATATTAATTAATCACATCTTGCCAATGAAGAGAATGCTCAGAGAAATGACAGACTGGCCAGCGGCAGAGGCAGAGCTGAGACTGGAACCCATCTGCCTGAGCCCCAAAGGATGCTCTTTTCTATTATACAGGTTCTCTTTGCATTAAAAGGGATTTCTCTAAAGTTGGCTGATAACAGAAGTGAACTGAGGCACTCACTGAAATCACAGATTTTAGGGTTCTACCTCTGGGGATGCTGATTTATAAAATGTTACACTAAACTAAACTGCATCAGGATAGCCCTGTGCAAAATAAAAATCCATGGAAAGCACTGGCATACATCGGAAGGATCCGAACATAGCTGCGTGGGTAGGTTTTCTCCCAAGGGCTTCTCTCATAGTTTCAGATGGCCAGTAGGTGGCAGCAAAGAGCTTTCCACGTGCTGTTCTCATCCCTGCAGTAAGCCTGTGAAGGCATCACCTGGGGAAGAATATCTGGGCATGAAAATGGGGCATCGGCGGCAGGATCGGAGGCTGGGTCAGGTAGGCAGAATGCAGATAAAGAAGGATAATCCATATGCCTTGCTGGAGAATGCCTGTTGACTACAGACGACAGCTTAACTAGGGAAGCATAGCTCTCATCTATCTTAGGAAGCTCATTTCCGCAGCTGCAATGCAGATGCCGATAAGGGACATGGAGGGGAGACACTTATTAGTACGGACCTTCACCTGCTGCACAAGGCAAGCAGCTTAACTTCTGCACATTAACCTCTGCAGCTCAATGTGTGAAATGGGAAGAATGATAGTATCCACTTTCTAAGATTGTAACTAAATGAATCCATGCACGTCAAGCACATATATGATGTCTGCCAAATACTTAACTATTGATTAAATGTTAACTCTCGGTAATATCTTCATTATAATTAGAGAGATCTTTGTGGCATAATTATCAGAATGTGATATAATTTGTGATATAATTCACAGATGATAGGCTGGATAAAAGCTGGGGAGCATGGTGGGGCATTCACAGGAATCAGGCACAGATGTGCAGGTAACAGGATTGCAGGGAGAGAAGGAGAGAGCCCAGGAAGCAGACAAGCCTGGGCCCCCACCCTGGTGAGGCAGGACATGTGGAGGATCTGAGAGTTATCAGTAAACAGCAGAGAACTGTGGCCAGAGGGCTGTAAGAGTTCTTCCGGAGAGACGCAAGCAAATCTTTCCACGGTGGGTTGGAATAAACTTAGAGAGGAGGTAAGAAGTTAGAAGGGACTCAGAGAGCTCTGGCATTTAAGGGTGTTGAGGCCAGGGAGAGCAGCCAGGCAGGTCTAAGCAGGACAGGTGAGGAGAGCCACTCAGGAGTCAGGAGAAGCAGGTTTTCCAGAAGGAAAAAGGCTGGCAAAGTCCAGTGCAGCCCAGATGTCAGGCTGGATGGGCTTGGGAGGGGAAGTGATGGGCGGCTTTCCCATGAACCACCCTGGCGTGGGCAGAGGCCCCTGCAGTGAGCCCAGGGGCTCGTGCGGGGAAAGGCAGTGAACAGTCAAGGGGTCACACACTTGTGGTACAAGGGGCAGTCAGTAAGGCCATGTTCCGAGAGGCCCTGGATGCCAGTCTACGGTTTGTTTATAGTAGACAGCAGGCACTAACAAATAATCATAATGGTAGTAGGAAATTTACACGCACACTAAGCCATCAGTCACTGTTCTTAGCACTTTGCTTCCTGATTTTCTTTCTTCCTTGCAGGGACCCTATCAAGTAAAAAATGGAGTAAGTCACCTTACATGACCCTTTAAGGTTTCACAGCTGGAAAGGGGTCTAACCCAGGTCTCCGGACTCCAATCTCTGCCTTCCAAAATGCCTGGGCAGGGAGCCTGGCAGGGTTGTTGAGGACAGACAAGAAGAGAGAAGAGACCAGGCAGAGGAAGTCTGCTGCCAGGGAGGGGAGCCCCTCGATGGGTCGGGAGGGGAGCCCCTCCTTCCTTGCTAAGCATTGCTTGAATATTAAAATGCACGAGGTTCAAAAATTAATGAAGAAAAAAAAATGAGGTGAAGAACTGTTCACATTGATGACTCCATTTAGTAAAACGCTTACCTATGCAGAGACCATCTCTGCCAAGTTCTACAGACAGCTAGGGAGGAAGAGGGGGATGGGGATGAGGACACTGGAGGTTAGAGGAGGGAAGAAAACTCACTTTGTACTATATCCCTTGAGTGCCATTTAGACATTTTCTATAACCTGTTTGTGTGTTACTGCCTTTTAAGAATTTCAAATATATAGAATATTATTAAAAATAATGTAGGGCCGGGCGCGGTGGCTCACATCTGTAATCCCAGCACTTTGGGAGGCCGAGACGAGTGGATCATGAGGTCAAGAGATCGAGACCATCCTGGTCAACATGGTGAAACCCCGTCTCTACTAAAAATACAAAAAAAAAATTAGCTGGGCATGGTGGTGCGTGCCTGTAGTCCCAGCTACTCGGGAGGCTGAGGCAGGAGAATTCCCTGAACCCAGGAGGCAGAGGTTGCGGTGAGCCGAGATCGCGCCATTGCACTCCAGCCTGGATGACAAGAGCGAAACTCCATCTAAAATAATAATAATAATAAATAAATAAATAAAAATAAAAATAATGTAATGCATTCAGTAACAACTTTTATCACACTAATATTTGGACATTGGCATGGTTTGGCTCTGTGTCCCCACCCAAATTTCATCTTGAATTGTCATCCCCATAATCCCCACGTGTCCAGGGGGGACCTGGTGGGAGGGGATGGGATCACGGTGGAGGGAGGTGTCCCCCATGCTGTTCTCACGAGACCTAGTGGTTTTAAAATGGGCTCTTTTTCCTTCACTGTTCTTCTCTTTGCTGCTGCCTTGTAAAGAAGGTACTGACTTCTGTGACTTCCACCATGATAGTTAAGTTTCCTGAGGCCTTTCGAATCCTGGGGAACTGTGAGTCCATTAAACCTCTTTTCTTTATAAAATAACCCAGTCTCAGGCAATTCTTTATGGTAGTGTGAGACTGGACTAACACATTTTGCTTCAAGTTTCTTTTAAAAAAGGAAACACACGCAGAGTGGCCCTGTAGACAGACGGTGTCCTCTCTCCAAGCCCTCTTCAATGTCATTCTCATCCCTCCCTACCTACCTGTCCTGAAGTGCTTACCATTCACAAGGACATTCGTACTCCATTTTTAGAGATTTGAATGCTTTTAAAGTTTGTAAATATGGCCTAGTAAGTTATCGCTGTGTAACTCATATGGTTTTTATTCAAACTGGTTAAGAAAATTATTTTTATTCCTATTTTGGAGAGAGTCATTGCTCATGAATAAATTTGTTACTCATCTTACATTTGTTCAGTTCCTTCCTTTTCCCTAAGATGCTCACTCTTTTTTACTCCTTTGGTATATAAATGTGTTGAATTTCATTGCCAGATTTCCGGATATCGAGCCATCTTTGCATTTTTTTGCAGAAATATGTTAGCATTTCCAGTCATTTTGAAAAGCCAAGGACCTTCACATACTGTAATGGAGATTCGTGGTGCACTCTGCCAACAGAAGTATTTTGTAGGAGCTGACACGTATCCTTAGGGTAAAAAATCACTTCTAATTATTGAATTCTCCTGTTTATAATTCTTTGGGGGCTCTCTTTTGCTCTCTGAATTTCAAGCAACTCCAAGTGTATGCAGAGCTCTTTACACTTTATGATCTCAACTTTGGATTCATTGCTGTCCTCCAGCTTCTTTGTAAACCCATTTTATCCAACCAAACACAAAACCTTAACCATTGTCCTCTTTAAATGTCTCCTTAATGCAATCCATATTTTCCACATTTAGGAGCATTTCTTTGGTTCAAGTCTCCATCTGTTCTATCTCAGTACTGCTCTAAATAAGCTCCAGAATATTTGTTATAAGTCATAGATGGGCTATTTCACATTGTCATTCAAAATGACAAGATGGATCCCCTGCCCCACAAGACAAAGGCCAGACTCCTAAACACAACACATCCGTGAGCATGTTTCTGTCTACCAGACTCATTTTCCTAAGAAGACTGTCTGTGACCATTTGCAGTATACACTTGTGGCTGCATTTTGAAGTTCCTTCTCAAAGGAACTGGCTTCCCACTCTGAAGTGATGTCTAAACTGGCTAATTTCTGGGAATTGTGTAAAGGGCCACACATGCCTACTATAGTGACTCAAAACAATGGGGCATCTGCCAGATCTAGAACATTTCCAGATACCTATTTCAGGGAACACCACAAGAGACTGCACAATTAAGTCTGGGTAACTCCATGATTAAGTCACCGTGATCACATTGTCCTGCCTCTCAAAACAGATATCTTCCTTGTGGCTTGTTATGGTAATTGTAACTACTGACAGCAGACAGGGAAATACTGGGTAGAAGAGGGCGGTTCCCCAGCAAAGGCTCCACCCTCAAGCCCGAAGACCTGTGGCCCTAAGCGAGGACAGGAATTTCTGTTTTCATGCCCCAAAAGTTGCCTTTGGCCCCATCCTGTGCCCATATAAACCCAAGACTTTAGTGAGCGTAGACACAAGTGGCTGAACCTGGAGAGGAGCAGAGGCACACAGCAGCAGAGAGTATCGGTGACCGGCAGAGTGGCACAGCAGCGAAGGAGGGAAGAGGCCTCTGAACAACAGACGAGAACAGCTGGACTCCTGGGGAAGACCACCTTCTCACTCCATCCCCCACTTCCAGCTCCCCATCCATCTTGCTGAGAGCCACCTCTACCACTCAGGAAAACCTAACACTCATCCTTTGAGCCCATGTGTGATCCAATTCTTCTGGTGCAATGGGCAAGAGCTTGGGATACAGAAAGCTGTCTCCCTGGCCCACTCCCTTGCGATAAGGCAGAGGGTCTACTGAGTTGATGAACACAAGCTGACTGCAGACCGCAAAGCTCCAAGAGCATCCTGTAACACATACCCACTCAGGCTTCAGGAGTTGCAGACACCCACCCCTGGACACTGCCCTGGGGCCAGAGCCCATAAGCGCTCCCCACGGCCTCCGAACTGTTCATCTGCAAGTTCCCCCAAGGGGTTTGAGCAGTGGGGTGATGGAAGGAGCAAGCCTCATCCTTGTTGTGTGTCCTGCGAGGGGAATAGGGAACTCTCTGGTTTCACGACATTATCTATGGTAATTACGGCCAGCCACATGGCCTCTAATATTTCTGTTTCCATCATCCCTTTCAAACCAGGGAGCTCGATTTCAAAGCAGCATCTCTCAGCATCCTCTTTGGCACCACAGAGCTGCTCAAGAACACAGGTGCTTCTCACCCCAGTCATGTCTGAACCTTTCCACAGTCCTGGGGCATGTGGCTTAGAAGATATCTAAACAAGTTTCACATTGTAGATTCACTAGAATCCCATCTAACTCAGCCTTTTAAGTGTCTCTTTTTACATTATATCTGGGCTAGTCCTGCATGCTGGCTTCTGTGGATTGAGTGTCCGCCACTGTCCTGTGAAGCATTTGGTTTGCTGACCAAGCAGAGGGTCAGTACCTCATCCAACTTTCTAATTAGTGAGTCCTGATACACCTCCCACATCAATCATGTAGGCACAATCCAATGTTAAATGTTATCCACCTGGTCTAACCATCTTAGAGAACACTTTTGCACTCATGTTTCCTGGGCTTGTGTCAATAAAAAATAAAAAGCTCTGTTAGGTGCATCACTTGCACAAAGAGACCACCAGGCAGGCTTTGTGTGTGTGAGTAACATGGCTGTTTTATCTCCCCAGGTGCCAGTGGGCAGAGTCTGAAAAGAGAGCCAGCAGAGGGTGGTGGGATAGGAGTTGGTTTTGTAGGTTTGGGGTGGGCAGTGGAAAGTTACAGTTCAGGGCAGTTTTGCAAGCCAGGGGGGTGTTGCCGGGTGGAGGTGTCATGAGATGTATGGTCACAAGGGTAGAGATGATCTATGACAAACAGGAATGATTGTAAGGGTGGGGGGTATCAGTTGCAAGCAGAGGGGAAGGTGCAGTAAATTCCATAGTTACAGGGGTGGGGATCTTGAGAAACCTAATTTCTTGGAGGGAGTTTCTCAAGGCTGAGCAGGAACAATGGTCAAATGTTGCAGCGGGAGAGCAATCAGTTGAGGCGGGAACTAGTTGTTTCACTTCTTTTTCTGGCCATCTAGTTACTTCAGACTTTCTGGCTCCTGGAGACCACCAGGAGGAGCATGTGCAGGTCACCAAGGCTGTAATAGCCAGCCTGGAGTTGGAGGCCTGTCAGACTCCATAACTCGGTGTATAGAGGCACATTTTCTATGGCAAGGCCTTCATTCCCTTCCTGGCATTGCTGGAATAAAGCTCTTGTTCTCAGCTCAGAGGCAAGGGGCATTAGGGGCCATCCCTCTATGCATGAACTACCCTTTGGAGGTCATTCGAAAGTTTTAATAAATAGATATTTCTAAGTTATTTTATTTTTTAATTGACAAAAAATGTCTATGTTTATCATGCCCGATGTGGTCTTTTGATGTGTACCCATTGCGCAGTGGCACAGACTGATCTTTTTTGTACTGAGAACATTTAAAATGTATACTTGGCTATTTTCAAGAATACAATGTAATGTTAGTTACTAGAGTCTGAATTTTAATTTAAATATTTTTTAATTTTTTAAATGCAAGGAGAAGCAGGTTCCTTCATACATGAGAAAGGGCTGCTTTCACGGTAAGGAATGCTCAGAAGGAGCACAGAGTTCAGCAGTTCTCAGCCTGTCTTTACCCAAATGTTCCATACTTTGAGTCTCTCTTCCCCTCAGTTCCCTGGACTTGGCATGGGAGCCTTGCAGAATCATCTGTTCAATCGTCACTGTGATTCTGGGACTCTTACAGACAGCCTCTGGAGATAATCACATTCACATCTGACTTGCGGCTACGGGGGAAGGGAGTACCTTTGGAATTGCCATGGAGATGTTTTATTTTCTACCTGTAACCTATGTGGAGAATTCAAAGCTTTAAGCCTGTCATTTTATCTGGATATGCTCCCCAGGCAAGTCAGGAGCTGCCAACTATGCAGCCACCTCAGCCACTAAGTGGTATGGCCAATGACTAAATCGACATCTTGCCTTCTACCTGCACGTGTGGTACAGCTGCAGAGGCAAGCCAAGTGCCTGTGATTTCACAGCACACAGCAAGTCACCCGTGCCCCCTTCTTCCTTGGTGAACAGATTAGATGTTCATGTGTTAAATGTATAATCAATTAAATTTCAGAATCCAATTCCAGAGGGGCTCTGTTTCCTAGGGCCACATCTGGGAGCAGTAACTATATTGCTCAAGGTATTGGCAGAAAAGAATTTGTATACCCGCGGGGAGCATGAAGGATGTTAGAAAGGGACTATTTTCAAAATTTTTTCAACCAAAAACAATCCTATACTTAACAAGATTCCTTCACATTACAATTAAATGTAAGGTCCTCGAGTAAAGACATTTCTACTGGTTTCTTTTACTGTCCCTGTAGAGGGTAAACCAGGCCCATGTAGAGAGCAAGGGGTCAGCAAATAGTTGATGACTGAATAAAGGAAAGATGGTAAAACACGGTTTATGAAGGAGCTTAAACATCAGACGCCTCCCAAAATTGGAATTGCCACAAAATAGTTTATGATCACACATTTCATAACTAAAGAACATTTTAAATGCACGCTTTCCGTTAGTTGAGCATAAAATCAAATCCCAAAGTGTCCAAATATGAAACGTAGAGCTGGGTGAATTTTCACAAAGGAAACATTGCTTGTGTAGCCACCGCCCAGGTGAAGGGAAAACAAGAAACAGTAACAGCACCCAAAGGCTCCTTCAGATTCCTTTTCAGGCACAACCCCCTTCCTCAAAGATCACCGCAACCCACTCACACTTAGACTTTGCGTTCTATCACCAAAGATAAATTATTTCCTGCACGTGAAGCACGTGTGCACGCACACACACTCAGACGGAACAATACCGAATCTCACTGTGTCCGGTTTTCTTCACTCAGCACTGTCTTTCAAAGATTCCTCTTTGCCATTCGGTGTGGTATGACAGGATTGAGCTCTTTTTCACTGTTTCGTATGACATTATGTGAATGGACTACGTTTGTTTATCCATTTTACCAAGTATGAACGTTGGCTTCTTTCCAGTTTTGTTACAAATGCTGCTACTGTGAGAATTCTTATATGTAGCTTTGGTAAGCAAATGCTTTTATAGTTCTCAGTTATTACCTAAGAGTGGGATTTCCTGGGCAATAAAGTATCCATTCGTTCAGTTTTTATAGATATTGCCAACCAGTTTTACAAAATGGTTGTAACAATTTACACTCCTACCAGCCTAGCATGAGCATGAAGGTGACAAATCCTCACAGAACTTTGTATTGTCAGTCATTTGCATTTTAGCCTTGGGGCTGACGGAGTATTCATTGAGATCTCACTGTGGTTTAAATTTGCACTTGAATTAGGAGGTTTAACACTTTTTCATATACATACAAGTCTTTTGGATATAATCTTTTGCAAAATGCCTGTTCAATCTCTTACTCATTTTTCTATTGAATTATCTTTTTTTCTTATCAATTTAAAAGATTAACTTATTCTGGATATGAGTCCTTTCTCAGATAATAATCTTCTCCCACCTGTGGCTTGCACAGTTACTCTATTAATGGTGTGTTTTGATAAACAAAAATTCTTAATTGTATCTTACATGCACTGATCTTTTAAAAAGTATTTTATGGTGAGTAGCACATGTATTTTCTGTTGAAATACCTTTGTCTACAACATGGCATTAAGCCATTGTCCAATGCTCCTTTTTAGAAATTATAGCAATATTCCTTTTCCACTTAGATATAAAAAGTATCTGGAGTAAATTTTATGTATGCAATGAAGAAGGAATCAATATTAATATTCTTAAAAAATGAATTTACAATTGACACAGACTTACTCATTTATGTATTGCATTGATAATTAGCTTACGTGTGTTAGTGAAAATTTTGTTCTATTCCATTCCTCTATTTGCCTATTTTTGTGCCAGTTGTCACACTGTCTTAATTGTGAAACTTTACATGAACGTTGATGAGATGGGAGAGTTTCCTGACCCCCTCATGGGACTTGAGGGGAGTTGGGGTGGGGAGGTGGTTGCTACTTTTGCTCAAACCCCTTGTAGGAATGGGAGCATGCAGGTGAGTCAGTGCAGGAGCCAGGGCAAGTGCCTTTAGACATAGGCAGGAATTAATCCTGTACCTGCTGGTGGCAGCAACTAGCAGTTGTCTGCAACCTCTGGAGCCCCAAAGGGTGTGTGTTACAAACAATGCCCTTTAGCTGCTGCCTTCCATGGATGGCTAAGTGTTAACCAGCTCAGTGGAGAGTCAGAGTGACATTCCCTGCCCTCTTGGTACCCAAATTCTTGTCCAGCATTCAGGAATAATCAGGTCACATGGACTTGAAAGATGGTGAATGTGGAGGTTTTACTGACTGATGAAAGTGGCTCTCAGTGGGATGGGGAGCTGAAAAGGGGATGGATTGGGAAGATAATCTTATCCTGGAGTTTGGCTGTCCCTGACTGAACTCCTCCCTGACTCTCCAGGTGCCTCTTTGTTTTCAGATGCTTATTCTTTTCTCTCTTTGTCTGCTGTGCCACTCTGCTCCTCTGCCAATGGAGTTAGGGAGTATGGGTACAGGATGGGGGTTGTGGTGGGCTATGGTGGTTTTGAAATAAGCACTATGTGGGCAGAAAACAGGGATAACTGTTTTAATTTAGGGCTGTGGTTTCCAGGCTTGAGGGTGGGGCCTTTGCCTAGGAACTACCCTCTCCTACCCAGTATTTCCCTGCCTTCTGTCCCTGTCATTTATATCTGGTCATAGAAACCCTCCATGTTTGTTCTACTTTAAGACTGTCTTGGCTATTATTGGTCATTTGCATTGACATAAAAAATAAAAATAAAAGAAACAGCACACAATCCAATTTGGGGTTCACCTTACTTTTTTGTTTTCTCTAAGATTTTTTGTACCCAAATTTAAATTTTCTTGGTAGATTATCTATGTACACACACCTACACACACACACACACACACACACACACCCTGTACCCATCTATACATAGCTAACAAACTGTGCTTCCTGGCCCATGTGCACTTTTGTAATCTCCTTACACATTGACTCTTGACCATGTGACTAATGCAGGCTCAGGCAGCATCAGCCAGCAATGTCCATTTTGAGGCTTGGTCTCCAGGAATACTCACTTTTGGGATGCTTCCTCTCAGAACCCAGATGCCAGGCTGTGATGGTTACCATAGCCCCTGGAAAGGCTCTGTGGCAGACCTGACTGTCACCTCTGGCTGAGGTCCCACCCAACAGCCAGCACTGACTTGCCAAGTGAATGAGGAAGCCATCCTGGAAACAGACCCTTAAGCCACCTTGGAGATCCCTCAGCTTGAGCCTTGTGGAGGGAGATGAACCACCCCTTCCTAGCCCTGCCAAAATTGCAGAATCATAAGAAAATGATTATCATTTTTCTGGGTCACTGATATTTGGGGTGGTGGTTTATGCAGTGAGGTATAGTTAAAATAGATGTGGGTATCAGAGATGAGTTGCTGACATTACAAAAATCAAAACCTTGGCAGCTTTAGGACTAAATGGTGGGAGGCTCAAAAGAAAATAAAGAAATTGCAATTGGAGGTTGGACAAAAGGGTATCTAATTTATGTACTAGCAGAGAACATAATGAAACTATCGTAAATGTAATATGGAAGAATGAACATTATCATATAGTCTTGTAGCTCTCATGTGAAGATTTCTAGGCAGAATATGGAAAATGCTGGCTGACTTTGTAAAAATCTGCCTGTGATAAAGTACAGGAGGCGTGAGGTGATAGAAAGAAGGAGATGATCAATTTTCAAGCAGAATTTGAAGCAGGTACAGGAGCCAGAAATTGCTGGGTTTAAAAATAAAATTGTTTCTTTTAGTCTCTCCTAGCAAAAGATTTGCAGTGTAAGAAATGGCCTGTAGGTGAGCAACCACTCCAAGGAGCTGTTGATAAAGCATAGCTTCAAGGTTAAGATCAGTTCCAGTGTAGAACCATTAGACCTTTTCTTATTACCACAAAAACTTAGGGTGGAGTCTTTTAGACTTAGCTAGGCAAACAGACGCTAAGAATCTTAAGAATACAGCTCACAAAATTTCTCAACTAAATGAACGTGTTTCTAAGACTATTTATGACATTTTACCACAGTATCTAGGCTGAGTACAAGAAAGGGAGAGAACTGAAGGCATTTTTTTAAGAGGGGGTTTTGTCTAATGAAGTCAACCCCAATTGGACTCATAGAAAACCCACAAAGATTTAAAGAAATTTATATTGACAGCAAAGGTAAAAGAAACAGATAAATTTAAAATGTGAAAAGACACTTTGGAGCCTATAATGTTTTATGTTACAAGAAGGAGGTTGAGAAAGCTGCTCATCTATAAACATGAACTATTACTTATGCAAAAGGTGTAAGGACACAGAGGATAGAGTCAAGAGCCCAGAGCCATGGAGAACCATTTTCTTTCTTTTTTTTTTTTTTTTTTGAGATGGAGTTTCACTCTTGATACCCAGGCTAGAGTGCAATGGTGCGATCTCAGCTCGCTGCAACTTCTGCCTCCTTGATTCAGGCAATTCTCCTGCCTCAGCCTCCTGAGTAGCTGGGATTACAGGCACGCGCCACCGTGCCCAGCTAATTTTTTGTATTTTTAGTAGAGACGGGGTTTCACCATGTTGACCAGGATGGTCTCAATCTCTTGACCTTGTGATCCACCTGCCTCAGCCTCCCAAAGTGCTGGGATTACAGGAGAACCATTTTCAGGCACAGAAGTTGGCTCTAAGAAAGGATCTAGTGTGACTAGAGAGCTGCTGTGGATGATGGACCACCTCGTGCCTTTTGTTTTCCCATCTGGTTGTTTTCCTGACCTTGCTTCACTATAACAGTGGATGTGTCGGGGTTGCTACAGATAACTTTTGTCTTTAGTTTGCAGAACTTCTGAATGAGAGCGGTGTACCTCAGGAAACTTACGAGCATTTGAATCTGATTGAGATGATGATATCCTGGACTTCAAGCCTGAAACTGATGTCATTATGAGATGAGATTTTTGAGGGCTTCTGGGCTAAAAGTGATGGTTATCTTTGTATGTGGGAAAGAGCTGAATCATTGAGGTCCACAAGGGAGACTGTGGCAACTGTTACTTTGGCTGCAATGCACCACACCCTCCCGTGTTCATATCCTTGTGTGGTCTCCTCCAACCCCGATGGCAAATGTGACCATTTCAATAGATGTGGCCAATGTGATATTCATCTTGCGAATGGTTTCATAAGCACATGTGCTTTGGGGTATGTTCTGTTGAAATGATTGTTTTTGAAACACTCTCAGAACCCAGGCATGATATTGTGGAAAGCCCAATAGTCACGTGGAAACATATTATCAAACACAGCCGACGTCCTGACAGACAACATTAGCTAAGCTCCCAGCCGAAGCCAATAGCAATTCACCATCCATGAGATGAAGCCATCTTGAAGTGCATCGTCCAGCCCTAGTTGATTCACCCCAGGAGATGCCATGGAGCAGAGACCTTGTATTAATTACTCTCCTATTGCTGCCATAATGAATTCTCACACATTGAGCAACTTCAAACCCATTTATTATCTCACAGTTTGCTTAGGTAAGAAGTTGAGGCACAGCATAGCTCAGCTAGATTCTCTGCCTAGAATCTCAAAAGGTTAGAAATCAAGGATTGATTGTGTTCTTTGCTCAGGGCTGTGAGAAAGATTCACTTGCCAGGACATATAGATATATCTTTGGCAGAATTCAGTTCCCTCTCCCATGACCTGCTTCGTCTTTAAGCTAGCAGTAAGATGGGCTTTGAACCTTTAACACCACCTTTTTTGCTGTTAAGAGCTCATGTACCTACACTGGGCCCACTCAAATCCAGGTAATCTCTCTAGCCTGATGTCATATTTCATAAAATAATCCCTCAACTTATATTGTACCAAATGCTCAGATTCTGGGATAAGAAGGGGCATTTTGGTGAAGTCATTATTCTGCCTACCATGGGTAAATTTTCACCCTTTGGCTCTGCCCCAATCTCAGAATCTCAAGAAAATAAATAATTATTTTGGTTAGATTAAACCTATAAATGTTGGGGTGGTTCATTATACATTCATAGAATGTGTCTATATATGTGTGTCTGTATGCGTGTGTGTATAAAACGCATATATTAGGGTAGTTTATGACATGTCCATAGAATTGTAATGCATAATGAAATGTTACATACATATATATTTCACATATCATATATGATTGGTAGACGATTTAGCTCTTATAGTGATTCCTGGAATAAGTGTTTGCCTAACAGTTTTCTGGTTCTGTCATAATAAGAGGTGAAAATACAATCGAAGAACAATTTTCCGTGGTGAATGGCATAGATGAACAATGTGGTTGAGGCACTGTGAGTGATTGGACACCATACCCCACTAATTTGGTCCATTGAGCGTAGGCAGATTTGGCTGGATCATACAGATCCACATTACTGTAATAATGCTTTTGCTGATAAAACAAGGATGGCAATTGTTCTCAGGTGCTTATGTGGTTGATGAATAAAAATCCTTGAATTCATTGAATTGAAAATTGTGTAAATGTATGTTTAAAATTTGTGTCTTATTTCCTGTAATGGAAGGTGAGCCTGAAATAATATATGCAGGTGATTTTACACATATGTTGCATTTCTTAGCTCATTGTACTCTTTTCAGATTGACATAGATTGACATACTCTTTCAGATCGACATGCTCCTGACATTCTAGAAATGTTGTCAGGAGCAAAGCGTCATATATGTTCCAGTTAAATGATCTTTTCTGTACCCTCTGTGATTTTCCCAGGACAACATAGTGAGGATTCTTTAATGCACTTCAAATTATTTAGAAATGTGTCACAAATAATTTAAGACTAATCCTGTTAAAATATTGATGTTTGCAAGTGAGATACTTTATAAATAGAGCAATTCAAGGTTATCTCTATAAAATTCATCTTGATTGCATTTTGATATCTTCCTAAGTTTGTGTGCTATAAGCTTTCTATCCATCCCTGCTCCAACCTCATGCATTCTCTGCCTTTTCCACCAGGCTCTAAACTCATAGGTGCTGACCAGAATAGAATGTACCAATAGACTACATGCCCTCTGCTTCCAGGAGAGATTTAGCTACTAGGGAGCTCTGGCAAGAGATGGGAGGGCGGGTAGGTGGTAAAATCAGTGTGCTCACTCTTTTCACTCTCTCCCTGTGGGATCTCTGCAGATTGGCTGTGTTCCTTGACTGACAATCACAACTCCCCTTCTCTGTGTTGCAATAACTGCACTTCCACCAGCCCTGTGTGGCTTGGGGTGCCATGACTCGCCATTGTCACTTGCTCCAGGATATAGACTTTCCCTCGTGGACTCTTGACATCCTGGTCACAGGGTAAAATCGTTCCTTTTATAAATGTTCTGATGTAAAATCTTCGTAAATACATGTACGTCATCTCATTCCTACCAGGACATTAATTCATAAAAGATAGGATGATTTATCTTCCAGCATATTTTATTTAAAACTCTGAGTTAACTCATGGGATTGGAATCCAAACTTGACTTCATTTGTCATGTGCTTTATAAGAAGGAAAAACATTGCTAAACTTACTGGCCCAAAAAATAAAGTTCAACCTCTGAATTAAGTCCTATAAGCCCTTTAGAAGTAATAAGAGCTTATAATAATGCCAGTAATCAATCCATGACAAGAGATAGTGACTCCTAGAATTCCTGAGTGTCCGCACTGGATGGGGACTTTAAGTTCATTTGGTCTCACCCCTTCTTTTTTTTATGTGGAAAAACAAAGATCCAGAAAGTTGAAATCATGTCCCAATTTTACAGTGTGAGGAGTGGGTCCAGGTGCTACCAGCGGGAGGCTACATGCCGAGTGGAGACAATTGTGAACTGAGAATCTGGAATTTGGTTCCTACCAACAAGTGAACCCCAAACACTGAATCTATGCCAGGACCTGTTCCAGAAGTGAACAAGGCAAACATCGCCCCTGCTCTCATGCACCTTCCATTCTTTTGGAGAGACAGAAAGTTAAAAGCTGGCCAAGTAACTATGATTTTTTATTATAACTATAACTGAGACAAATAATAGGGAAGCCTACCTTAGGAAGCAGCCAGAGAAGCCACTTCTACAGAGGTGATGCTTAAGTATGTAATTAAGTGATTCATTAATTTAAGCCCCCAAATGTGCTCATCAAGTACTTACTGTGTCCCAAGTACTTTTCTGGGACTTAATGATGAATAAAACCTGGCATTGTATTTTAGTAGAAGAAAGAGATGATCAGTTTTAAAAACTGAAGACGTTAAATGATAAGGGTTACGATGGTGATGGACAAGGTTCATTGGGAATCTATGAAAGATATTTAATGCAATTAGAAGAGTTCTCCAAAAAAGTGATGCTCACAGCTGGATATCAATCAATCGAAAGACATTTCGATGGAAATTGAAAGGGGTAGAAATAACATTGATTGAATTCATATCATTGATTTAATTGAAATCATAGCATTTCAGTTGAAAGGGGTAGAAACAGCATTCATTTCAGGTCCCCAAAGTAAACAAAGCCGAAAATGCATAGGGGCGCCAAGGCCCTGTAGGGGGCAGCAGAGAACACTTGGAGGACAGAGGTTGGAAAGGCCAAGGTGGGAGGAAAAGCTGGTGCGAGGGGACCTTGGAGAGGGCTAGGCAGCCAGACCACAGGCCTCTCCAGGTCTTGGTAAGGCTTTTAGCCATTAGACCAGGCACAGTGGCTCCCGCCTCTAATCCCAGCACTTTGAGAGGCTGAGGTGGGTGGGTCACTTGAGTTCAGGAGTTTGAGACCAGCCTGGGTAACATGGTGAAACCCTGTCTCTACAAAAAGTACTGAAATTATCCAGGCATGGTGGTGAACACCTGATGTCCCAGTTACTTGGGAGGCTGAGGTGGAAGGATCCCTTGAGCCCAGGAGGTAGAGGCCTCAGTGAGCCAAGATTACACCACTGCACTCCAGCCTGGGCAACAGAGTGAGACCCTGTCTCAAGAAAAGAAAGAAGGATTTCATTCTCATGCTAATAAAGACATACCCGAGAATGGGTAGCTTATAAAGGAGGAGGATTAATTGACTCACAGTTTCACATGGCTGGGGGACCTTAGGAGACTTATGATCATGGCAGAAGTAGAAGGGGAAGAAAGGACCTTCTTCACAAGGTGGCAGGAAGGAGAAGTACCCATCAAGGGTGGAAAAGCCTCTAATAAAACCATCAGGTCTCGTAAGAACTCACTCACTATCACAAGAACAGCACAGGGAAACTGTTTTCATGATTAAATTACCTTTCACCAGCTTCCTCCCAGGGCACGTGGGGATTATGGGCACTGCAATTCGAGATGAGATTTGGGTAGGGACACAGCCAAGTCATATCACTGTTATCTATGAGCACTGGGAGGCCACTGAAGAGCCTTAAGTGTGTGTGAATTTGTATATATGTGTGTATATTCGCATACATTTTTACACATGTGTGTATATTTGCATGCATTTGTATATGTGTGCCTTTGTGTGCATTTGTATGGTGTGTATTTGTGTGTGTGTATGGGTATATTTATATATATGTGTGTATATTCGCATACTTTTTTTTGTGTATATTTGCATGCATTTGTATATGTGTGCCTTTGTGTGCATTTGTATGGTGTGTATTTGTGTGTGTGTTTGAGTGTGTGTATGGGTGTATCTGTATATATGTGTATAATTTATGTGTTTGTATATATGTGTGTATTTTAAGTGTTTGTATATGTGTGTATATCTGTATGTGTGCATTTACATATATGTATGTATGTTTGTGTGTCCCTATTTGTGCATGTATTTATTTGTGTGTGTGTGCCACCAGAGACAAAGAGTACTCTTCTTGCAGCATGGGTGAAAAGAAGACAATCATGTAAGGAGTTAGGAAAAAGGTGACTAGGTGGTCAGAGCATCATGTGCAAAGGCCCTGAGATCAGCAGAGCTTCGCACTTTTCTTTGAGGAACTGAAAGAAGACCAATGTGTTAGATCATCATAATTGAGGCAAAGAGTTGCAAAATGAGGTTAGGATTAGGCATGGGCCAGACCGTGCTAATGTGAAGGGCCATGAGAAGAAGCCCTTCCTACCTCCTGGGTGCGAGCATCCTGGGAGGCACTGATGCCTTCTCATGTTCATCACTTACTGGCTGTGTGACCATGGACAAGTCTCTGGTCTTCTCAGAGCCTCAATATCCTTATCTGTCAAATTGAGCAAATACAGCCACCATTGCAGGACTGCCCAGGAAGAGTAAATGAGGTGCAACACACATAACTTGCTTGGTGCCCCTATCATGATTTGATATGAGGCAAGTGTCCATACTTCAGTTTTCCCACCAGCAAAATGTTGATGTTGACCTGGGTCAGTGAGTATGGAACTGTGCATGTATCAGAATTATCCAGAAGCATGTTATGAATACAGACCCCCATCTCCCATCCCCAGGTCAAAACTAAGTCCACTGACCTGGAATTCGCAGGGGTGGAGCCTGGGATATTGCATTTTCAAAAAAGCACACCGAAGTGACTGATGTCTGGAAGCTATTGGTCAAGACACCCTCAAAAGGCTCCTTGGACACCAAACATGCCATGAGTCAATGCTCCTAACTCCGGCTCTATAGCTTGCTTTGTGTGTGACCCTCTGGAGGTCACCTCTGCAGCCCATTTATGCGCTCCAGCCCTCCAGCAGAGCCTCTGCAGCTTACGTTGGGTGCTTCTCTCCCTGTCTCTGTTTCATAATCAAATTATCACAGCAACCAGATGTGACAGGCTCCCTCTCCAACCCATTTAAACATCTCTGAGGGCACCATTTAGGACCCAAGCCTTTTATCATTTGCCAGGCCCCAGCCCTAGAAGCCTGGAAGAACTCCTCATGCTAATTAGCAATGAAATGTCCTTCTGCCAGAAGAATCTGATTATGGGGTCCCGAGGCAGCTGTGGACTGTCACAGTCCCATCTACCTGGGGAGAGCGTATCATGGGGCTCAAGCTCCTGGAACAGGATGCCCACTTCCTACAAAATCCCCATTTCCAAACATTTTGTGCGTCTGTACTTTTCTCTGTATTTTTGAAAATGTGCTGCATGTAAGCTCGTGTTTCCACAGGAAAATAAATGCACATTTGCAAACTGATTGACCCGACTCCAGAGCCCACAGGCTACTTGGAGTCTGGTGGTGCATCTGTGTCCCACAGTGCCTCTTCCAAGGCACCGGAGTGAGTCCACACCCTGTCACTCACCATGCACAGCTTGTTGTGTTTCTTTCCAGATTTTTCCTACAGTGTGCTTTTCTCTCTAGATACATGGGATTATACTATGCATGTTGCTTCTCCTTTGAACAAACGGATACATACAGAAAAGGAGCCCAGAGTTTGAGATGAAAGATCTAAGCTCGTATTCTAGCTCTGCTTAGTATGTAGACTTGGAAATTGGAATATGACTCGCTGAGATTACATACCCTCACTGTTAACCTAGGGGAATTTGACAATATACCAGAGAGTGCCTTGCCTTAAAAGTAAGCTTGGTGTGTGGGAAAGCTCTGTGTGCCTGCATAGCATATAGCAGCTGCTGTAATGATGCTGGTGGGATAACAACAGCTGACATTTGTTAAGTACATACTATATCTCAACACTGTGCTACTGGCTGGAAATGCATTCATGTCATTGCAAAATGACTCTAAAAGGTAGGTAAACACTTGTTTTGTAGGAAAATCTGGCTGGAAACAGTATGACACTATTTACAGTTTTCATTTACTTTGTTCTCATGAATATTCATGCCTCCCTGAAAAAAATGATAATGATTTTAATTACCGAGTACTTTCCGTGACCCTTTTAGGGCATTTCACAATATTAGAACCATGCATTGTATTATATTAAACTTCTGAAATTTGAAAATATTCCAAATTCTGAAGCATTTCTGGCCATATGGTTTTGAATAAGGGATTTGGGGCTGCATGTATTATACCACTTTTGAAGATGGTAAACCTGACACTAAGAAGGGTTTAAGTATTTTCCCAAGATCAGTAGTTAAGTATGTGGGCTGGGATTTGAACCAAAACTTTCTGATACCATAGACCATTCCATTTCTACCAGAATATTTATGCTAAAAGTGACCTTAAAAGATGAAAGAAAACTTGAACTAAGTGTCCCCTAAATATTGTTTTTCAGGCTGAGGTCTATGGCTCTCAAGTTAAAGCAGCCCCCATTTATATTTTTCCAATGCAGTCATGCTTCATATTTTATTAAACAAACTTATTGTTCTATTTGGAATGCAGGAACACGTAATCTTTACGTTTTTTTATAGTATGCCTTGGTGAGGCATCTGTCTGGGTCAGCATTGTATCCAGGAAACAGAATTACATTTAGATGGCCCATCTGAAAAGCCCACAAGAAAGAAAATAGATTCAGAGGTAAGGGAAGGGTGAAGAGACACAGGAATTAGCAATCCCAGGAAGCAGGTGCCGCCCCAGCTGTGAAGTGGAAGGAGGAGAACATAGAGTAATCAGATCCCAGAAAGGGCTGGAGCTGCATGGGCGAGTTCCCCAGAAAGGAGCTACAGGGGGACAAGGACAGCCTCTGCCTGACTCTGCCACCAAAGTATGGAGTAAACAGCCAAAAACACCCTGTCTGTCTTTGATCCTGCCTTCGATCTCCCGTCAGTGCTGCCCAATGCAAATCCAAACAAAATTGAGAAGGCAAAGAACCCAGAATATGTTGTTCTTTAGGGTTTACCCTCACTGAGTATAGAGCATGATAGCAAAAAGTAGACTGTGTATCTGTGGGCACAGTAGATGGAGAATAACCAGTTCAAGGGAGGCCAAGGGTTGCTCCTGAGTTGTGACATGTATTGAATGGTGGTTGGGTATGGGAGCTCTGTACCTGGGATGCCTCATGTATGTCAGCTCAGACTGCCATAACAGAATACCATATATTGGGTGGCTTCAATAACAGAAATTTCTTCTCTCACACTTCTGGAGGCTGCAAGTCCAAGGTCAAGGCGCCAGCATATTCAGGTTCTGTTGAGGGCCATCTTTCTGGCTAGCAGGTAGCTGCCTTCTCACACCATCCTCATGTAGCAGAGGGAGATACAGCTTTGGTCTCTCTTTTTCCCTTCTTACAAAGATGCCAGTCTCATCATGAAGGTCCCAACTGCATGACTTCATCTAAACCTAGTTACCTTCCAAAGGTCCTTCTTTCAAATACCATAACATTAAAAGTTGTTAGGACTTCATTACATAAATTTTGGGGTGCACAATTCAGTCTATAGCACCTTGATTGAACTTGAAATTTCTTTGTGGCATTCACCAATTCAGTCATTAATTTGGAAACAATTTTGGGGCATTTGCAATTGCTTTAATCCTCCTTTTTTTCTCTCTCATACTACACTTACTATGGGTGCCACATATTTAACATCATTCAATCATAAATCATTTTATAAATGAGGGAACCAAGGCATGTAACACTCATTGGCTAAAGATTGGGGCCAGATGTGATGGTTCATGTCTATAATCCCAGCACTATGGGAGGCCAAGGCAGGTGGATCACCTGAGGTTAGAAGTTCAAGACCAGCTTGGCCAACATGATGAGACCTCATCTCTACTAAAAATACAAAAATTAGCTGGGTGTGGTGGCGTGTGCCTGTAGTCCCCGCTACTCAGGAGCTGAGGCAGGAGAATCGCTTGAAGCCAGGAAATGGAGGCTGAATGAGCCGAGATTGCACCACTGCACTACAGTCTGGGCAACAGGGCAGTGGCAAGTCTCTGCTTCAAAGATAGATAGACAGATAGATAGATAGACAGACAGATAGATAGACAGACAGACAGACAGATAGATAGATAGATAGACAGACAGACAGACAGACAGACAGATAGATAGATAGACAGACAGATAGATAGATAGACAGACAGACAGATAGATAGACTGATAGACAGACAGACAGACAGACAGACAGATAGACAGACAGACAGACAGACAGACAGACAGACAGATAGATAGATAGATAGATAGATAGATAGATAGATAGATAGATAGAGTGAAAGATTGAGAAAGTTTCATTGGCCAGTACCATTCTTGTGAAAGTATATTTTATTTATTCAAAAGAAATATTTATTAACTTTCCGAAGGATATGTCGAACCACAAAAAAAGCTTCCTGGTTTAAGCCTTCCAAAGGAGGAGCCCTCTGTAAATCCCAGAGCCCCTTGATTGAAGAGCACCTGATGGTCTGGGACTGTAAGTTGGAGAGCAATGCTGAAATAGAGTTGCATCCTTCTGCATCATGTGGATTTGAAGATGGGAGTGGTGCTAGAAGCCGGAAAGAAAGGGGAGCTCACAAGATTAGTGTCCGTGGTAGCAGGTGGAATGTGAAACAAGGGAACAATAAAGATGATAAATCAGCCATTTCAGACTCATGGGTGAGAAGGAAGCCTGGGAAAGTTTGTCTGTTTTTTGTAATTGTTTGCTATGTATGGGAACGGAATGTTAACCCTCCTCCACCAAGAACCAGGCTTTGGTGCAGATGGGTATTTCAGGCAACGCTAAGAGGATGAGTTCTCCTTCCAACTTATCATGGAGTAAAACTAGTTTAGCACATGTCAAAAAGGGAGCAAAAGGACACCAGGGTGGCCTCAATTTTATGGAAGAATAACGGCATGTTGTCTAAGGCTACATTATCTATGAATGATAGAGCTTACCCTTGAATTCCTATTTGTCTGACTTCAATGACGGAATTATTAGCACTCTTCTGTAATGTTTCTAAAGTGATTGACATTGTGAGTATTGCTTTAAAGGGTAAAATAAATACATTACAAACAAATGCCTTTTTCAAAGACTTAAATGGTAGCCGTCCCTTTTCTCCTTGAATGCCAAAGGTGACGGAAAGCTCGCTGCCTCCCAAGGAACCAGTTAAAACGTTAAGATTCCTTGGGGGTAGAAATGTATTCTATGAAACAACGCTTTTAATGCTAGAATCTCTTCATCTAAATTCAAAGTTTTAAGATAGCATCCAAGAAGTATTTCCTCCACATTATCTAAATGTCTTTTCAATTCCAAGAAGGAGAAGTCACAGCTATAATGACCATTTTCTCCTCAAGGCTAGGCATCCACAATGTGGTGAATGAATATTTATATGGCAACCCATGATTCTAGATTCCTTCTCCAAAGGTTGCGTAGTCCAGTTAATGATGAGCTTTAAAGAATGAATAAGCATATTTGAAATGAGTAGAACTTGTTTTTAACCAAACTGTATGTACAGGATATTAATCACAACAATTTCCCTTCTACTGAGCCTAGAACATGTTGGGAGAGGCCTGAGAAAGAATTTGAGATGGCAGCTTATAGAGTGATGGAGTGAAAACCACCATCTGGTAAGTACAGAAGATTGCATCTGAGAGGAGGCTGAGAAAGCACCCTATCTGCAGAGGAGCAAAAGGTTTGGTTCCCAATCAAGAGGGAAGAAAAATTAGGTAGGAAAGTCTGTCTCTAGTAAGGATACCAGGTACCTTGTGGAAAAATGGCAGCACCATTACAGGGTTGAGATGTCCTAGGAACGTTGTAGATATTGGTTGGCATGTCAGGCTGAGGGAGAATGACAGCAGCCATCATCACTGTCTTCCTTATTTCCCGGCTGTGGTAATTCCACTGCAAAGGTCCAAGTCATCCTGAATCACTGTCAAAGGCTTTTCAGGTCCCCTGCCAAGGAACGTACGGAAAGTCTACGGTCAACAACCAAGCGGGAGACAGAAGAGAAAGCAGTGACAGCAGTGGCGGTGGAAAATTCAGTGACGAATTTTTATGGGATTCAGTAGAAGAGCCAGCAGGTGCAACCCGGGGCTCTGGGACCAACTGCGAATGGGTCAGCGCTCTACACAGGAAAGCAGCAGCTGGGGGTAATTGAAATGTCAGCCAATAAGAACGGTGGGGCTGATGGTGTGATTTAATCACAAAATGGAGTGAAAGTTCTAGATTTTTAGATATTCTTAGAAATGTGCATGTTTATTAATTTTGACTGTGGACACAGAAAACAAATGACACTAATGAAGGTGGGCACACTGTAGATGAAACCTCAGGCAGTGGTTTGAATAAAATTGGTCATATCGATTAATGTCTGCTTTCAATGTGTCTCAACTCTTTTTTTTTTTTTGATGTCACTAAAAATTTTTCTGTCATATAAGCAAAACCAGATATATAAAAAAACACAGTGATATCTTTGAAAATGTACTATTTGAAAACAAATAAAAATGTAAAAATAGATGGAAACAAAAAAGAGAAAATAAATTTATTTTTAGTCATAAAAATAGATATTCTAGCTCCCTGGATAGGCTCGGTCACTTTTGTGAAAGTTATTATTTTTTCCGAATTAATTTATAACTTAAACACAACTCTAACTCAATCTGAATGTCATGTTGTATTATTTGTCAAAGTGACTCTAAAGGATGTCCCCCAAAAATAAACATAGGAAAATATCCAAGACAGTTTTCTTTAAAAAGATCACTGGTGAAAGGCTTATTCTGCCCTATGGCATGTTTACTGTAAACCTCAAACAATTTAAATCCTGTGTTGGCAATAAGGGAGATAGAAAATGGGCAAGAAAAATGACAATCTATTGTTTAAACTTTAATATATGGAAGGGAAGTGGTTCACATTCGAAATTAGTAATGATTTGTTAAATCATATTTTGAAATTTGGTTCAGTGAAAAATGAGGTGAACACTTATCTAACACGGCAGGAAAATTAACTGCAGAGAAAACAATGCTTTGACTATGAAGGGTGAAGTAATAATAAAAAATACAGACATATAAAAAGAGGACTGAGTAAAATTTATAAAAATAAAATGAAGGTCTAAAAATTACAAATAAAAAGATAGATAGGTTTACTAAATAAAATATTATTCATATACATGTGTACACATGATGACGTAAGGGATTAATGAAAGAGGAGATAGAAGCCCTAAGCGGTAATAAATAATCACAGAGGTAGAACGTTCATCAGAAAAGTTACAAACAAGGAAATGTCTCTGTTTTACATGCATAGTAATGAATGATGTATTAACATATTGAAAGCTATTACAGGACTGATAGAAAATGGTCCTTCTGGTCTCTTAATTGATAGGGCAGGAAATAGACACACGGTAGATAAAATGTGCATTTCAATTGCATGTTTTGATTCTCCACTGTGTTTCATTATGAGAAGCTGATCTTTAAATAAATCTTCATTTAGTCAAACCAGAGATCAAAAAAGAATCACATAGCTACACAAAGAAATACCTACCTCTAAGCCTAAAAGGTTTAAAAGGCACAGTTAATTCTTTAGTTGTTCTTATTACCTGGAAAATCAAAGTCATAAAATATGATCAAATTTCCCATTTCCGTAACTATGGTTTGACAAGTTTGTCAACAGTCTTGACATTCTATATGAAAATGTATGCAAATTTGTTAGAATGATTATGAAAAAATACATAAGCATTCTGGATCACTGTATATTCACGAGCAGTCATGCATAGAGGTTTGTGTTTATGAATCTACTGGCACAAAATATCCAGTATATTGATTTAATTCTTTCAGGTTCACGAGAAAATGTAAAAAAAAGACAATATGTAAGTGGTGTCTTTATGTCTGATCAAGCAAAACAGAACTGATATCATGGCGAGTTGTAACATCAATATTTAACATGTGATTATTTTTTAGATATTAGGAGTTAGAAACGTAGTGAGGAAATAAAATCATGTGACAAAAACAAGTAGAATGTCAAAATATCAACAACCTCCTAATTAGAGGTCTTTGCCATGTTTATGTAATCTTTCTCTCCCTCCTTTCCTCCCTTCCTTCCTTTTTTTGGAGACAGGGTCTCTCTCTGTCACCCAGGTTGGAGTGCCCCATGGTGTGATCACTGCTCACTGTAGCCTTGACCTCCCGGGTTCAAGTGATCCTCCCACCTCAGCCTCCAGGGTAGCTGGAACTACAGGTACAGGTATGCACCACCACACCCAGATACATTTTTTTTTTTGTAGAGATGGGGTTTCGCCATGTTGCCCAGGTTGGTCTCAAACTCCTGAGTTAGAGCAATCTGCCTGCCATGGCCTCTCAAAGGGATTACAGGCATGAGCCACCATGCCCAGCCCATGTAATGTTTTAAGCAGGCATTAATTTTCTATTTCCACAAAACAATTTTATGAATCTCATTAATGTTTAAATTTTATTGGCTTTATGGTCTATTTATATTATAAATTTTATTTGATTTTATAATTGACTCAATAATTTATGCTTAATTTTCTTTACAAATGATAATAGAGCTCTCAACTTTTCTTCACCCTTTGAATGTGATTCACTGGAATCAACTATGGGTTATACCACAAGATACTTGAAGAAAACCTTTTGTGAACAAGGGTTAGTTTCTTAACCATTTTGTGTTTCAATTTCTTTACGTGTGAAAATGAGGATGCCGATGTGAACAAGGCAGGCTGTGTAAAGAGTCCATGAGGTCTTGAAAGCATCCTACTTCCCAAGCTGATAAGTGAGGCAGAATTCAGTAGAAAATATGAGAAGTGTAATTCTAGGTGTCTCGTAAGCACAATTTGAATCCAAATACCTGATCTAAGACAATTAATGAACAAATAAACCTTAATTTGATCAGACTAGACTGTACCTTGGTTATACAATTTGTTTATTTATATATATTAATAATTTATTGAATGTCTCTTATGCATCAGGACTGCACTAGACATGCGGGATAGATAGATAAGTGATACAGAGTTTGTTACCTTAAAGTGCGCTAAGACAAGTGAACAAATGGTTATAACATAGGGTAGTAATTGCAATAAGAGGGTAGAAGAGACAGTTGTGTGAGCAAAAGAAGGGGGTCACATAGGTGGGAGGCCAGGATGACCAGGAAGAACTCAGGGAGAGAATAGTACTTGAGTTTGGTCTTGAAGAAGTAGGAAGTATTTATTTCAGGGAAGAGTTGTCCTAGGCAGATGGAACAGCCACCGTGGAGACATGGGGTGGGTGTGAGAGTATAGTGTCTTAGGGAAGCACCATGCAGTTCAGGATGGCTGGAATACGGGATATAAAAGGAGGAGAAGGAAGAGATGAAGCTCAAGACATGGGCAGGTGTGGCAGGCAGGTTAATGCTTCCTTCCCCAAAAAAGATATCCACAAGTCACCTCCTCAACTCCATAACCTGTAATTATGTTGCTTTATATGGCAAAAAGGGATTTTATAAACACGATTGAATTAAGGACTATAGGGCTGGGCCCAAGGTAATTAAAAAGATTCTAACAAGTAAAAGAGGGAGGCAGATCACAAATGGATAAAGTGTTATATGCGTATGTGTATATGTTGCTATGTATGTGTGTGTGTGTGTGTGTGTGTGTGCATGTATGAATATTATTCAGCCTTTAAATAGAAGGAAATCTTACATTTAAGAATAAAGGGAGATCTTACCATTTGCAACAGGGTGGATAGACCTGAAAGACATTATGCTAAGTGAAAGAAGTCAGTCACAGAAAAACAAATACTGTATGATTTCTATTCCATAAGATATCTAAAATAGTCAAACTTATAGAAGAAGAAAATAGACTGGTGGTTGACAGGGGTTGGAAGGAGGAATAAATGGGAATCTCCATGTGTATAATGCAACAGTTACATAAAATGAATACATTGGAGGTATCAGTCATACAACCTCGTGCCTATAGTCAACATCATAGTGCTGTGCCCTTAAAATCTTGTTAAGAAGGTAGATCTCATGTTAAGTGTTCTCACTACAAAAAAAGGAAAGGAACAAGAGGGAAACCTTTGGAGATAATGGATATCTCCAGCATATGCCCATGTCCAAACTCATCAAATTGTATTCATTAAATATGTACAGTTTTATTGTATATCAACTATATCCCAATCGAGGTGCAAAAATAAAGAAAATATGATTCAAATAAAATAAAATATTAGTTCATAAAAGGAAAATCACTGAATTTTAAGATATTTTTAAAAGACCTACTTTTCAACTATTAGATTAAAATTTAGGTGAATAATTTGATGTAGACATTTTCTAAATTAATTTTCAATGATTTTTAGAAACAGTACTATTTTTTGAACCAGCTATCTCTCTTCTTGCATCACCTTAAAATGCTTACTGAAAAGAAAAAATTGTGGTACCACAGGAAAGAATGGGGAATGAGGTAGTGGCCTGAATGATTTTCCGAGGGAACATGTTCTACCTGATGAGTCTCATCTTCCATGACAAGTGATTGTGCTTAAAGATGGGAAGAGAGTGACAGGTGTGATATATCTTGACTTGAGCAAAGTTACGGATTCTCTAATGCATGACACATAGGTTTCATATTAAAAATATATTGTAAATTACAGGGGCTAGGTACCTACCGAGCCATGTTTTTCTTGGATAATCCTTTGTGTCTGAAAGCTGTGTAGGCCCAGTATAAAGAAAGGTTTTCTAAAATGGTGGACTGAAATGTTAGAATGTCAGAAACCAGAAGTCCCCTTCACTTCCTCCTTCACTTTGGCTCACCTTACCCTTTGACCCTCAAATCCAGTGAATTCTACTATCAAGGATGCTAGCTGAACTTCATAGTGTGTCGACACTGCATGGCACCAGAAATTTGAGCCTTGGCTATGGCCTGAGTGGTTGAGAAGCTAGTATAGTATTACTGGCAATAGACACTAGGCTTCTAAACTGTAAAAGTGGCAGTGGGTGTGTAGATTAGTAGGTGATGAGGGGGATTATCTAGGCATCCTCCCACTCTGCTGCTCCACAAATGAAATGCACTGTATCTTCTAATCTGAATGCTCATACTTTTCAATATTTGCCCCTCTGCAAAATATACCATCCTAAGAGAAAAACACAAATGCTCCAGTTTTACATAAAGCCTTCTCTCTCTCAGTTAGAAAACATCTTCTACTGGAATTTTAAAAACCCATTCTTTCTTATGATAATCTTAAACCATTGAAAGTACTTCGGTTTTTACACAGAACATTGGAGAATTTGAACATGTTAATAATATTGTTTTTTATTTTTTATCAGGATCACTCTGGTACCTTTTTGAGAATGGAAAATAAGATGCAAGGACAAAAGGAAAAAGAGTAGACAGGATCCCATTGTAATGACCTGGGGAGCAGATGAGAGAGCCTGTACCAGGTGAGCAGCTGTGGTATAAGAAGTGGTCAGGTTCTGGATGTATTCTCAAGGTAGCACTAACAGAATTTGCTGCTGTATGAGACAGGGTGTGTGATGAAAAGGAAATAATTTAGAATGATCCCATTGTTACTGGTCTGAATAACTGGAAAATTGGAGTTGGAGTTAAACTGAGATAGGGTAAACCTGGACAGCTAATATTTAGGGTAGAGATTGGGAGTTCAGATTTAGACTTGTGATTTATGAGTAAAACAGATGTGCAACTGAACATTTTGAGTGGGTCATTACATACAGAAGGCTGGCATTAAGGCTGGTCTGGAAATAAAATGGTTTGGAAATAAAATTTGGGAGCTGCCAGTGTTATGTAGGATGTGAAGCCCTGAGAGTGGTTAAGATAACACAGGGAGTGGGTATAGAGAAAGGAAGAGACTGTGAGACTGATACCTGGTGCACTCTGGTATTCGGAAGTAGCAGAATGAGAATAATATAGAAAAGGGGACTGAGACATAGTTAAGAGAAAGGCAATGATGTGTGCCGCAGGAGGACAGCGGATGCGTAAGCACTTCAAAGCTAAGTATAGAACATTTTCAAGGAGCAGAGAGGATGAACAGGTGAAGTACTCTTAAGAGATAAGATAAGGTATGCATTAGCACATGATCATTAAGTTTCATGACATGTCAGTCCTTGACGATCTTGAGAGAAGTTTGGTGGAAAGTGACAAGGAAAACCTTCCTGAATTGAGTTTAAAGAATGGGCATAGAGGAATTGGTTACAATGAGTGTATAGGCACTTTCAAAGAGGACATTTTCAATATATGGGAACAGAAAATGGAGTAATTGCTGAGAGGGAGTAAGAATGTGTATTTAAGGGCTAAAGATAAGAGCATGTTTGCATATACTGATGGCAGTAATCTAGTGGAATAAGAAAAAGTAATCATATAAGATTAAATGAGTCGAAATGCCAGAGCAATATCCCTGGGTGGAAAGAATGGAAGGGATCATGGCCACAGATGAAAGGACTGAACTGAGACAACATGGTAACAGTTGAGATATCATAGCATGTCGCTATGGTAGCAGGCAGTATGGGTGTGTTGAACTGTTCTTCTGACTGCTTCTGTTTTCTTGGCGTAAAAGAATGTAAGGGTAAAGATGAATGAAGTGGATGTATGTAGTTTGAGAAAAGACAAGGTGATTTGATACAATGTGTATGCAAAAGATAGAGTGAGTAGAAAGGAAAATGATAACATTTGGGGTGTCCTATGCCCCACTTGAAGTCCATGGTCAGGAAATTAAGTTGTAACTAATCATCATAGTTACGTGCGACAATGTCCCCTGCCCTCCCGCCCATCATTTTCAGCTGCACGTATGCAAAAACAGGATAACAAAAATTTGGATTTAACTAAATTGGATGCTTTTCCTCAAAAGAATCAGAAGAAAGAAAGGATGAAGAAATTGAAGGTTGATGCAAGGGAGTGATTATAATAGTTGTCAATGGAAACTAAACTGGGTACACTGGGCAGAGGAGTCCATGAGGGTGAGGGATGGTCCAAACCTGGTAATGCCGCTGAATAGTAGGTTTTGAAGTGTCGCATAATTGTTGTGGTTGGGAGTTATTCAGAAAGACAGGAGCTGGAGCTGGATATGTCAAGGATCATTCTAGGTCATCTAAAAAATGTAAAAGGAGGAATGGCACTGTTCCCTGTATTTTATGATCTGATAGGAAGGGAAAACCTAATATGTGAGGGAAATAAAGGCGTTATTAGTACTTAATGTATCCTACTTCGTGCCAGGAACTTTCTCTGCAGTATTTCATTTATATCTTGAAAAAGTGCCAGTGATCTAAGTATTACCATTTCTGGGTTACAGAAAAGGAAGCTGAATCTCAGGATCTTGCCTAGTGCTGGCAGATTCAGAAAGTTTCAAAACCTAGTCTTCTAATTTTACAAATTTTTATTGTTGTCACTAAGCCTGAGTAGGTAAGTCCAAGGTATTATTATCAATGGAAACACTAGCAAACTCACTAGAACTTTCTTTTAATGTGGGGCTTTAAATTATTTCACTGATATACCTTAAGGTAGGTAAGTCTTTAATGCATTCTCTTGGTGCCATGATTATATATGGGAAGAAACAGCTCATAGAATGTATGGATATTATGGTTTTATTTATAGTTTAAGACACCAATAGCTTGTGTGTGTGTGTGTGTGCATGTGTGTGTGTGTTTATAAATTAAAAATACAGTATCTAGAAGAATCCACAACAGGTTATTAATAGAAATTTTATCTAGCTAGAAAACGGAGGCTAGGTTATGTAATAGAGAGATGAATTTACTTTTTTGTTATGTGTATTATTTTTCTGAAACCTAAAATACATTAGAATAAATATGAAGGGGATGTATACAGGAGGGGGTGAGCGGTGATTTCTCCAGTAAGTCAATAACATTAGACAGAATCCAGGATTATTTGGTTTAATCAAACATTATATTTGATGATTGGTATTATAATTCAGTTATGAGAAACCAAATCTATTTGTACGAGTGTTTCTACCTACACTTTGTGGATGTCAGTATTCTCAAATACACAGCGAAAGATAGGAATGAGATGACACCTATAATCTTTGATGTAGGTATTGAAAAATACAGCGATGATCAAGCCCACAAGTTTGCATCCTAATAATTCCTTTGATCATGACTTGTGGATCAATTTGTAAGAAATTTCACTTTTTTTTTCTTTTGTCTTTAGTCTTCCTATTGGGAAAATGAAAGACTTGAATTAGATCAGCAACTTTCTGCTTGGCTTCAAGCTACCTTAACCAGCAGTAACCTTGGGTAAATCCCCTCATCTTTATAAGCTTCAAGTTCTCATGTTTAAAATGGATGGAAAAACTGATTTCTTTGCAAGATTAATGTGAGGATAACACAAAATAGTATAAAATAACTTTCTTTATGAAGGCATAAAGAGCAATATTGCCCTCGAGTGAAAGTTCAAAGAACAGAAGTCCAGGATTACAGCAGAAGGCAGCTCAATGAACATTTCTGATTCTTCCACATCCCCATTGGGCTTCTCTTCGAGGAGGTGACATGGAGTCCACCATGTTAGGGCAGAAGAAGGATATGAAGGCATTCAGAGGAGGAACATGCATAAACTGTTAATCAGAAGGAGAAGCGTGTTCAAATTCCAGCTTATTTCAATGCCAGGATCTCCCTTTTTGATGAATACAAACCCAAAGTTGAAACAAGACACCAAGAGTTTAGAGGTCAAAGCTGCTTTCTCATTTCTCTTTTTCTTTAATACGCAAATCTTGATTACACATAATCCTTGAGTAATCAAGGCCATAATTCATTGATGGGTCCTCAATATGATGGAAAAAGCTGACTTTCAGACTACTGAATTTGTAAGATATAATGATTAGGAAAGCAGAGATGAAAAATGGGTCCCTCTTTACCCAAAATGAGCCCAGACTTTTTTCTTCAGCTCAAACTTAGAAGCATTTTATGTTTCCACTATAAATTTTACTACCCTATTAGGAGACAGTTATTTATGCCAGGGAATTCGAGTGACTATTATGGAGTCTCTTCAGGTGCACCAATATCTCATAGTCCTCCAGCTTCCTTGGTGAGTTCACTCCCTGCAGTCTTCAGTAAATACTTTAAATGCAACCTTGATTGTAGCCTTGAGATTTCCTGGAAACTTCCTTGGGTGAGTTACAATGAATGAGCAGAGTAAAGTACTTATAAATGTGGTGACAACAGTAAGTGTGGAAGGTGTGGAAGTGTGGAAGGTACAGGGGAAGAAGCACAGAAGCAGTGGCATGCTGGGTGGGTGCAGAGCTCACACCTGTAAAATGCCAGCACTTTGGGAGGTGGAGGTGGACGGATCACCTGAGGTCTGGTGAGACCAGCCTGACCAACATGGCGAAGCCACATCTCTATAAAAAATACAAAAATTAGCCAGGTGTGGTGGTGCAAGGCTATAATCCCAGCTACATGGGAGGCTGAGGCAGGAGAATAGCAATTGCTTGAACACCGAAGGTGGAGGTTGCAGTGAGCTAAGATGGTGCCACTGTACTCCAGCCTAGGCAGCAGAGCAAGACTCTGTCTCAAAAAAGAAAAAAGAAAGAAAGAAAGAAAGAAAGAAAAAGAAACAATGGCATGTCTAGAAGATCATGTGTAAGCTGAATTGATTTTTCCTTTGTTGTTTTCACAGATTAATATGAAATTTCACAGGACCTCTCAAGATCACCTCTCTTTATACACAAAGCCTAAAGGTCTCCTGTAAGATAAATAAGAGTAAAACCTCAAAATGTAAAAAGCCATTGGAGAGGTAAGTTTGACTGGGATGCAACCGTGTGCTGGCTGAAAAGATGGGTACCAAAGATACAGACCCAATCTTTGTAGAGTTTAAACTCTAATGAGGGTCCTCAGAAGATAAAAATACAATCCAAAATAGAGGTATTAATTATCTATTGCTGCCATGGGAAATTACTACAGAGTTAGTGACTTATGACACAAATGCATTTTCTTGTTGATTTGGAGGTCAGAAATCAGAAGTGGATTTCACTGGGTTAAAACCAAGGTGTCCTGTGAAACCCACGTCTGATTTCTGACTTCAAAATCAATAAGAAAATACATTTGTGTTATAAGTCGCTAACATCCACATGTTCTCACTCATAGGTGGATATTGAACAATGAGAACACATAGACACAGGGAGAGAAGCATCACACACTGGGTGCAGTTGTCGGGGGTAGGGGAGACACAGCAGTGGGTGGGGAGGGAGGGGAGGTATAACATGGGGAGAAATGCCAGATATAGTATGCACCTAAAGTAAAATAAAATTTAAAAAAAAAAAGAAAGAAAGAAAGGACAAAACCACCAAGGTGTTGTCAACGCTGTGTTCCTTCTGGAAGTTTTAAGAAATAATTCGTTTCCTTGCCTTTTCCTGTGTCTGAAGGCCACCGGAGTCCCTTGGTTCGTGGTCCCTTCCTCCATGTTCAAAGCCGTCAATGCTGCATATTCAAATCTCTCCCACTCACTCGCCCCTCTCTTTCTCTTAGGGGCATTGTGATCACAGCAGACTCAGGGTGACGTCAGGGTAATCTCATCATCCCACATTCCTTAATTTAATTTCACCTTCCAAGACTCTTTGCATGTAAGGTGATATAGCCACACGTTCTGCGCATTATGACTTGGGCATCTTTGGAAGGCCACTTCTCTGCCTGCCACAGTAGTCTGAAATAAACGGTTCTGCTATCAGTAGGGTCTCAGAAATGGTAGAATTTATCTTCACAGCAGCATCAGCAAAGGTTTTATTAACTCACTCCCTAAGTGTTAACTTCAGCCTGCACCATGACAGACACCGTGCTGGACTTTGGTGATGAGCGGATAAAAAAAAATAGGCATGATATCTGCCCACATTGAACTGATAATGTAGTTGGAGGGTGGTGGTCAACAGAGGGTCACAAAATCCACATACAACTTCACCTATTCTAAGTGTTAGGAAGCAGAATATAGGAGGCTATGAGAATGGATGGCGGCAAATATGGGAAGAAGCCATTATAGGCGTTGGGATCCTGTGCAGACGTCCTGTGATGAGGAGAGCCTAGTAGGTGCACAGGCTGAGGTCTAGGGAACCTGGTGCTGAGCAGGGGAGGCATTGTGTAGGGCTAGAGTAAGAGAGAGCACCAGATTGCTCAGGGTCCTTTAAGCTATGGCAACGATTTTAGTCTTCATTCAAAGAAAAATGGAAAAGTAATTAAACTGTTTATACCTTGTGTGCACATTTGTATGTATGTAAAGACAGACTGCAAAAATAATGGCATAAAGAGAATGACAATGAATCCAGAGTGATGGACATTTGTTCTGTTGAATAATGTTTGAGTTTCACTGCAGAGCTCAGGGCAACAGAGGCAAGAATCACAGATCTTAAAGAATAACAGGTCAGAGGAAGGAAATAACTGATATTGACAAAAGTGTTTAGGAAAGTTTTGGAGAGCAGAATAACGTAGAATCTGCCCTTAATCTTTTTTAGTCTAGTTAGCATTCGTATTTAGCATGTATACATTTTAAAAATAACAAAAATAAAAAACAGTGAAATACACATTGATTGGAAACAGAGAAAGAAAAAAATATATTTAGTTTAAAATGCCAGATTTTCTTTACCATTTTGGTTCATTGTGATATTGCCCAAATATATGTATTATTTCCTCTTAGAAGAATAATCATACTTCCCAACCCTGTGGACATCAGACTTGTCCACACCCCTTTCTTTGACTAAATGTAAGGAAATTATGTAAATCCTGGGCAGACACTTTAGGAACTAGCAACCTTTTGTCCCCTTTGTCCTCCCACTCTGCCACAATGTTCCAGAGGTTGCTCTGTCTACCCAGATCCTGGTGAAAATGGCATGAGAGAGAGTTTTAGTTGATTTGCGAAGAGCGAACGGTGTGAGTGAGGACTGTATTAATAGCTTTGTAGTTACCAGCACGTTTTCAAGGTGTTGTTGCAGAGTCTATTCTATCCTACCCGTTAAAACTATGTGCATTTGGGCAAATCATTCAAGTTTCTTCATCTGTGAAATGAGGATGCAGACTCTGCTTTAAAAATTATGAATGTGTACAATTTATGAGTATTTTTGAAGATTCGAGATGTAGAATTTAAAAATTACATTTAGAAACACCAATACAGAGCCTGGCACAGGTAGGTGTTCTATAAAATTTAATTTTCTACAGCAGGGATTCAAGATGCATCAAGAAGTAGTAAATCTTATGCAGTAGACAGTGAATAGCCTGGGATCTCAACAGAGGAAAATCTTGCTGATATTAGCAAAAGCAACAATGACTAGGGAAGGCTTCCCTGAGCTGAGCTGTGAAGGTTAGTTCACGTCTTAATAGACCAACTTTCCTTCCCTTGCTCCATCCCTCTTTCCTTTCCTCCCTTCCTCCATTCCTTCCTTCCTTTCTCAGTTCATTTAGATCAAAAGCAATCGGTCAGGCCAAAGTAAATGGCCAATAGGATGGAATCCAAACCAGGATTCAAGCCTTGCCCAGTAGTAACCAGAAATAGCAGTCTGCAAGATCCAGTATTAGAGCAGGATAAAGCGGGTGGAAATGGTCATACAGGAATTTGATAATATCAGTCAATATATTGGGAAGGGGAGCCAGCTTTTTACTGACAAGAAAGACGTTAGAACTATATAAACAGACTATATGTTGTTCATATCCTGTTTTATTAGATAGATAGGTAAATAGATAGATAGATAGATAGATAGATAGATAGATAGATAGATAGATGACAGACAGAGATAATAAAGCAATTAGATTTAAAGGGGCATGCATTTGTTCATGCTGTCATGCATGCATATACATATATTTCCATTGAGGGAGGCTGGGGACGAGGCATCTACAGTAGCAATGAGCTCATATAGCCATTTAGATCTTGGTTTATACATTCCATGAAGATGCAGTGCAATCTATACAAGGAGGTCAGAGATTTAAAAGAGAAAAAACATTCAGCAAACTGGACAGCTGTCTGTGGTCATACCTGGTAGAAACACATTAAGGTGACATCCCCATGCAGCTATGAAAAGAGTTTCTAACTACCACCTTATTATGCCAGGAGAAGCACTTGTACTGTCTACTGGCAAAAACACAATCTAGAAAAGAAATCACATCATTCAACGATGACTAAAAAGAACATTATTTCATCTATGAAACATAATCACATTTCAATGAGAATTAAACAGTTTGACTTTTCAAAATACACAAGGAGGCAGAGCTTTGTAAACTGGAGCAGAAAACCATGACATAAGAAAAATCTAGGATAAAAATCAACAGAATGATGTAGAAAAGTAAGCTTCATGAAAAGAGAAGAAAAGAGAAGAGTCACCCTGGGAACTAAAAAAAAAAAAAAAAGAAGAAGAATCGTAAAATTGTGTAGACTCAAATGAATAATATAAACGACAAATACGCAAAATACTTCCAGATTTCAGAGGAAAAGAACTGAAATTAAAAATGTTAAATTAGTAATTTAGGGTCAAGTGCGGTAGCTCATGCCTGTAATCCCAGACCTCCAGGGAAACTGAAGCAGGAGAATCACTTGCGCCCAGGAATTCTAGACTGGCCTAGGCAGCGTAGTGAGACCCTGTACCTAAATAAAATAAATTTTTAAAAATTAGCTGGGCATGGTGGTGCATGCCTGCAATCTCAGCTGCTTGGGAGGGTGAGGCAGAAGGACTGCTTGAGACCAGGAGGTTGAGGCTCTAGCAAGCATTGATCATGCCACTGTGTTCCAGCATGGGTGACAGAGTGAGACCATGTCTCTAAACAAAAAAACCCCACCATTTTGTAAATTAGCAATTTAAAGTGTGTGTACAATAGCGAAATCAGAGATGTAAATGTACAAGATTATAAAAGTATGGAGAAATATATTTTCAAACTTGTTAATAAAATTAAAGATTGCTAAAAACAATAATTATATATATCATTTAAAACATCTAATGGCCACAGAAAATCCTGTGGCTATTGACCAGGGTAACTGCAGCAGTACAAGGGAAATTCCAACACATTATCTTAGGCACGGGCTCTGAACTATCACTAATGCTGGGCACCAAAATATCACTGGATATCATTGGTCAGTCGGGATTAGAACAGTCAGATTTTGGCTTACAATTGTCTCTCACCAGACAAGTTCTTTACTACATTAATCATGTTTCTGGAAGTCCAGAGTATAACACAAACTGGAATAAGCCTCCTAAATATGGGGAGAACTGGCTTCACTTTCACCTTGTTCCACTGTGCAAAGAGGACACAACGTTTCTTTTCTTTCTTTTTTTTTTTTTTTTTTTTGCTTTTTTTTGAGTTTGGAGATAACCATATACCACAGTTGAAAATGCTGCTCAGATCAATTTCCTGGGTAACTCATTAAGCTACAAGTTTTCAGGAGGTCCGGCACAAAGGGACTCTGCTTTAGCTCTCGAATGTACTTTAAAGTCTCACCTGGATCTTTTGAACCAGCTAAACATAAAAGAAGGGTCTCCGGCAAGCCAAAACGCTTTAAGAAGTCTCTGATAAGCTCTGATGGGGGCTATCAGGGCATATTTCTAGATATTTACACTAAGAGCTTGATCTGTTCTGTTGACGACTACTTTCATCAGAGTTTTGTTTAGTTTTTTTATTGTCTTTGTTTTTTTCTTATTAGAACTCTGTTTTACCCAGACATCAAGGTGATAGTTTTATAAGACCTTTCTCTTAGCATCTCGGGCATGTTATAAGAATTTTGTAAGTCAATAAAAAACTAATAACTACTTACAATTTTATACTATTTGAATATTTTCCAATTTCTTTATAGATCTTATATCATGTGTTCCTTGTAATAATTCGAAGAATTGAGTTTTCATCTTTACTTATTTCCCAGATGGAAAAACTAAGGTTCAGAGAAGCTGATTTGTTCTAGGCAATGGCAGTAGTAAGTGGCAGGGTGACTCAGTGTCCTGTGGGCAACAGGTATGGCCCATAAACCAGGCACTGCCTGTAGAATCTTACAGTTGCTTCAGGTTCACGTAATGATCTTCATGCTAACAGATTTTATCAGGTAATTTCAGACTCCACTTATTTCACAGATAACTACAATGATTTTGAAGGTGACGGATATGGTTCGGCTCTGTGTCCCCAACCAAATCTCATCTCAAATAACCCACAATCCCCATGTATCAGAAGAAAGGACCTGGTGGGAGGTGATTGGATCATGGGGGCAGTTTCCCCCATGCTGTTCTCCTGATAGTTAGTGAGTTCTCATGAGATCTGATGGTTTTATAACTGTTGGACACTCTCTCCTTCTTGCTATCTCTCTCCTTCAATCTCTCTCCTCTCTCTCCTTCTCTCTCTTTCTCCCTCTCTGTTTCTCCTTCTTTCTCTCTCTCCCTCTTTATCTCTCCTTCTCTCTCTCTCTCTCTCTCTCTCTCTCTCTCTCTCTCTCTCTCTCTCTCTCTCTCTCTCTCTCTCACCTGCCACTGTGTAAGATTTGCCTGCTTCCCCTTTGACCGTGTTTAGTTTCCTGAGGCCACCCCAGCCATGGGGAACTGTGAGTCAATTAAACCTATTTCCTTTGTAAATTACTCATTCTTGGGTATATCTTTATAGCAGCATGAGAATGGACTAATACAGTGAGAGATTTAGAGAATATGGATACATTTCAATTCCTACCCGAAGCTTAAAATGTTGGCACCACCAGTGATTTTTATATGAAGTAATGGGGAGGGGCAAGGGGTTAATTAACAAAACATGCATTCTGATGACTGCTTATGTAGCTGCTAGGAAGGAATGATTTAACAAACCACAGCCTTCTTCCATGACCACTCATTTCATCTTGCCCAGCCCCTCAGACAGCCCCTCAGTTAGTTGGAATTTCTTCCTGGTGCTGTGGCTGAGGGCTTGAATGACATGGGACTCATATTCTTAGTGGATCTTTCTTTACTGGATTGCCACAATTTTCTGACTGATATTTTGGGGAATAAGATTTCTAAGAGACAACAAAGTGCATTCCTTGGATTTCACACAGTCTTTCTTGACTTGTATTGTCTCTTGTATTGTCTCTTGACAATGGTGTGTTACTAACAGAATTTCATCTTGATAATCACAGCCAATCACCTCAGCAATCACAGGACCCCTCCTTTCCTCATGGTGATGTAATATCACAAGGGGAATAAGTACTTAGGAAGGAGGCTCAGATTATTTAATAAAAGTTCTACTGAAAATTCTGATGACAGTCATCATCTCTTGAGTATCTAAACCAACCACGCACAAGCTTGCATGTATGGTAAACAAAACTCTTAGGAACGATAGAGGTAGACCGTTCCCTTTTTCACTCCTTCGTCTTTGACACACGCATTCTGCTCATGGAGAAGAGCACGCTGTAGAATGACATGACCATCATGGTTTACTGTGTATCATCTGCAACCTCACCCTGCATTGCCTGCTCTGTGATAAAGGAGCTAGACCCTGTAAGCATTCTCCCTTGCAACTGACACAACGTTAAGCTTTGTCACCACAGGGTGCTGAAGGGACAGTGCAGGAGGAAGGACAGTACAGGAGGAGTCAGACACTTGCAGAATGCAGCAGCCAGCACAGTATGCCACAGCTTCCCAGAGGTGACTCTCCCAGCACACCACCCACTGGAGGCAGCTTCTACATGGGTTCCATGGTGAAGCACTTCCCTTTGCATGGCTTCCCCTGGAACCCTAGAGGAAGATTTCCAGTGAACTCCACCACTGGGAAGATTACCATGGACCCCAGAAAATAGCTTCTTGGTATGCTCCATGGCCTGATATCTCCTCATGGATGGCATTCTCTGTCATTCCCAAAGAGAGTTTCCCAGTGAGTTCAGCTAGTGCAACCCTGGACTTTCCAAATCTGGGATTGAGAGGGAAGACCCCTCAATTCCTTCTGTTTCCTAATCTCCACCTCCTCCCTCCCCTCTCCTTCAGATGGGAAGGAGGGTGAAGAAGGAAAAAAAAATAGCAAAGAGCTGGGAAGATGAATCCTTTTTCAGTTCCCAGCATCTCTGATATCTGAAAGCCTTCAAAGAGTTGCAAATGAATGTTATCCCCGCTGGCTGGAGCCCAGCACCAGGTCAGGCCCCAACTTCTGCAGGGCCCACGCTCCCTCCTGGAAACACCTCCACCAACAAATAGCTTACTGCCTTTGTCTTGTCTCTGTAAGCCCCTCCCCTGCCAGTCCCCAGTCATGCTGCATGTGAATTAGCAAATCAATGAAGCCAAAAGATTGTAAGGTCAGACGTCCAGCAAATGGACAATGACATAGTTTCACCTCAGTTTTCCCTTTAGCCTTGAAAGCCTATAAAAGGGGAGAGAAGCTGCTTCTTGGGGAGCTCAGTGAATGAGGCTGTTGCCCTTGCAGCTCCCAGGCCAATAAAAAGCCACTTTCTTCCTCAGTTTGGTGTTTGAGAGGTTTGTGTCTCACATTCCTGCTTCAGTGTGACTTGGCTGCTGCACTGCTGAGCCCCTGATCTGCCAAAAGAAAAGACCATAAAGGAGACCCTAATATGACACTATTTCTTGCGGGGGGGACTATCTGGATACCTGGTAACAGGTTGATCACATTGGCCTTCTTCCTTAATAGGAGCATGTGAGATTTCCTTTCATGAAAATAGATGCAATTTTAGATGTGGATTTTCCTTCTCTGCCTGTAATGCTTCTGCTGCAGCAGCATCTGTGAATCCACGGAATGCCTTATTCAGCATCATAACATTCCAGACAACATTGTGTATGAAGGAAGAAACAATTTCTCACCAAAGAAGTGCACCAATGGGCTCATGACTGTGGAATCAACTGGTAACAGAACATACATGCGGCACTGTGTGTCTCTGAGGAGTAATTAATTCAGCCAGTTACAGGTGCAATAATCATTGGGAGTGTGCATCCCGACACTGAGAAAGTATGTGAGAATGTCTGTACTTGTAAGAAGGATATCTGTGTCTTGTCTGGTGGAAGTTTAAAGTTGTTTTGTTGTTGGATAGAAGTTAAAATGTACGAATAGGGGTGAGAATGGAAGCTGAATAGTCATATGAGAGGACTTTGCTAGTTAACAACTTGTTGCCTTTCTGCTCCAAACCCATATGACATTGCCTGTTCTATGATGATGGAAATACACCCTATAGATAGATTGGGTTTGTCAGTAGGTACGTACAATGCAAAGCTTTGTCTATATGCAGGCCTAAAGAGACACTGCCGGTGGATGGGCTTAGATTCCTGGTTCCAGAATGCCTCTCTTCCTAGGCCCTGGCAGCACATGGTAGCCCACAGCCTGCTATACCATCTGATGGGGACCTTTGCCCAACCTGTTCTAGGGTGGCTCTTCAGTGCAACACCCTGGGAATTCCAAGCCTGGGGCTTCCCTGGCACCACAAAACAAAGCTTCCCCACAGATTCACGAGTGTAACATCTCCCCAGGGGCAGTGTCCCCAAACCCCAGAGAAGTGGCTTCTCAGTGATATCTGTGGCATGGTTACCCACTGTGGACAGGTCTCCCCAGTGTCCCAGAAGACTTCCAGTGAGCCCCACCAGCGTGACGGCTCCATGAACTCTTTTGTCATTTGGTGGACTTTGGCTGCATTCTTTCCCATGAGGTCAAGATCTAAGCCCTGATCAGGGAATGGGGCTCTTACAGATTTGTACCTCCTGTGGGTGCTCTGCCTCAGCTCTGCCACTGTCTGCTTTACATATCTGCCACTGCTGTATTTTTTTCTTCTGTTTGTTTTTGCCCCCTGTGTGTATTCCCCTATTATAGTTAATAATTATTTACATCAGACTTTACACTTTCATGATATTGTGTGGGTTCTGTCTTCCATTTGGGCCCTAACTGGTAAAAATTCTCATTGGTTAAAGGCATATACCTTATTTTGTGGCACAGCACCCCAACCTCACAGGATGCTCCCTCAAAACCATGCCTCGAGTCTCAGAACCCCATTCCATCTTTTCATCAAGCCATTGATTTTGCTTTGAGACACATGGAAAAAATAAATTAATGTGTACAGTTTAGCTCATTACAAGTTACCCTTCGCAGTAAAATGATTTCCTTGATTAATGTCATTGCAAACTGAGATACCATGGTGAAAGACCAAGGAGTTTCTTAAGTCACTTAATGATAGTCCTATTCAAAATGTTTTCTGTGGGGTAAACAGAACTGTATCGAGAATATGTATCCATTTCCACGAAAATAAATTATTGCCTACTGTATCATAGAAAGAAGAGATATACCTACTAGCTGGTGGCAGGCTGATTCCACAGGGAAGGGGTGCAATGTCTGTGTAGTGTTCATGATTTATAATCCAGAGTAGGACATTTTCTGAGAATTAAAAAAGTGCCTAATGGGTCAAAAGGGCCAGAAGTATAAACGAATAATCTTGGTGAAAATCTGAATGCATGCTTATCATATATAGTGAGTGCTTAGCATCAGACTCTACTAAAGGCATTTAGCATTTAATGGCAGCAGTGTCCTGTTAAGCTTGGTGAAGCACATTCAGTTTGTAGAGTCCATGCACAATCTTCATAATTGTTGCTATTGATCCTACGTGCACAGACGCATGGGGCCAGAGCCAGTGTTGCCAAGGAAATAGGCTGACCAGAATCCACATGCTCATCTTGTCCAACTGATTATTGAGTTTCCCCCACAGGTTATTCCCTTTGATGATCACTTAGTTTTTTCATGAATGTCTTCATTCCCTGTGCCCCTTTGCAGATGCTCATCCATATACCTTTCTTAAAAATGCCACCTAACTTCCAGGAGTTTTTTTTTTTTTTCATAGTCTCCAAGAAGCCAATCAATTTGTAATCACTGTAGGCTGTGTCTTTTCCATTGCAAAATGGACATACAGAAATACTGTCCCAATTCTTTCCACTTCAGATCACTCCGCCTCATGAAGTAGTCCTACAGGGCCACCCCTGCATGGGACTGACTCACGGTAGTCACTCTCTTCTTGTGACAGCAATACTCTTTTTTTTTTTTAGACGGAGTTTCCCTCTTGTTACCCAGGCTGGAGTGCAATGGCGCACTCTTGGCTCACCGCAACCTCCGCATCCTGGGTTCAAGCAATTCTGCCTCAGCCTCCTGAGTAGCTGGGACTACAGGCATGCACCACCATGCCCAGCTAATTTTTGTATTTTTAGTAGAGGTGGGGTTTCACCATGTTTACCAGGATGGTCTCGATCTCTTGACCTTGTGATCCACCCGTCTCAGCCTCCCAAAGTGCTGGGATTACAGGCATGAGCCACCGCGCCCAGCCCTTTGATTCTTTTCAGTTATGTTCACCGGCTTTATAGAGCTGCACGTGAGGCTGCAGGTGACTTGCTCGGAAAGTGGTGAAGCACAGGAGAGTTAACTGGAACATGCACCTCCCTCTCATGGAGGTTGCCCATGCCTTATGGATTGGCTTTGGCCTGGTCTCACAGATCATATTGTTTAACCAAAAGGCTGATTCTCAGGAAACACTTAGCTGGTGATAGTATATTGAGGTTGCAGAGTCGCTTGTCCTAGATAGATCAGCCATTCAATATGGATCAGGACCCAGTCAACCAGAAGGTGCTTATCAAAGGGAGAATATTCGTCCAAAAGAAGTCATGGCTTTACTCCAAAGCCCTGAAAGTCTCTCCTGAAATTCACTAGTGGGGCTTCCTAGACACCTTGCTATGCCCTAGACACTTGCAAAACTGTTAGATTTACCAGCATGAAAGGCTGAAGCAGCAAAGTTTGCACCATGCACTAGTCTGCTGAGAGCCCTCTCTGGCCTCAGAGATAAACTTACAATCTTATGATTGGATAAACTTACAATCTTATGAGTTACATATGTGTGTGTGTGTATATATATATATATATTTACTTCCAATTATATGGTCAATTTTAGAGTAGGTGCGATGTGGTGCTGAGAAGAATGTATATTCTGTGGATTTAGGGTGGAGAGTTCTGTAAATGTCTATCAGGTTTGCTTGTTCCAGGTCTGAGTTCAAGTCCTGGATATCCTTGATAATTTTCTGTCTCGTTGATCTGTCTAATATTGACAATGGAGTGTTAGTCTCCCACTATTATTGTGTGGGAGTCTAAGTCTCTTTGTAAGTCATTAAGAACTTGCCTTATGTATCTGGGTGCTCCTGTATTGGGTGCGACATATTTAGGATCGTTAGCTCTTCTTGTTGCATTGATCCTTTTACCATTATGTAATGTCCTTCTTTGTCTCTTTTGATCTTTGTTGCTTTAAAGTCTATTTTATCAGAGATGAGAATTGCAACTCCTGCTTTTTTTTGATCTCCATTTTCTTGGTAAATCTTCCTCCATCCCTTTATTTTAAGCCTTTGTGTATCCTTGCCTGTGAGATGGGTTTCCTGGATACAACCCACTGATGGGTTTTGGCTTTTTATCCAATTTGCCAGTCTGTGTCTTTTGATTGGGGCATTTAGCCCATTTATATTTAGGGTTAATATTGTTATGTGTTAATTTGATCCTGCCATTTTGATGCTAGCTGTTTTGCTCATTAGTTGATGCAGATTCTTCATTGTGTTGATGCTCTTTACCATTTGGTATGTTTTTGCAGTTACTTATATTTACTTATGAGTAAGTGTATTATGACAGCAAATGTGGTATATGTTATTGTCAAAATCCAGAGATTTCTCATTTTGCGTCTCTTTCTTGGTTGTAGGGTACAAACTGCAGCAAGTTGTATCTCTCTGCAAAGGAATATCCTTATATGCTCCCAGATCATTGGGTCACTAGAACTTTGCTCATGTGGCAGATGATTGGATTTCTGTGGGGTTTATCACCAATCCTTTGACACAAACATGTCTCACTAAATCGTCTAGGGTGCTGTCTACAACCTGCTCAGCAGGGGTGTTTAGAATAGCATCACCCACTGAAATGACCAGTGTGATCTTCTTCAGAATATCAAAAGGACAGTCTTAAAAGGAAGTCCTCTGAAACAAATCTAAGATAGAAAAATCTTATGAAGGATGTTTATGAGGAATTATCCACAATATGTAGAACAGTAAGAAATGAGATTGTGAGATACGGCAGAGACAGCTGACTGGTAGTAGAGCTGCAACTGAGGTCTCAGCCAATCCTATGGAGAGCACTGGCTTTGGGATGGCCCCTCAGTTGAGGCATTTGTATTCATGTACAGTCAGACATTAGTCTCAGCCACCTCCTGGAAGGGGGCATCACCTTAGGGTAGGGAAGTTCTGTGCCATTAAGCAGCAGGCCCAGTGAGGGGTATGTCAATTACACTAGCAGCTGTGGGATGGGTACATGGGTGTATTAGCCTTGGGAAAAGAATCTGGATGAAGCATCACTTTATCCATTATGAGCAGAATACCAGAGAACTGTATTGTTAGATAATATCACAAAAATATACTGATAGATATTGGAATAATGACTGCTGTAAAGATATCAGGGTGTTGGTGTTAAAAACAAAAGCATCACCAATCATAAAGCTACATTTTATGTATTTGGCTTGTCAATTTTTGCACTTATTTCCAAGCATATTATCCCATTTGAATATTGCATCAGTACTACCTTACAGTTAAGCCCCTGTGAGATCAGTAAATATAATTACAAAAAACAAGATCGCTTTATCTGAGAGTTAGGGAAATGATGAGGATGAGCCTGCTATGGAAGATGGAGGCCTGTTGCTGACTTCATTACATCCGATTTGTGTATCATGGGGTTCTACCAGATCAATGAAAGCTTTTGCTTATTAAGCTCTCACTGTGGGGCAGGCCTTGGGTCAGTGCTTTTCATGAATTATCTGACTTAATTATCTTATCAAATTTATTAGCCTCATTTCACACCAAAGGAGCCTGATTCAGAAAAAGATTAATTAACATGCCCACGGTTATACAACTTGTAAATAGAGAGAGAGATTTTATACCAGGAATTCCTATACTGAGACCAGGATTGAAATATCTAATTTGTCCACTAAAGATACAAGGAAGACGGACTGCTCTAAACTAAAGAAAAATAAGTGAAAGGTGTATTACAGATGGGACTACTGATGGAGAAATTATTTGAAACCTATTAAGCATTTGGCAACAGCATCATCAGCATGCAAGGCCAGCTCTTGCTGCCAGTGGCAAAAAACCAGGTGCCCACGCCAATGCCTCCTCAGCAGGACCCCAAGCCAACTGCAGCCCTCAGGGTGCATCTGCAGTGGGCTAATTTGCTGGATGAGTTCTGCCCCAAAAGTCAGAAAATCATCTTCAGAAATGACCCAGAAGACCTTTTCCAAAGTTTTGCAGAACTGACCAGGTGGCAGAGTATTTTAGGTGTCCATCTGCTCATGCGTTCCAAGGATAGCCAGGATTCCAAAAATGTCTCTTGTTTAACGCATGCTGTATTCCCCATGGAGTGCTTCAGTAATTAGTTTTTAATGCATTTATTACTACAAGATGCAGAAGTGTATGGCGCGCTGTAAAGGGTCTATCTAGGCTTGGATTCTGAAACATGTTTGAAATAAAGCCTTTTGGGATTATAATGCAATTAAATTAAGCAAATGGTGCAAGCAGTGGGACCCCTTCCAACAGCTTGGGGTATAAAAAGTCACTCCTTTCTAGCCTAGGCATAACCAGATTCCAGAGAAATTCCATATTCCATGCCTAATCATGAACCTCAAAGGCATTGCCAATCTAAATGTCTAAGGCCTACTTCTAAAAACCACATGAAGAGAACTCGGAGTAATCCAGGCACCCCGCAGGGAAGCTTCAGCTTCTGGCTCCATTACTTCTGTTGCTGATCAGTGGGGTGACCTGTGCAATGCGTTTTTATCGTCACGTTTTGGATGCTGTTTTGGGTTGCATGTGTCCTTCAAAAAGGTATGTTGAAGTCCTCACCCACCACACCCTGGTACCTGTGAGTGTCACCTTATTTGAGAAAGAGGTCTTAGTAGATGTGATCAAGTTGAGATGAGGTCATATTGAATTAGGGTGAGCCCTCATCCAATATGATGGGTGTCCTTGGGAGGAGAAGAAAAAAGGCACAGAGACACAAGGAATACATCAGGTGATGACAGAGGCAGAGACTGGAACTACATCTTTCTCTACGAGCCAGGGAGCCCCAGTGATTGAGCTAAGACAAAACACGGAACAGATTCTCCTTTACAGCCTTCAGAGGAAGCACACCCTGCACATGCCTTGATGTCAGACTCTTGTTTCTAGAACTGTGGATAAATCAATTTCTATGATTTTAAGCCACTCAGTTTGTGGAACTTTGTTAAGAGAGCCTCAGATAACTTACTGCTCTGATCCAGCACAGAAGGAGATGATTTTTTTTTTTCTGGTAAAGATTATCCCACTCTGTCCAGTGTTAGACAGGACACAGCACTGCATTCCAGAGCTACTGAGCTACTTAATTCATACTCACATTCTCAAAACACCCTCCCCTGCATCCTGAAAAACAGTCCTTCCTGTGCTAGGAGCTGGGTTAGTGTGGGGGAAAGGTGGAGAAAGGGATTTCCTACCACAGCAAGTGAGCCTGTGATATGTTGGGTCAGAACAGCCTCTTCGTACAACCTGTGACAGAGTGATTGCTCTCAAGTGTCATGTGTGTACATTAACTGAGTGCTTGATAGGTATGCTGATTCCCAGGCCATGTCCCAGACCTCCTGATTCCAGCCTTTGGAGATAGACCTTTTACTGGCACTAAGCTATACAGGGTGATTGTATTAGTCCATTCTCATGCTGCTATAAGGACATACCTGAGACTATGTAATTTATAAAAGAAAGAGTTTAATGGACTCACAGTTAGGCCTCACAATCACGGCTGAAGGCAAATGAGGAGCAAAGTCACATCTTACGTGACAGCAGGCAGGAGCGCTTATGCAGAAGAGCTCCCATTTATAAAACCATTAGATCTCATGACACTTGTTTACTACCATGAGAACAGAATGGGGGAAACCGCCCCATGATTCAATTACCTCCACCTGGCCCCACCCTTGACATATGGGGATTATTACGATTCAAGCTGAAAGGTAGGGACACAACCAAATTATATCAGTGATTGTCATGCATAGTGTCCATGGGACGCACTTGGAATAACAATACTCTTGTCTTGGTTGATGAGCTATGTTTGTTCCCCCAAAGGCCTCTTCCCACCCAGTCTACTGCTAGCAGACCTCCACCAGCCCTCTGCACCACTGCCTGCTGACTGATGGGGTGCTTGCCTTAGTCCCCCTGGTGAGTCAGAACAGAAAGCACATAGCACATGTGCACAGGTATTTGAGCATCTTTAGGGGGAATGCATACACTTCTCTAATCCATGGAGATGGCAGCAAAAAGGTGAAGGCAGTGTGTCTTTATTTTAAAAGCTGTGTAATTTGAATTTATGGTGCAATGGTACAGACTCCTTGCATTCACTAACTTGTCTGTATTTTTTACTGTTTAAAACTGAGAATGCTGGTTTCCGGCCAGCACCCCGTGTCCAGTGTGCATCAAGATATGTCACATTACAAAAAGCTGAGATCATGGCCCCAGGAACCCTCCAGGTTGGTTAACTATTGGATGCAGAACACTCATATAACTGTCTATTTTCATTACATTTCTTTATTCATTACATTCTCCAATGTGGGCTAATCATTATATGATTTTCTCCATGGCTGGAAATGATTGTCTAAACATCTTCATGCCTACTGTCCAATCTGTGACTGGGCATTGGTGACAGTTCTTAGCTTCAACTCTTGATGGGAATAGCTGAAAAAGATCATGACTGTTTTTGCAATGCATTTTACTGAGCAAAATGTCACAAAACACAGGCCAAAATACCTATGAATGTAAAAAGCTATTAATTGCACCAGTAAAAGGTACTAAAAGTTGTGAGAGTAGGGCATCGGAGTGTCACAGAATGGGCATCTTTTCAAGCTGGCTCCTGTCACTTAGCCATAAGCATTTAAGGTTTCTTCATGTTGTCTTGAGGCTTCATAGCTCATTCCTATTGTCTCCATATAATTCTGCATTGTAGGGATGTACCACAGTTTGCCTATCTATCCATCTATGAAAAGAAATCTTAGTTTTCTCCAGTTTTTGGCAGATTTATAAATAAATCTGCCATAAACCTCTGTGTATGAGTTTTTGTGTGGATGTAAGTGTTCAACTTATTTGGGAAAATAGGAGCACAATTGCTGGATTATATGGCAACATTATTTTTAACTGCCAAATGTCTTCCCAAATAGCTACAGCATTTTGCATTTCTAGCAACCACGAATATGAGGTCTTTCTGTTCTGAATCCTTGCCAACATTTGATTTTGTCAGTTTTTTTGGATTTTAGCCATTAAAATAAGTATGTTGCAGAATCTCACTATTGTTTCACTTCGCAATGCTCTGATTACAAATGATATTTGACATCTTTTTCATACGCTTATTTGACACCTATATATCATCTTTGGAAAGGTGTCTGTTCAAGTCTTCTGCCAGTTTTTTAAAATTGAGTGTCTGTTTGCTTAGCTTTTTTAGTTTTAAGGGTTCTCTGCATGTTTTGGATAAAAGTCTTTATCAAGCGTAAGTTTTGCAAATACATTATCTCAACCTGTGACTTGTCTTTTAATTTTCTTAATAATTCTTCCTTTTTTAACTTTGATAAATTTCATGTATGAAATTAAAATATGTTTCTAAAGGAAGTAAAACAGAAGGACTGTGCTCTGCTTTGAAGTCTGATTTCTCTTACTTATTCCCTCATTCCCCACAGGGCAATTGCCATGAATCTCTTCCTCCTGCTGCTTTAAAGTTCATTCAGCTCAGTGTCACCTGCTCCCTGAAGCCACCACAGCTCCTCTTATTTCTCCTCAGCAATAAGACAGCAATAGATTCCCTTTCCTATGTTCTAACACCATGTCTCCCCTCCTCCTCTATCTGTCTGAAATCACAATTATATTATGATTTTCAGTTAGTGAATTGATTTTCCCTCCTTTTTGAGTGCTGACTTGATGTTCAAAGGAAAGGCTCATTAGCCTATGAATTTTGGATTTTGGGTTTTCAGATTTGGAATTCTCAACTCTTAAGTATATTGCAAATAATTCAAAATCTGAAAAACCCTAAAATCCAAAACTTTGTATTGTCCCAAGCATTTCTAACAAGGGAACTCTACCTGCAGAGTGAGCAATTGCTGGGTAGGTTACCTACAAATCAATTGTAAGTGTGTGAGTTAATGAGGTGCAGGCAGACATAGCCACATAAGGTTTCATGGAACAAAGTTATATTTTACAAAGCAAGTCGGAAAACTACTGGGTTAACTGCCCAAATACCACTCTCAATTATCAGTCTGCAGAGCATGACTATATTCCAGGGTTGCGTGAGATGACATATTAAAGCTCTATGGGCTGAAACCCAGCAGGCACTAGATAATAGTGGTGGGATCTGAACTGGTTTCTAGGTTACCATTGGCTCAGCTGGAGCTTTACCTACTCTCCATGCCATTATTTCTGGGGTTTTAGCAAGATCCTCTCCACAAAAAAAAGTTGCAACTAATAGGAAAAAGGGTGTAACTGAGGCAGGAAGAGTAAGAATTGCAGAGCACAGATCGACCCAGATGCAAGAAGTATCAAAGGATTAAATGTCAAGAAGTACCAAAGTATCAGGGAGTATCAAAGTAGTAACAAAGGGGTATCAGAGCAGGAGTTGGGGCAGGGTGGAGTTAGGATGGACCTAACCCTCAGTCATGTTGGGACTCCAGCCCAGGCTGTAAATAATGTGCATGCCTCAAGCAAGTTATCCATCTGTTAAGTGTTTCTAACTTTCTCCTTTTAAAAATAAATATACAATTTTACAGAGCATATTGCCTGCAAATCCAGCATCCAAGGGTATTGTTCGTATTGTTCATCTGGGTAATCCCTCTTTCCTTCTAACTACTCATTTTCCAAATAATAAGCAAGAAATATTCATCATCACTTTCTATTTTTCAAATTTGTTTTTAGAAAGGAGCCTAATCATGTGTGGTTATGCAATTTCAAGTACTCATGGACTCCCACAGCTGGAATTAGAAAGCCTTAGAAATCATACAGCCCAAATACTCCCATTACACATAAGGAATTTGAGGATCAGAGTTTCAACAATTTATCATAAATGCAATGCTACTAACTTGGGGAGCCAACGAGAGAATCTGTGACCCCTGATTCTCCGGCAGCAGACTTTCTAGCTTATCATACATTGCTTTGGATTCATGTGGCAACCAGAGGAGACTGTAACATTTTAGTTTCCACCTTGGCATTCCAAGTCACTTCTTAACCCAGGACTTACCATAGGGTCATCCTGAGAGTCCAGCCTGGATGTTGGAAGTATTGGAAGGCTGCCAAAGGAAGTAAAGGCTCTAAATACATGTGCCAATAGGTTTAGAAAGAAAGGACGTCCCACTCAGAATACACAGTCTGAATCAAATACTCACAAGAAAAAGACTTTGTGAATGTTTAGCTACTTTGTTGTGAAGAAAATGTTGAGCAAAAGAGAAGGGTGGTAGGATTGATGTATTCCTAAATGAACAATCTTAGTCAAAATGTACTACACTTTCAACATAAATTGTCCCTGAAGTTTCATTACTCAATCATTTCTGCCAAGTGTAGAGTGACCTTCAAAAATTCTGAATGAGTCATTTTCAAGCTCTGGGGATACTAGACAGGTAAGTTTAATCAAAAGTTTGTACTGTGAAGACCCGCAACTTTGCCTTGTATTTTAAAACCCTCCATGGACATGTAGTCACAAAACTCAAAGTGATCCTTGACAACTAATATTAATAAGAATATAGTTTTGAGTTGGAACAAACGTAAATC
>CM052663.1:84917152-84936328 GCA_028533165.1 Leontopithecus rosalia
GAGAGGGGAGAGGGGAGAGGGGAGAGGGGAGAGGGGAGAGGGGAGAGAGACATTCCCTGAATTTCTCCTCACCTGTCACCTGAATGAGCTGATGAGCTTCCAGACCCTGGCCCAGGTGGTGATACTGATGTTGTGGCTGGGAAGCCCACCAGAGTTAAAGTCCATTTGGGCTCTAGTTGATGCTCTGTCGTGGGATGTTTCTTTGGGGACTTTGGGATGGGGTGAATCTTTTGCATCCAGGATGACCCTGGTTTATAGTTACCAAGGGTACACTTGGGCCGTTCTGAGCTGATCCAGGTGGAAAACTCCTCCAGTCTCTCTCCTCCTCTCTACCTGCTCACCTTTCAGCCCTGTTTGTCCGTTGTTATAGGTAGCCATGTGCCTCCAGATGGGGAGAGGGGTGGCCCCAGGATGGGGAGACATTACTTTGGCTCATCCGGCTGGGCTCCACAGAATCACAAGTTTCCTAGAGAGGAGAAGCAAAGAGGCAGAAAGAGCAGAGTAAGAGAGACAGGACAGCTGGAGCTCATGATCTCCCAGAGGCCCTGAAGAGGCAAGGTGCACTGCAGTAAGGGGCTGAGACCCAACATTCCCTTGGGCCTCAACAGGAAACACACACTCTGAGACCTTGGGTGGAAACTAAACACCTCTGGAGCTCTCTCCCATCAGGAGGTCACCTCAATTTACAGCCTGTCTCTGCCGGTGATGGTGCCAGCCCGACCACTCGATGGATGAGACACCCAAAGCCAGTTATACAGACCCTGCACCGCCTCTCCCTCTCCCCTGCGTTCTGTTCATGCCAATCCCCCAAAAGGTGAAGTAGCCCCTTCAAGGCAGGAGCCTGTATTACTTGTCCTCAGCTAAGTTCTGAAATAAAGTCACTTTTCTTTCTTCCAGGCCTCACTCTTGTTCACTGGACACTGTACTCAGTGACCAGACTTGTGTTCCATTACAGAACCACAGATGCTTTGGCCCTATGACTTTATTTCATATACCCTGGGCTTGGCTTCATGTCTGATCAATTGCAGCTGTCCTTTCCCTCCTGGATATCTAGTGGTGTCCTGGCCAGGAGCACTGATGAGGGAGTACCAACACGTAGACGCTCTGTGTCATGAGAGTCATCCTGAACTTTATACATTCTCCGTTTGGAAATCCAAGCTACCGGATAAACTGCCCCCAGGGTGCAATGTTAAAGAAAATGTGTTAAGTCAATAAATAAATATGTGAGCCATCTGCAAAGTGCCTGTGGTTCTGAAGAGGCATGCTGGCCTTCCAGGAAGGGGGCTGGTGCATGATCTTTTCCACTGTTTGTGCTAATTAGCCAATCCCAGTGGCCACTGCCACTTTGTCCCTGTCTTTGGTCTTGCCTAGTTTGTTTGGCTTTTTGTACGCATTTATCGCCTTCATTCCTCTGTCTAGCCTGGAGTCTGGAAGGGATCAAGGAATCAAAGCAGTACTAGGTAAGAAGCGTTGTCCAGAACAAAAGGGACAATATGGAATTCTTCCTAAAGCTTCCAGTAATGAACAAATTCCACGGACATCTGTGTTTAACTGTGTGATTTCCTAGGATCACACTTCGGGTGGGCCACTCTGTGCCTGGAATCAGGACCCAGGGACTCAGTGAGATTAAAAATGGGTGTTATTTCAACCCACCATTTTGGGGTCGTATTTTGCGAATGAATTCTCAAACTGAAACATTGATTGCACACGCAGCATTCACCCCTGTGAGAATGTGAGTTTATATAGTCATGCTGACATTAGATGCGCTTCACAGTTTTACCTCACCCCTTCCTAAAGCTGCCTGAAAGTACCAATGGATCCATCTCCATGGCCACGTTCTATTTTTTTATGGTTACAGTTTTTTTAATCAAAAAACAATTTTTACTGATAATATTTGTACATAATTATACAAGTGTGTACACATGACATTTTACACGAATGTGTAATGACCAACTCAGGGCACTTAGGTCATCCATCACCTCAGGCATTTTCATTTCTATGTGTTTGTAACATTTTCAGTTCTTTCTTCTGCCTATTTTGAAATGTACAGGACATTTGTTTTTAACTGTACTCACTCTATTCTGCTGTTGGACATCACAACTTATTCCTTTAACTAACGGTATCTTTTTAGCCATTGGCCAAGCTCCCCTTATCCCCACCCCTAACACACACACCCTTCTCAGCGTCTGCTATCATTCTACTGTCTACCTCTATAAAATCAACTTCTTAGCTCCCACATTTGGGTGAGAACATGCGGTATTTGTCTTTCTGTGCCTGGCTTATTTCATTTCACATAATGTCCTCCAGTTTTCTCCATGGTGCTGAAACGACATGATTTTATTATTTTTATAATAGATTATAAAATTATAATAGCCAAATAGTATTCCGCTGAGTACATATACCAAATTTTTTCTTAGGCATTTATCCACTGATAGACACAGGTTGATTCCATATCTTTGCTATTGTGAACAGTACTGCCATAAACATGAGGGTGCAGGTATCCCTTTGGTACGGTGATTTCTTTTTCTTTTGGATAAATATCCAGTAACGGGATTTCTATTTTTGATTTTTTGGAGAAACCTCTATATTGTTTTCCATACAGACTGTACTAATTTGCATCTCCATCAACTGTGTATAAGAGCTCCATTTTCCATGTCTCACAAGCATTTTTTTTTTTTTTTTTGAGGCTCTCACTCTGTCACTAGGCTGGAGTGCACTGGCATAATCTCAGTTCACTGCAACCTCCACCTCCCAGGTTCAAGTGATTCTCCTGCCTCAGCCTCCTGAATAGCTGAGATTACAGGCATGTGCCGCCATGCCTGGCTAATTTTTGTATTTTTAGTAGAGATGGGATTTCACCATGTTGGCCAGGCTGGTCAGGAAATCCTGACCTCAAATGATCCACCTGCCTCGACCTCACAAAATGCTAGGATTACACAGCTGTGAGCCACTGCGCCTGCCATGTTTTGAGTTGTTTTCTTTTTTGTTTTGTCTGTTTTCTCTTTGGATATTGGGTCTCACGGTGTTGCTAAGGTTGTCATTAAACTTCTGGGCAAAGGCAATTATCCTCCAGTCTTCGCTTCCCAAGTAGCTGGGACTATAGGTATACACCACTGCACTCTGCCTTTAATAACAGCATTCTAACTGGGGTAAGATGATATCTCACTGTGGTTTTGATTTACATTTTCCTGATGATTAATGATGTTGAACATTTTTTCATAGAACTGTGTCCATTTTTATGTTTTGAAAAATATCTATTCATGTCCTTTGCTCACCCTTATTTTTTAGTGGGATTATTTCTTTTTTTTGTTTCTGTTGAATTCCTTGCATATTCTGAATATTGGTTCTTTCACAGATGAATAGTTTAAAAACATTTTCTCCTATTCAAAAGATTGTCTTTTCACCCTGTCAATTTTTCTTTTGCTATGCAGAAGCTTTGTAGTTTAATACAGTCCCATTTATCTGCTTTTGTTTTATTTAACAGAGGTCTCCTTTCCCCAGTGTATTTTCTTGGCATCTTTGTCAAAATTTAGTTGGCTCTAAATACATGGATTTATTTCTGTGTTTTCTGTTCTGTTCTATGGGTCTTTGTTTTTATACAATATCATGCTGTTTTAGTTACCTTAGCCTTGTAATATATTTTGAAGTCAGGTGCAATGCCTCCAGCATTGTTTTTGTTGTTTTTTTGTTGTTGTTTACTGAGAATCGCCTTGGCTATTTGAACTCCCTTTTGGTTTCATATAAATTTTACTGTGTTTTTCCATTTCTGTGAAAACTGACATCAATATTTTGATAAGATTATATTGAATCTATAGGTTGCTTTGGGTAGGATAGTCACTTTAATGATATGAATTTGTGAGATCCACAACCATGGATGTCTTTTCATTTGTTTGTGTCTTTTTCAATTTTGTTCATCAGTGTTTTGTTTTATGATGATCAGGATTCAAGACACATATTGAGAAAATGTCCTTACAATTTTAAGAGTCCTGTACCACAGATGAACAGAGACTCCTACATGGCAAGTGCCCATCCACTCCTATTGGATATGGCTTGTAGGAGCAGGAGGCAACATGTCTTGGAAGTTTGTTATAATCCTCTTCCCTGCACTCTATATTCTTAAACATATATTGGACATGCCCTAGAAATGCCAGGACCTTTACCATTCTCAGTCTTAGAATACTGTAGGTCTGGTGTTCCAAGTTTAATGGTGGGCTAATGAGGACTAGCAACTGTCTATTAAATAACAGATGCAACAACTGAGCTGACCCCAACAGACCTGCAGGTGCCTGTCTGCCAGCCATCGCAGGTGGGCAGCACAGTGAAGGTGATGCAGATGACTCTCTCAGCAGGTATATAATCTGAGTCCTGAGCTGTGTCTTGCAAGTCTCCCAATGATTGACAATACCATGCTTTGTTGCCTAGAAAGATACTGTCAGAACCTGTCCTGTGAAATGTGATATTCAGGTAAAGAAAGATGCAACTAACATAGGGGCCAGAAATGAGCAAAATCTAATTTTTAATAATGTATTTAATACAATATTAAGTAGAACATATTTAATATGTATAAAACTCTGTTATATATTAGCTACAAAGCATAATATATTAATAGCATATAGCAAACACTCATAAGCCTACCAGCCAGGAACCAGAACAGCCGCATAACTTGGCATCTACCTGTGTGTTCTGGTCCCTTCCATTTCCTTCTTCTGTGGTAATTACTATGCTAAATTTTGGTTTATCATCATTACCGTCTTTTGTTTTTACAATACAGTTTTATGATATATGCATGCTCAGACTACATATTCTTTGGTTTTGCTTGGTTTTGAGCTGCTTTTCCTTAATATTTTCTTAGATTTATTCTTATTGATTGACAATATCATGCTTTGTTGCCTAGAAAGGTACTGTCAGAACCTGTCCTGTGAAATGTGATATTCAGGTAAAGAAAGATGCAAGTAACACAGGGGCCAGAAATGAACAAAATCGGCAAGATCATTTATCTCCCTTCTACATGACAGTCATATGAATCCCTTCAAGTTCTGGTTTGTCAGTGGGAGCCCCTCCTTGGATCTCATATAGAGGAACAAATTCCAAGGTAATTCAATTTATGTTTATGTGGAGCTCAGTGATCACAGTGATTTTCCAGTTGGACTATTCCCTGGTTAATTAACTCCCATGGAATAGCAAAAGCATATGGAGAAACAAAGCTATTTGGAATGTACATTGTCACCTGGCTGATGTTACATGATGGTCGTATCTATTAAAAAAGAAAAAGTAGATTAATTTTAACACCTCAATGAGAATAATTTAAAAATAAAACCCACGTTAAACTATTGAATAAGGAGTGACACTAATCTATCCAGCTGTCTACTCAACAGAATTTATAAAATATAAATTTCATGGGTACATTACCTTGACTAACAAGGTAAAGACAACTTGAATTGAAAGGTGTGGGAACTGTTAATAATTTTGAAGAGGTATTGCATATTTAAAGGTAATTTCCAAATAACAGTGGATATCTTAGCAAAGCTCCTGAGAACTTATTGGAATGTGACCATATAACACCATCAAATGCAGTCAACTTAGCCCATGCTCATATACCAATCCCACATATGAAGTTTTCCCTTGAAATAAGGTGATTCTGTTTGTCCTGTCAACGCCTATCCAACATGAAAAGAATGAACCACTTTAAAAAAATCTATCAGGGAACACGTTTCCCAAATGAATGATTTGCTTATTGAAATACGCTGCTGAGCTGTTGACCAGTTCCCGCACTTTCCTCTCCACGTGATCCACGTGGTTGTCAATATCCTTCTGAGGACCTAAAAGGCCCCAGCTGCCCCACCAGAGGGTGATCAACAATGCACTGTAGGCCAGGTGAGCACTGTTCCCACTAAGTGTGGAGGAGGAGCAAATGGGTTGATAAGAAGCCTGAGGCAGCCCATCTCAGCCGGGTGGGTCACAGTTTGCAAAGCTGTTGTGCGTGGGTGGCTGCTTTTCTCATCAGGGTGTGGGAGCTCTGGAGCGTGCCTGGCTCTGAAGAAGTTGGGTAGACATCCAGGGAGACCAGGAATGGTGGGCTTCCGTGATTCTCTATGGAGGCAAAGCTGCTTTCTTTCTGATGCTCTTAAAAAGCCTCTTTTTTCCTAAAACTCTCCTGCTGTCTATCCCTTCCTCTGGGCCTTCTCTAGCTTTTCTCATCTGCTCCCATGTCTTACCATGACCCGCAAGGGACAGACATGGAATCCTCTTGCCAGTGTCTCAGAAATGCATGGGTTTTATATGACCTACTTCTGAAATTTTCAAAGACATCTTCCTTTCCTCAGAAACTTCCCCTTTCCCTTTAGGAAAAGACCTTGGGGACTGCATATAGGAAATTTGGGCCAACTTCTTAAGGCAATAAAAATCTGGTCTCTAATCACTGAGGTCTTGGAAAGCCTCAGTCTGAAAAGGGTGGGGTGGGGGCCTCAAGGTTGCTGAAGAAGGAACAGGATTTGGGAAGCAGAATAAAGAAAGGTTTTTTTGCAGGGTTAGGAATTCCTAACAGAAGATCTTCTACATAGTTCCTTAAAGTGTGGAAGAATGCCGGGTTGGGTTGCCTCTAACTACTGGGTTACAAGGAAATGGGTTATGATTCTCAGTCTTCATTTGGAACACTCAAGACAATGCTGAACTTCATACTGCTGCAAAATGGGATAGTAACTGCCATACCAGTGCAAAACGGGCACCAGGTGTTCCGATCCTTATCTTGTAGTCAATAACAGGTGTCAACATGATTAGGTACAGGAGCCTTCTGAAAGTAAACACTTTTATAAACCTGTGCTAAGGAAGTCAAGTGACCTTTAACTTCAGCCGCAAATGTGGCAGCAATCATCCCTAGAAGGTAAATGTCTTCTCCCATGGCAGATGCCCCCAGAACTGAGAAGAGTATTTCAGTTCTTAAGACATAGGTTACTGTGTGGCCTCCTCTGTAAGGCATTTAACTGAGTTTACATTGAGCTTACAAGGGACACCTGCGGATGCACTGGGGCTACTAAGGACTCTGCTGGTCCCTCAAGCTTGCAACTAGAACTTTCAGATTCCTTAACGAAGGCATTTGCTATTCTAGTCAGTGTCGGCCTGGGAGCCCAAGTACTGTGGTCATGCTGCCTAGTTCTACACTAACGGCAGATCTGGGGAACACAACCTCCTATGACCCTGGTAACGTTCACTCTCCTGTGAGACGGTTTGCTAAGAAGTACCCTTTAAACATTCAGACTCTTGACTTGGCAGTAGGGGGAAACACATCTCCGTTTCTCCTTACTTCAAATACTCTATAGCATAACTGGTTAGGCAGGTGCTGTGACCCCCTGTAACTCTGAAGAATTGATAACAAAATGCTCTCATACTTAAGCGCAGTATGCTGTTGAAGAAAGGTGGAATCTGAGTTTGCCACTTCGAATTTTCTCAAAGCAAGAGAGGTAACTTCGGGGTAGAGGGACTGTTCCTAATCTTTGACTTAATCCGATTCCTTTAATGACCTGCCTGTAAGCATCACTATCTCATCCTTAGCTCAGGTTTTCTAACTGCTCTCCGAATCCAGGCAGGCTGAATGTGGAGGCTTCTGAGACACCTCCAGTGAGCATGTTAAGACATTCCATGTAACTGTTGCTTCCTGGCCTTTTGGGAAGGGCGTTAAGTTAAACCGGGTGAAATGCTGCCTCAAGACCAGCCACCTGCTTTCAGATTATATCCAACCAGTGGTCGTGGTGGGGAAAACACCAAGGCTCAATGTGGCCCTTGGGGTCTGTTTTTGAAGACCTGTTGAAGGTTCTCCAGGCACACTCAAGCCTGCATCTTATGTAGAGAAAATCCTACTTATAACTACGTCTATGACCTGATGTCACTCTCGGGGACCCAGGCTACTTCAACTCCTTTTCCTTGTGCTACGCTAGAAGCCTCCCCTGTCACTTCTGACCTCAGCATTCTTGTCTACATAAGCCTGCCTGCTCCTCATCCTGTTGACACTGGCGCTGGAGATTAACTTACGGACTTGAGCACAGTCAGACCTCTCATGTGGATGCATCATGTATCCACACGATGGATGCATGGTGAGATCTAGACTTCTGGTGTGCCTGTCACCCCAATAGTGAACAGCATACCCCACTGGTAACTTAACCCTCGCCCCTCAATCCCTGTTTCCCTGTTGATGTATCTACCTCCCACTAGAATGAGGCATTTGTTTGAAAATCAAACATCATAAATCTCACTCAGGATGTCTTCGGTTCACGTTTCTGGGAAAGAAAGGATTTCATTCTTCTACAGCTTTACAGGATTTCATGGCCTCTGGAGCTCTTCCTAATCCATTCTCAAACCAGTGAGGGACTTAGGCTGGTACATCAAATACTCCTTAGTACTCAGTGAAACTTGAAAGTATGAACGGCCACTTAGTTCCTCACTAAGATGTTGTCATGAAATGTTTCTAATTATGTGGACAAGTCTGCTCATCAAAGTCCACGGTTGGTTTACCGGGACAGTTTTAAGATGGGATCCCTAAAACCCTGAAAGGCTGTCCTTTATTGGAATTGGGCTGCTGCAGAAAGTTAAACACAGATGCGTTCTCTACCTGAAAAGTCAGAGATGATCTTCCACCGCAGAAGGTGGAAAATGAGGGAGGCCTGGGGAAGCAGGGGCGTTCTCGGCGTTCAGTGGGCATCGGGGTCAAGGCATCCCCTGAAAGCAAAGGCGGTGGGGTGGGCTCTCCTCTGCTGCCTATTGGACTTTGCAGCATCCACTTCCAGCCCTGGTTCCTCTTTCTACACCTCACAGGTATCAGAACTCATGAAGGACATGCTGAAGGACAGTTTGCCCTGAAGCCAAACTGCAGCCCGTCCTCTTTCCTGAGTGCATAGACCTGCCTTGGGTCAGGGGCTTTGGGCCCTGTTGTTGGAGTCTGGGTGGGCAATGTAGAATCTGAGGTTGCAGCTTCAGCACAGATGCAGCTCAGGTGATGGAACTGCAGCGCCCTGTGCTACTTGGAGCAAGAGGGGTGGTCTAGGCAAACATCTATGCCCTGGTGGCACCCCAGGACGTGTATGCTCTGTCCATGGAGGACCAGAAGTGCCACCTCTTAAGTTGGCACTGATACTCCTTTTATCTTCAGTATCTACCCCTGAGGGCTTGTGGGAGGTCAGGACTACATCCAGGAAGGAGCCAGTCTGCTTATTGCAACAAGCTGTGAGCTGTGGACAGGTTCCCTCCACGTGGAGAGGTGGTTAATAGCCTTCTGATGAAAACGCAAAGGCCACAGCAGCCCCACTAGAGGGAGATCAAGACTGCACCCTAGACCAAGGGAGCACTGTTCCTATTAAGTGGGGGAGGAGGAAGCGGGTCGATGAGCTTGAGGCAACCCTTCTCATCTGGGTGGGTCTCAGCTTACAAGGCAGCCTGCGTGGGTGGCCCCTTTTCCTGGCACAATTCGGGAGCTCCGGAGCGTGCCTGGATCTGCAGGAGTTTGGCTGGACATCCAGAGATCAGCAATGGTGGGCTTTCATGATTCTATCAAGGTAAAGCTGTCACTTTCTTAATGCTCTTCGTCTTCCCATCCACTCCTTGGGGCCTTCTCAAGCTGTTCTCACCTGCCACTTCTCACTGTGACCCTCAAGGGACAGACCAGGAAGACTCTTCCCAGCCTCTTAAATGCACTGGTTCCATATGATCTTCTGGAATCTTCAAAGACACGCTCCTTTCCTCAGAAGCTCCCCCTTTCCCTTTAAGGACCTTGAGAACTGCCTGTGGGAAGTTTTGAGCCAGTTTCCTAAAAATGCAATGAAAACCTAGTCTCTAATGACCCCTTAGAGAAACAGACCAGGGTCTGAGGAAGCATCAATTCCTAGAAAGGATAGGGTGGGGCCCCCGTGGTTGCTGGAGAAGAGGAATTGGGAAGCAGAATGGAGGGCAGCTTTTTGGAGAGTTGGAAGTTCCTAATAGGGAAGATGTTCTCTAAAGCTCTTCCTGGGTTCAGTGTGGAAGCATGCGGGGTTGGGTTGCCTCTAAACTAGTGGGTTACAAGAAAGTCATGATTCTCAGTCTCCATATGGAACACTCGGGACAGTACTGAACTTTGTACTGTTCTGCAAAACGGGATGGTAACTGCCATCCCAGTGTCCAACAGGTACCAGGTGTTCTGATCCTTACCTTGTATGACACCTGGTATTGAGTGCTACATGATTAGGGACTGGAGCTTTCTGAAACTAAACTTTTATATAAACCTGTACTAAGGATGTCAAGTGACCTTTCAGCCACAAATGTGGCAGCAACTAGCCATAAAAGGTAAACGACATCTCCTATGGCACATGCCCCTAGAACTGAAGAGTCTTTCAGTTCTTAAGACGTAGGTTACTGTGTGGCCTCTGTAAGGCATTTATGAATTTACATTGAGCTAACTAGGGACACCTGTGGACGTGCAAGGGGCTGCTAAGGCCTCTGCTGGTCCCTCAAGCTTGCAACTAAAACCACCTTCAGGTTTCTTAAAGGCATTTGCTATTCCATTCAATGTCAGCCTACGAGCCAAAATACTACAGTCATGCTGCCTAGTTCTACACTAATGCCAGACTTGGCAAACATCACTTCATGTGAGGCTAATGTTCAGCAGCCTTGTGAGGGTTTGCTATTAAGTACATCTTGGACATCCAGAATCTTAATGTGGCAGTAGGGGAAACGTCTCCATTTCTTGCAATATTCTATAGTATAATCTCCATTAGGCAGATCCTGTGACCCCCATAACTGAGTTTATCAACAAAATGCTATCATACTTCTGTTTCTCCTTGGTTTCTTGCTCACAGTATACTGTTCAAGAAAGGTCCAATCTGGGTTTGCTAGTTGGAATCTTAAAGCAACACAAGTAACTTTAGGGTAGAAGGATTCTTTCCCAGTCTTCGAATGCATATGATTGTTTTAATGACCTGCCTGTAAACGGAGCAATTCTTAGCTCCAGCATCGCCATCAACTGTATCCTTAGCTCCCGCGTCTAACTGCTCTAATCCAGGCAGGCTGAATGTGGAGACTGCTGAGGCAACGCGTGTGAGCGCTATGTATTAAGACATTCCAGGTAACTGTTGCCTTTCCTTTGGGAAAGGCATTGTAAGTGAAATCTGGTGAAATGCTGCCCCAAGAACAGCCAACTGCTTCCTCTTTCCTTGGATGACACCTGACCAGTGGTCATGGTAGGAAACCACAAGGGCAGCGAAGTTCCACGCGGCCTTCGGGTGTCTGTTTTGGAGAACTGTTGAAGGCTTCCTAGGCTCTCCCTAGCCTGCATCTTAGGTAGAGAAGATGCTGCTGTAACTACGTCTATCACCTGGTGTCATGTTTAGGGACCCAGTCTACTTCCTTTCCCTTGTGCTAAATCGGAAGCCTCCCTAGTCACTTCTGGAGTCATTTCAGCATTCTTGTCCACATAAGCTTGCCTGCGCCTCACTGTCTTGTCCGGGACACCGGTGCTTCTCATCACGTTATTACTCACCTGTGGAGCATAGTCACAGACGTGCCACGTGGATACATGATGTAATGGGAAGATGGCAGCTTCTGGCTTCCCATCACCCAAATGAACAGTAGACCCCATTGGTAACTGTCAACCCTTGCTCCCTCTCAAACTGTTGTCTACTTCCCTGTTTATGTACCTAATGTTCAGCTCCTAGAATGAGGCATTTGTTTGAAAATTAAACCTAAGATAAATTTCACTTAATCAGTTCCATCCATGTTACTGGGAAAGACAGGCTTTCATTTTTATAGCTTTACAGGAGTCCATGGTCTTGGCACTTTCTAATCCAGGAATTCCCCAACCAGTAAGGGACTTATGCTGGTACCTCACACTCATTAAGACCCAGTGAAACTGTAAGCTTCCCACTTAGTTCCTCACTGAAATGTTCTTATCAAATGTTTCTAATAAAACGTGTATGTCTGCTCATCGAAGTCAAGTCCAAAATTGGTTTTCCTGGACAGTTTTAAGATTGTAATCCCTAAAACCCCGAGTGGCTCTCCTTTACTAGATTTGGGCCGCGGAATGTTAGATGTGTACCTTAAAAGGTATCAGAATGGGACATGGAGAGGAGGGAGGCCTGGGGAGGTAGGGACGTTCCCTGTGCACTCACTGGGCATCAGGAACAAGACCTCAACCAGAAAGCAAAGGCGGTGGGCTGTCCCTCTGCCAGCTATCAGACCTTGCCTCTTCCACTTCCCAGCACTGGTGGTTCTTTCTTCCACACATCAAAGATGTTGGAACTCGTAAAGGACATGCTGCTGGCTACTGAAGCCAAACTGAAGCCCGTCCTCTTTCCTCAAGTGCATACACCTGCTGTGGCTCACCCAGCCTGGGTGAGTAATGTAGGATCTGAGGTTGCATCTTCAGCACAGGTGCAGCTCAGGTGATGGAACTGCAGCGCCCTGTGCTACTTGGAGCAAGAGGGGTGGTCTAGGCAAACATCTATGCCCTGGTGGCACCCCAGGAGGCATATGCTCTGTTCATAGAGGACCAGAAGTATCACCTCTCAAATGAATGGTGGCGCCAACCTCTCTTGAGGATCTGCCCCTGAGGGCTTGCCGGATGTCAGGTCTATACCCAGGAAGGAGCTGGTCAGCTAATTGCAATAAACTGTTAGCTGTGGACTGGTTGCCTTGCCTTCTCCACGTGGGGAGGTGATGGTTAATATCCTTCAGATGATGACTCAAAAGGCCCTAGCTGTCCCACCAGAAGGAGATCAAGAATACACGGTAGACCAGGTGAGCACTGTTACATGTGGGGGAGGAGCAAGCAGGTCGGCAAGCCTGAGGCAGCCCTTCTCCAGTGGGTCATGGTTACAAGGCAGCCTGTGTGGGTGGCCTCTTTTCCCCCTGGTAGGGCTTATGGGCTCTGGAGTGTGCTTGGCTCAGCAGGAATTCAATGTGGATGTCCAAGGAGATCAGGAATGGTATGTAGGCTTTCATGATTCTGTAAGGCAAAGTTGCCTCTTCCTAATGGTCTCCCTGAAAGCATTTTCCTCAGGCCTTTGCCCGCAGCTGCCCGCACCGACACGAAAACCTCTGGCAGGCATCTTAGAAGTGCACGCACTCCATAGGATACACTTCTGGAATCGGAGGACCTCCTTTCCTCCTAAGTCCCCTTTTCCCTCTACGAAAAGGACACTGATAACCATATATAGGAAGTTCAGGCTACCTCTTAAGAGGCAGTGAAGACCTAGTCTCTTCTAGCAGTTTAGAAATAGCAAACCTTGAAGCTTCAACTCGCCATAAAAAGGCCGAGTGGGTCCCCAAGGCTGCTGTGGGGAGCTTGGGAAATAGGAATTGAGGAAGGACAGTTTGTCAAACTGAAGGCCTCCATGGGAAAGATCCTAGCTTTTTTTTTTTTTTAAGTGAAGTAAACAGAAATGGGCCGTCAAGTGTTGAGTTAAAAGGAATGGTAATGACTTAATTGGAAAAAATCGGGGAATGTGAATTTTGATCTTTTCTCCTGAATAATAGATGGCAGCTGGCATCCCCATGCCCAGTCAGTATAGGGCATCTTGACACCTGCTAGAGTTGAAATGATTGGGGCCTGGGGTCTGTTCAGACTAAACCTCTGCATGGATTTTATACTAGAGGTCAAATGAGCTTAATCTGGAAAAGTGGTAGCCAATCGGCTGTGGAAGCCCAGTGACCTTTCATGTGGCAGGTACCCCTAGAACTGAAGTGCAGGTCCCTGAGAACTTCAGTTTTCAAAGCAAGGTTGTGGTTTTGGGGAGTGTATCTCCTTACAAGTTAGACCAGGTATAACTGCATGGAGACTGCAAGGGACACCTGTAGGCATGAAGGTAGTGAGCTTTGCTATCCCTTCAAACTCTTGGAGCTAAAATCCTAGAGTGGCACGTTGTTGCTGGGCCCCAAAGTGCCCTGATCCTGTTGCCTAAACCTATACTGATGTTGGATTTTGGAAGCCTTCCTGCATGTGCAGTATCGAGGTTTCCTGCATTCTTCAGTAATAATCATCAGCTGTAAAACTCCAGGACAGAAATTACATGCTGGGTGGCTAGAATCTTGACCTAGCAAGAAAGGTAAAGGTAATCTTGTTCACAGTATCCTGTAGTGAATTTCCATCAGACAGATGGCCATAATCCCAGTATGTCTGAGGAGTCTATTGAAATGTACTACACATTCACCTTCTGTGTTAAGCAGTTTATTTTAGAGAAGTCGGATTTTCTGATTGAACTTTACTCAAACCACCAAAGTGGTCTTGGTGTAGAGGATTCAACCCTGTACTCCTGATCCACTCTGCCTCTAGCGACTGGCTGCCTGTGAACATCTTCCTACTTTAACCTTTGTCCTTAGCTCAGGCTACTAATTGTTCTGGGAATCCAGCAAGGCTGCCGAATGGAGGCTTCTCCGAGATGGAGACGTGAGTGCATACTAAGACATGTTCTCATGGTAGGCTGCTCTTCCCAAAAGCAATTTAAGTGGCCTGTTGTCTAATTTCATTCTGCTCCAGATAAAAGCTACCAGCGAATGTAGACGTAAAGGTCCTAGAAAATGTTCTGAGGCTCTTCTGGGCTTACATGGCCAGCATCCAGGTCCCTGTAGCTATGCTGCAGAGAAGCCTGCCTGTCCTAGGACTGAGCCCTTCCCGTTCTATGCAATGTTATAGCTGCACACACCTGTAGCCCCTTCTGGGAAGTGCACTGCCACAGGGCCTGCTTTGTCTTCCCTTCCCCAATCCAAAAACAGGTATCTTATTGGGGGTACTGCTGGTGAAAATGTGGACTTTTAAGGTCTGTAAGCCCTGTTCTTGCATCCTGAAACAATCTTGCATCCTAAAACAAGTCAGACCCCGGTGGGAAATGGCTAGCTTGGTCTCTGACACCAGGCACCTCTCGGGCCTGGCCCCCGTTACCTGGACGCTGTGTTGCAGGCTCTTCCCCCCCACCCCCCCGCCGTGCTTAGTACCTAAGATGCAGGAAGTGTTGAAGTCATGGTGCATAGAGCCATCAGGACAGTCCTAATGACACGCAGGAAGAATGTCTTGCCACTCCTAAATTGGCTCTTCTAGGTGCTTCTCCTAAATTTGGAACGTTATCCACTTGGTGCACATTGCAGTCTCATTTCCTCAGCCCCTTCCTCCTAAATCGGCTCCCTCATGCCAGTGGCTGCCACAACGCATCCTGTTCTAGGGGTGTCTTACTCCAGAGCACTGCCTTGGGATTTGTTTCCGTGCACATCGTCATCCTATAGCACCTGTTCTCAGGAAAACAGTGCAAAGCAGCAGCCAGTGTGGAACTGACTTGCAAGTCTGAAATGGTAGCGCTTTCCCTCTCTCAATAGAATATTGACTAGCTTTTCTCCACTAGGGTAGGAGACAATGAGATGGAAAAGAGAAAAGGAACAGATGGTGGAGGTCAGTGAGGTGAGGTCTAAGGATGCTGCAATTGTAAAGTGCTGCAGAAGTGTAGGTGGCAAGCTGAGCTGGGAACTTAAGTTCCTAGCAACATAGAGCTTGCCACCTAGGGATGTAAGGAACACAGAATGCTTCCTGGGTGGCAGCAGGATGTGCCTCTTTGAGAGGGATAATCGGTCTTGTAAGTGTCTCTCCTGTCTCAGAATCCAACCTAAGAATTCTTCCTGAAATTTCTAGTCTTTAGTGGTACCTTGAGGTTCCTCTAAGGAAACTCCTGGGCATCATGTGCCTGGAAGTGAACCTCACAATCGATCTTCAATTTTGCAAGTGTCTTAGCTTTCAGATATCCTAAACAGTAGATTTGGGGTGACTAACATAAAAGAGCCGTTTCCTCTACCCCTCAAAAGGAGGGAGAGATCCAAATCCCTGGAAACTGCTGAAGTTGAATGCCAGGATGCTTAGCTACCCTGGAGCTTGTTTCCTACTTGGAGCAGGTGCTACGGCATGAGCATGAATTGGTATTCTCCAGCTGTGTAGCTTGTCCTCATGCCAGAATCGGCAAGGTAGAGCGCCAAAATCCCCTTGGCTCCATCCCAGTTGAACTGGGAGGAGCTAAACTTTGCTGATACAAAGATGAGTCCTGGCTTCTGATAGGACCAGGTATACCTTCTAGGATCTGATGTGTGTTATGTTGGGTATAATGAACCTTCTCAAGTAAGACTGGTGCTGTAGTCTTCAGTTAAAGTGAAATGGAAATACTCTTGCTGAAGGCTGCAGTTAATAAGCATCCTGTCTTTTAGAGAAAGTGCTATTGAGTATGCTTCTCCCCTAACTTCCTCTGAAACCACATATTGGGCTACTTTGCATGCCATACCATGCTGTTTGTGTTTTCACGTTTTACTTCTACATCACCAATGTCGTCTAAGATACCTCTTCTGCTTTGATCATTAAGTTGTAAGAGGGTAGGATGTTCTTTGAATATTGACATTTTATCCTCTGAGGACAATGGTGGAGGCCTAGAGAACTCCTGGAGCCCAAGCAACTGCATTGGATCTGCATACACATCCCCAACCACTTACTATTGCCGGTGGAGCAAATGCAAGTGTAAGTGCAGCTGATAGTGTGAAATTAGAAGGGACTGACAGCCAAAAGGCACAGCACACTTGCAAAGGTGTAGAATGGGGGTGGGGCTTAGAAGTCCTCATGTGAGCTCAGGGTAGGGTAAGAAAGTTATGGTCAGACCTGCAGAAGTTCTTTGGGCATAAGTGTTGCCCAGAAACAGGATAAGGGGCAAGGAACTAGGCTTATGCCAGTGACAAAGATTTGACAAAAGTTCAGGGTAGTGAGGGGCTCTGAGCTCTGACCTGAGCTGCTTGTAGAATTGGAAGTGTTTCTTGGGACAAGTACATGGAAAACATCAGGTAGGTGGTCAGTTCTTGGGAGCAGTAGAGATACAGAATCTGGGGGTCTGACTTTGGAAATACGGTATAGTCAAGATTCAAATGTCACTTTACCCTTACAAGAACAGGCTGAACACGAGATCTAGTGACACCTAGGCAGCCTCACTCGTGAGATTGCCAGAACTAAGAGGAACCTCCCAGGATTTGTCATCTCTGCTTCTGTAGCTTGAGAAGGGTTTCCTACGGAACTGCTTCGGGAGAAACTAGACAGCTTTTGATACAAAACGTAGATTAGTCTCATAGAATACTGAATCAGTGAAATCATAGAAATTCAGATGAGTAAGATAAAACTGGCCTTAGTTCCAACGTTCCTGATCTCCATGGATGCCTCCCACTGAGATGTATTAGACAGCAATTGCTATCCAACGGAGTGTACCCTATTGGGTAGGAGAAACAAATAGCTTTAGGAATAACTTGAATACTTAAGAATGTGTATAATCTTTGACTCTAGCTCAAAGCAGCTCAGCCAATTAAGGACTTGTGTATGGTAGAGAGATCTAGATTATAATTCTGGAGTCTCTGGAAATGTTATAGAAGCTCTTGTAGATTGTCCTGTGTGCTGAGAAGCTTCACGTAAAACAGAACCCATAGCATCCTGGACTGTGGTGTATTGTAATGTCTGAGAAACACTGGTGATAATTCATGCCTGTTGGCATACACTTCTGAAAATCTCAAGCTTATCTTGCCACAACCTTGTCACCATGACTTAAGAGGGATGGTGCTCTTTGAAGCTTCAGGTCTTCATAGTTGGTGGGAGAACTGTTGGGGTTGCTACTATTGCCCATTCTAGCTGTAAGAACACAACTGCTAGAATTCGGAGGTGAGAAAACTAACCCTAATCTCAAAGCAGGGGTGCATCACCCAAACCAGACACGCTCAGCTTGCATGTTCTCTTGGGAACTTCTGGCAGGATGAGGGATCTGAATGCCTCTAGGCATTGAACAAATAAGACTTTGCCATATAAGCAAGATCTGTGTATTCATTACAATACAGGAAGATACCATAAAGCAGCAATGTACACGTTGTGCAAAGTGGAAATGGTAGGTAAGAACTTCATAAAACAAGTTGGTCGCCTGTAATCCCAGCACTTTGGGAGGCCGAGGCGGGTGGATCACGAGGTCAAGAGATCGAGACCATCCTGGTCAATATGGTGAGACCCCATCTCTACTAAAAATACAAAAAATTAGCTGGGCACAGTGGCGCGTGCCTGTAATCCCAGCTACTCGGGAGGCTGAGGCAGGAGAATTGCCTGAACCCAGGAGGCGGAGGTTGCGGTGAGCCGAGATCGCACCATTGCACTCCAGCCTGGGTAACAAGAGCGAAACTGTCTCCCAAAAAAAAAAAAAAAGTTGGTACAATTATCATGGGTATAGGCAAGTGACTTAGTGATTTGGAAGATGAGAGGAATCTAGGGTAGTGAGTTTAAGTCCAAATTTTGGGTAAAACAATAGCAGGCCAACATCTGGAGTACAGAAATTTTGGAGCACCGAAGTGGCAGATCAACGTTTGAGCAAGAAACCCGAATGCAGATATCGTGGGAAGCTGTGTTGAATGGGGCTCAGGTGGAGCTCAGACCTCTAGAACAGAATTGGCAGCAGATGGTTTTAGAGGTATCTCCTATCTTGACCCACCTTAAATACAGGCCCACTGAATTTCATGGCCAGAGTGAGACAGGCAATAGTTATGACTTCCACAAAATCAGGACTTCAGGTTAGTCTGGATACCTTTTTCTATTAGAATTTGCAGCCATTCTGAATAATGAGAAAGGTATAAATGGATGGTGAAAGAAGGAACAATGTAGCCTTCAGACAAGGCAGGACTAGTGACCTTGGTATGAGAGACTTGCCTTGGTAGCCATTTCCCTCTCGTATGAAGATGCGAATCTGAAGGAACTGGAAGCTCAACTGTCTTCTCTAGGTAAGTTACATAGGAATCTGTAGTACCATTGAAAACCTATTAAATCACTTGGACGTATGTGGCAGTTGCATCTCGAGTGTCCAAGAATCTCTTCAAATGTCCAAAGACAAATGTGAAGTGAATGTCTGATCCATTCTGATAACAAAGGAATTTTAGAAGCTAGGTAACTTAGAAGGTTATACTTGTTCTGCCTGATGATAGAACACTCCCACATGCCTGGGGAGGCCTCCCAATTGTGGCAGAGGCAAGGAGAGGAGCAAGTCACGTCTTACATGGATGGTGTGGAAGGTGAAGAGCTTGTGCAGGGGGACTCCCATTTTTAAAACCATCAGATCTTAGACTTCTCACTACCATGAGAATAGCATGGAAAAGACCTGCCCCCATGATTGATTCATCTGCTGC
>CM052663.1:84943391-85051467 GCA_028533165.1 Leontopithecus rosalia
AATGTCATCTTTTCCCATCACTTTGTAGACATATTGAAGAAAAGCAGCAAGATAATTCTGACGATTAAAAGCCCTTCTTCAAATCAAAAATAACAAAACCACTTTTATTTTTAAGAGCAAGAATAAAACACTTGTATCTGGGTCTCAAAGTTAATGAACATAATGTGTTGTACCTATTCTCACTATTCCAGCTTTTTTAGTTTACAAAAATGAATTAGTCACTTCTAAACACTGTGAAACATGGATGTGTGCAACTCAACACTTTCCTAGCATTCCTGAACTAATCCACAAATGCAAGAAAAAACAAGGGAGATGAAGAATGTAGGTAGTTTGGAGTTTACAAACTAATGCAGGAATGATGTGCGTTGTCCCAGAAGAGGGGAAATTCCCCACCCCATTTGGCGAGCTGAGGGTCATTGTTAAGTTTTTATAAAACTATTCAGACCACTTTTTTATCTGAAATTACAAGAACATTCACTATCAAATGTTCATCGATACTACAAAGAACGAGATGCAAGTCGCAAGAAACAATGGAAAATATTAGTTAAGCTGAAGGCATCGTTGAGTATTTTTTTAAGTTTCTTAGTTTCTGTGGTTTCATCTTTTTTGGTATCGAAGCCAGGTTTTTCTGGGCAGAACAAGCAGAAGAAAAATGTGTGAGAAAAGGCAACTAGCAAATAAGCTCCATCACAGCAAAATAAAACATAAATCGAAAGAAGGTGCCACTTGGCAAATGTGCTGCACAGGCATGAATTCCTCACCAGCAGGGAGGAAGAGCTAGGGATGAAAACATGAGTTGCAAGGTGGGCCAACCCCCCGGGGTCCAGTATGGTTTCCTCGGGGAAATTCACTGGGAGGATGGAGCATCCCACTTCCATTAGAAAACGAAGAAATCCTAGGGTGCACCTTGTATCTGCAGGACTGGCCTAATGTGAATTCCCAGGAAGCTGTTTACAGAGGCGCACTTTATCCAAACCCATCCTGCTTCTGTGTCGTCCTGCTATGCTTAATGTGGACAGATCTCACGACTGCCATGTTGGAAGTCGGAAGTGATAGTGGGCTTGCAGGGGGTACCGGGAGAGGTACTGGGTATAGAAAAGACTAAGTGAAGTGCTGGGTGGGGAAAATGCTGTGAAAGGTGATCACGAGTGCAAACTGCTGCCTGGAGAGAAACTGCCTGTGCAAATGTAGCACTGTTCTGATCCTTTGCGTTAACATGGCAATCACTCAAGCCACATCTGGAGTCACTCCTATTCCCAAGAGAACCGTTCTGTGGTCTCTTTACTTTGCTCTAAGTCAAGCAAATGTGATTCAACCATGTTCTTATGTGTAGATAGTTTAATTCCTGCCACTAAGTCGGAGTTCTCCACTGGTTCTAATCACTATATGAAGTTGTCACAAAAATGCTCCTTCTAGGCATCTGTTCAGATTAGGGCAGAAGCTAGCAGAGACAACTTTCCAGTGCCTTTTAGTCATCAAGACATAACCTCATTTTTCTATGAATTTAGTTTTTGTGTTTTCTTCACACATATCCTCGAGTTTCCTTGGTGGCATCCCCTGCTCCCCTGAGCAGCATTTTCTGCTCACAACTGTAGTGCCATGCAGAATTTCCATGTCCTTGTTAGCTGGCTATTCTCACCCTCCCAGTCTTGTCTCTGGAAGCCCCCCAAGCAGTCAATGTCACAGGGACCAAGTATGTACGAGGCAACATGTTGGGTTCAAGTGCAAACTGAGAACCAGGGCCTATCTTTTCTAGTTTGGAAGCTTTGCTTTATCCTAAGAAACCAGACGGACCCAAACCGAGAAAACAACTTTTGTCATAGTGATGACCTCAAAGTACGATATTAACCAGAAGCTAGGACAAAACCATTTGTCTCTAGATGGCATGAGCTTGTTTATTTCAGGGCCATTACTTCCCCTGATTGCACACTTAGATAGGATATGAATAGAAGCGACTTCAGTCCTTCATAAGTCTTAGTAAGCCAGGCATAACAGCTCCCATTTCAGATGATGAAAGAGGCACCAAAAGATTTGACCACCTCCCACTTAAAGTGATAGAGCTGCCGTCTTTCTCGCTGGTAGGATTTGCTAGGAAGATGGTGAGCTCAGGTGACTTGAGTAGCTCTCAAGTACATGCTATTTTCCCATGTATTAACACATGAGCATCAAGAGCATGATGTAGCATAACATTTTGGAAAAGCATGTGCCCTAATATAAAACAAAACGAAACAACCAAATCCACTTAACATTGTAAGCACTGTGTGTGGCTCTCTAAGTGCTCCAGGTGTGATGGGAACAAGAGTAGTTTATACTGGAGACCTGTCAATCATGACCAGGTCCTGTGTGTGTTCTGGTAAGTGCATGCTAGTGGGCCTACAGGGTCTGGAAGCCCCAGACACACTGCTGCTGTGTCAGTGACCCTCACTTAGTCACTAATTCCCTCTTGACCTCATAAGGTGTATAGTGCTGTGGTTATTTTAGGTAATTGAACATGGCATCTTGGGAAAGTGAAGGTGTGAGATGGTACACATTGCCTACATGTGCATGTACATGTGTGCATAGGAAGATGTAGTTGAAGGGTTTCGGGATAAGAACTTTCTATTCCTTACTGATGTATTCATCGCCATGTGAAACTTGGGCCCAGTTTTGCAATATGTTCTGAATATTACTTGTTGAGTGTTGGTCTCCAAAGACTGTGCCTCTGAAACGGCTGTTGCTAACAGGATAAAAACTGTAGGAATTCTGCACCTGCTGTTCCTGTGTCCTTCCCTGCTGTCTGAGAACCTGAGAACTTCCTGCCTGGGAACCTACCTAGTGGAGATAAAACTGAAAAATGTGGCACCTTTAAAATCCCTATGACAGTCCCCAGTGAATAACTGGGGTTGGGAAGGAAGAGGGGGAAAGTGTTCCAATTAGTACTGGCCCCAGGGGGAGGAAGAGCAAGAGGCAGGAAGGCCTGGAATGAGTAGGGCAGTGTGGTGTATTCCTGTGTTTGTTTTTTGGCAGCCAGCCTGGCCTGGGTCTCAGGTGGGAGTGAGGACTTTCATGGGGCATCCTGTCTCTTCTGGGTCTTGACTGGGAGAAGGGGACCTGGCCTTGGGGAGGAGGGGAAGAGACTTACCTAGGTAGGGGCCAGGGAAGCCAAATGGCAAACATCTGAAGGCCAAGCCCATTGGTTTTCCTGGCTTCTGGCTTTGGCTTTTTTAAAAAAAAAAATCCTGTTAAGAGGAACTATCCCTGTTAAGAGGAAGTAATAGAAACGGGATTGTCTGTTAACATAGGGAGTGAGGGATCCAAGTGAGGTAAACTTGGCTCCTCAAACTGCCAGCGTGAAAATGTACAAATACTTTTATTTTCTGCTAAGATCAGCTCGGTTGTAGAGACCCCAACCCAGGTGGTGCTGAAGGAATTAAACAGATACAAAGAGTGCAAAAGTGGGATCGAAGTGGGACCATCAGACTGACAGCATTTCCCTGCAAAAAGCCCAGAGACTCATCCACATATTTCTTTGGGCATCTGCTTAATAGTAATCACTTGTTCAGTGTTTCTTCATAGAATGAAGATAGACTAAACAGGCAGATTGCGCCTGTTCACTAAGATAGAAATAAGCTAGAAAGCACTGACTCAGGAATGGGGACAAGGTCAGATATCCTGTATTTTGGGAGCTGGTTTAAGTAGTGCATGGCTGGTACATATTGCCTACTCTCCTAGGAGTTGTCTGCCTGGAGATGGCTCAGTGTTCCTTACCATTGCCTCTCAGCAGACAACATATACTCCATCACACACATGTCAAGACCTCCTCCCAACAATTTAACTTTTTTCCTCTTTAAATTCCTCTAATTGTTGAAAATACCCTTCAGTGATGGTAGGCAGGGACCCCGGGAGTCTAAGAAGCACAGGGGCAGGGAAGAGGATAAAAATCGGGTTTGATGTCTGGAGGCAGGGAAGGGTGGCTTCTACCCAGGAAAGAGTATAAAGTGTCCAGATTGGCTGAAATAGCATCCAAGAGAAGAGATGCTCATTGTTTGCTGACTGCTTTGACCTCTAGTCTCTCTGCTTCAGCATTGGGAAAGAAAGCCATCCTCCTGCCCCTTCCCCAACTGGGGCACAGGGTCAGCCGGGATGCAACTGCTGGGAGTTAAGTTGGAGGTATTGGTGAATGCTGCTAGGGTCTTCTGCAGGGGATGTCACTGATAAAGGGGGGTAGTAGCATCCTGCCACTCATCAGCATGGATACCCTGTGGACTGTACATCTGACTGGCTGCAAGTCCATCACTATCCTCCTGTCTGGCTGATAACGTGGCAAAGGGTATCTGCCTGTGATTGCACATTGGCTCCAACCTGGGCCCCTTGGTAAGAACCCCCATTGAGTGACTGCATGGTCGTGAACCAATCTCTGGAGTTTGACACGTTGAAAGAACCAGCTGAGTTGGGAGTTGAGGGAGAGTTAGCTTGTCTTCCATGGGCTGACACATTGAACAGCAGTGACAACTGTTCTGGCAGCATAAATACTGGCTTCCTCTTAATTGACCTATGTACTTGTACCGGATTCAGTTCCAAACCAGTTTGATACCTGGGAGACTGATGCCATACTTCTTGGTTAACTCCTCTTTGACTTCCTCACTGGGGTGAGGATTGCTGAGATGGGAATAGAAACACTCATTCAGGATTTCTGTTGCTTTTGAAATTCCATCAATTCCGCCATGTATCCGGAAATCCTGGCCACAGATTGCCAGGAGCCTATTTCTGCCTTGCAGAGGAGACAGGACTGAAACTATCACAGCCTTGCACGTGCTCTGCTTGAGCTGCATCTGGATAGAGCTGAACTTGGGGTGGATGATGCTGACCATCCGCTCAGTCACCTTTGGGGAAATGGGCCTGGTCTGCCTTTGCTCTCACAGGAGACTCATCACATAGGTGGTGAACTCATTGCAGGCCTGCTCATTTCTGCAGCTCTGTATGGTAGATTTGTCTGATCTGAGAGTTTGGCTCTGTCAGCATCTGGTCCATCAGCACCAGCTGGGGGCCTATGGCTCCTCCTCCTGGGCTCTTCAGATACTAAAGTGTTTAGTCTTCAATTTCACACAACACCTTAGACTAAGGCAGGCTTAATTCTGTGGCATTTCAAAGCATGTTTTCTGGCCTGTGCCTCCAAACTCTGGTCTGTGATGGTCATAACTTTCTGTAAAATGTGTCCAATGTCCTGCCTCCTCCCAGTCTCCCCCCTCAGTCCCTCCAGCCCCATCCTGCAAGTGCTGGGACAGGCCAGAGTATCGGGCCATTCAGACCCCAGCATGGCAATGCATCAGCCTGGGCTGCTTGTCCATCTCCAAAGACTCTATCAGCCCCCAGCTCTTCCTCTTCTGCTCCTCGACTCGGCTGCTGGGAAGCACCAGGGCTTTTTATACTTCAAGCTTGTCATCAAATCCTTTTCAGGATAAATAGGGAAGAGGGGAAAGACCAAAAGAAAAAAATCTCTGCCTCTTCAGAGGATGGAAAGGATTGCGGGGTGAGGGGTAGGGATAAGGGCTGGTGGTGAAGGGTGTTGACTCATAAAAACAAGAAAAATAAACCACGTTCCCACTTGGTGAAAAGAGAATAGGAGCTGGCTTTGTTTTTTCAGTCCTGTCTCCTTTGAAAGGCAGAAATAGGCTCCCAGTGATCTGTGGCTTTAACATTTTGCAAATATGCATTGACGAGGAGAAAGGAAGGCAGGGGATTACAATGCAAACCTTTCCCCCACCCACCTCCTGGCCAGAGTGTATCTCAAAGAGGGTGGGCTGTGGAAAGGCAGATGTCCCCCAGCCACTGCGGCAGGCAAAGCAGACTCTCCTCCTGTCTCTGCAAACTCCAGCAGCCCTGTCAGCCCTCCTGCTTTTGTTTTTGGAGTTTGAGTATTACATGATCACAGCGTCCCACAATAGGCTGTCTATAAGGCTGAGGAGCAAGGAGAGCCAGTCCAAATCCTAAAACTGAAGAACTTGGGAGTCCAGTGTTGAAGGGCCGAAAGTGTCCAGCATGGGAGAAGGGTGTAGGCTGGGAGTTGAGGCCATTGTCACCTATTCATTTTTCTGCCTGCTTTATATTTGCTGGCAGCTGATGAGATGGTGCCCACCAGATTAAGGGTGGATCTGCCTTCCCCAGCCCAGTGACTCAAATGTTAACCTCTTTTTGGCAACACCCTCACACATACCCAGGATCAGTACTTTGTATCCTTCAGTTGAGTTGACACTTTGTATTATCACAAACTCTCAAACACCAGCCAATAATTCACAAGTGGGATATTCTAGGTTACATTTGGAGCCATATATCTTGTTCTCTGTGAAATGGATTTTCTATAAAATGTACTCTGACTACACTGGGCCATTCAGCTGCATATGCTAAACTTGATACAGGGAGTTTTGAATACCATGTAGTGTCACTTTGCAAAGTAAATTCCAGGTCTAGTTTTCATCAATAGGAACTAGGCTGAGCTCTGTCCTTGAACCTGACTGCCTATTAGGATGGTCCAAGATGGACAGCAATGAGAACAGGGAATGGGGAAGGCTTTAAACTGAATGGGGCAATCAGTGCTTCTGATTGTGGTCATTCTGTCAATCTTGTGGTCAATCTTGTGGTCATTCTGACTACATGAGCCTGACTTGAACTACTCAAATCATAGCACACTGTCCAACTACTTGGTGTGTTCTATGACATATAGTCCATTATTCTGGAGTGTCTCGGCTTTGTTACCTGGACTAATAGTAAATGACCAACCAGAGAACTGTTGAATCAATGTGGGTCTAAATTCAGGAATCTAGTCTTTCGTAGTGACTTCCCCACTAGCAAGGCTGCTGGCTAACCCTTGTAGGAAGTATTTCTGGTTTCTGCAAGAACAGTACTGATAAATTCTGAAGACTTACAAAGACATATAAACTCAGTCAACTTTTTCCATATTAGTAAACTTTTTGTATATATCCAAAAACCTTCTAATGCCTCATGGCAGTGTGGGTGACAAGGCTCTCTGGAACAGTCTCTGATGCTTGATTCTGAAAGGCCAGATCCCAGTTCCCTTGTTTTTCCCTTAGAATGAGCCTTTGGCCTTTCTATCCCCTGAGTTTGGCAGGACATGGGTTTTCTGGAGTGAGACCCTCTGAAGGGCTGGTTCCACAAGGAAAAGGGTACAAAGCTCTGAGATGCAGACTCCAGGCTGAGGGGTGCCAGGGAATGTCAATGATGTGCTGCTTTCCTAGACTACCTCCTTTACCTTTCTTCCTTCAGGAAGAGATGGAGTTCAGACACAAGGTGGCTAAAGGGTGGGCTGCTAGTAGGATACTATAGGTGTAAGGAAAGCCTTGTGTGACAAACCCAGAGCAGTGTGGCTCTTCATGACTGGAGCTGATGGTCCTTTCTACACACTGACCTGTTAATGAGGATATGGAAATAAAACATGTAGTGTGACTTTTTAACAAGAAAGTTGGGTTGGATTTGTGGTGACCTGTCAAAGCAGAAGACTGTACTGCCTGAAAATGAAGGACCTGTTTGCTACTGGGGTTTTAGGGACTCTAGTCAAAGATGACTGCCCCTAAGATGAAATCAACATGCTTATCTCGGCCAGCACTGGATCTGCCATGCCATCAACCAGTGACATAGCCCAAGTTGGTAAATCTGAGCTCATACTTCAGTGAGGAACACATAATTCACATAGAGATGTCTTGTGTTTAGGGCTGGCCTTAACTGAAGCATGGAACTGAGGTCTTAGTGAAGAGCCTGAATGTGACTTGGAACCCCTACAGAGGGGTTGGTGTTATGGCTCATGACTTGGTGTTATGGCATCTACTCAGTGTTTCCTCTGTGCCTGAATACCAATCTTTCACTTCTTCAGTCTGGGGATTGTCCCCAACTGCCCAGATGTGAAGCTATTCAGAGCAGGCTGCAACCTGAAGCTGATGCCCACATATGCCTCACGTTCAACAGCTGTCTGGAGCTGTGTTCTCCAGAGAATAAGGATGCTTATAAAATGCCGCTGCCTGGGACAAAGTGGCTCCTAGAACAATGCTTACTGATGTCTACAAATGGAAAGGCCACCATGCGAGATGCAGACATCCACACTGCATGAGCTGTCTATGGAGATGTTTCATGACCTAGGACTATTTTTTCCTTTGAATGCTCTGAAAGTATTGTGCGGGGGAAGATTAAAACATGACTATTTGACATTTTAACCTACAACTTTAACATATGGGAGAGGTCTGATGGCACTCTTAGATAAAATGAACTGTTAAAGCTGAAGCCAGACTGACACGGGGGTAGCAAATCCTCTGATTCAACCTGGGAGTTGGATATGGGGTGACCTGTTGTAAACTGTGCTAATTGGAAGGACGAGGAGCATTCTATTGACTGCATGGACAGGGCATTAACTCAGATTTCATGCACACACACACACACGCAGTTAGTGACCCGAAGGCAGAAAATACAAACCACAGGAATAGTCTCTGCTCCTAGAAAAAAGGCTTAGCTCTTTGCATAACAAAGGCACAGTTCTATAAAATCCCTTGTTCTAGAAATAGCAGGTGATGTTTTCACTTTAGTCAAGCTGTATAGAGGTCACATTCCCCTGGTTCATTCTCATGTGAGTCTTCTGTCTTTATTGTACAGTCTCTTTAAACTATCTCATGACCCTACTGCTGCAGGATATGGTCAGAAACTCGTGGAAATCTATGTCCTGGTCAAGCTTTGTTGATCTTATTTTCTGATCCCTCTCAAAACCGTCCTCAAATGTGCCTCAGTGGCAGCATAGGTGAAAAACTCTTTGAATCATTGTGAATACAAAACACATCTTGGGTGGTACCTTCTTCCCAGTTCTGAAGCTGGGTCACATGAAGCTGAGTCAACTCTTCAGTACCTAGATGATGGGACAATGTCAAAACTCGGTAGTTAGGGAACCAGTAAAAGCTAAAAGATTAGAATCAGTATGGGGGAAAAACTAGGTTTCTAGAGACTTTTTGGGAAGAGACTTCTTGCCATGGTGCAAAGAATATCTGTCGAGATGCCACTTAGCAATTTCCAGACAAGGCCTAACTTGAAGAATGGAGGGATCCAGAAATCGTGTCTCCTGTAACACTTTTTAGTTTAACAGTGGTCTAGGTGGAGTCCTTGGATCAGGAGCCTGGGAAGTGTGAGGGCTTCCTGTCTACCCTAAGCTGTGTTCTTTCCTTGTAGCAGAGGAAAGACTTGTCTCCATAAGGGCTCCGTGTGGATGGGGGCTGCGGTTTACTGGCCAAATGATAGTACAAAGTAGCCCCACAACAAAAGGGGCTAATAAGATAGTTCCCAGCCCACATATTCTGTTATCAAAGCTAGTGATTATGAAGCTGAAGGCTGTGAAATAATGTGAGGCTTGGAAAGAGATAGAATCTGTTGATCCCTGGAAGGACAACTTACCTTCTGTGGGAAGCTTATAAACCAGGAGTGAGGATGGTCCTGGCTGGTGCCTATTGCTCCTCATCTAGGCTCTAGCAGGATGGTCTGGTCTTTCTATCAGTCAAAATCGTCACCTCCCATGGGATACCACATTGACAATCTCAGCTGGCACTTTCTGACTAGCAGATATCAAGGACTCTAAAGAGTCTTCTGGCCGGGCGCGGTGGCTCAAGCCTGTAGTCCCAGCACTTTGGGAGGCCGAGGCGGGTAGATCGCGAGGTCATGAGATCGAGACCATCCTGGTCAAAGTGGTTAAACCCCGTCTCTACTAAAGATACAAAAATTAGCTGGGCATGGTGGCGCGTGCCTGTAATCCCAGCTACTTGGGAGGCTGAGGCAGGAGAATTGCCTAAACCCAGGAGGCGGAGGTTGCAGTGGGCCGAGATTGCGCCATTGCACTCCAGCCTGGGTAACAAGAGTGAAACTCCATCTCAAAAAGTCTTCTGCCACGATTCACATCACTGATTTGGTTAATTTGTCCCATGTCTGCTTAAGATACACATCTTGTGCTTTGGGGGTTTGGCTTAATATATATTGACTTAAAGTTGTCTTATATCAAATATCAGCCACTGTCTTTCAGACGTCTTTCCCCTTCAGGTAATCCATTTATACATGTATTAGGCCACGTTTGCCTACAATTTACTGTTCTGTTCATGTATATTTGCAACTATCTGCATGTCATTTTAGGTGACAGACACCTTACCTTGGAAGGGGCACCTTCTGTTACCTTTGAGGGTATATTTCCCATTTATAGTACCAACTTGCTGTCTTGTGGGTTTAGTCAGTGGGAGAACTTGGTAGAAGACTGAGAATGGGAGGAAAGGAAGTGTCGATGTGCCGCGCTGCCTCGCACAGCGTTTTAGAGTTGGCTGCATGTCTGCAGCTTCACACAGGATAGCCATGGTGCCATGCTCCCGTAGGAGGCTCTACACCTGGGCTCAAAAAAGACCAGTGTCTAATTGGCCTGGGAGTGGCTGCAAATGAGTTTTTTCTTGGAGCCAAAGCACATTCTTTTGCATGGAATTTTGGTTCATAGTATTATAACTATTTTCTCACAAATAGGTGGGGGAACATTCAGCTTTCATCAATTGTTTAACATAAAACTAGTCTAGCTGTCTGGAACTGCACATACCTTATCCATATTAAGGGCCAGCTCTTATGTTTCCTCCACGTAGGTAAAACAAGATGTCTTCTAGTTTAAAAAATAAGAAAACAAAAAAACTTGCCTCTGCGAACCTCTGAATTAGACCCAAGTCTTAACAATGACTATATTGTAGTTTCGTCATGGGACTCTGTACTTCCAAGAGGATTTAGGGTGCTAGGTTTGTACCTCTCCCCAAAAACACTAAGCAATTTCCTAATACTAAAAGACTAGTGGACATTTGGGGCCATGCACATATTGCAGCCTAGGAGATGGCTTGCCTATCAAACGAGCTCAGCCTGCACTGGGTCTTTCAGGAGCATATTCTAGATTGCTGCTGATTCGGGAGGTCCTGAAGGCCAGGTAGTGTCACTTCCTGAAGTGAATTCCAGGTTCTTAGTAATAGGAAAGACTGAGGTCACCATTATCCTTGTCATTGAGGCTGACTTTGTTCATTAGGACAGGCTAAGATGGGTATCAAGGGCTGGGAGCTGCTATCTGTCTACTGCACTCTCCAACGTGTCTGTCAGCAGCCACTAAGCTTCAGCCAAACTAGAAAAGCATGATATCTGTGTGTCAGTGTACTTTATTCATCCATCACTAAGTCAAAGTCTGCAAAACCCTTGCAAGTAATAACCCTGACAAGCAGTGAAAACAGGAGATGAAGAAGGCTTTAAACTGAAGAGGGGCAGTGTCTGAGAGAAGTGGACACAAGGCTCAAATATGGTTCAAAACACGGTTTGATGAAAACACCCTGTGATCACTTGAGGTTGTGCTCAATGAAATGGTGTAGTCTACCATCCTGGTCTTTCCCTCTACTTCATTACTAGATTTGTAGTTCTTATGGTAGTTCTTTACTAGTGAATGTGGGGCCCAGATTTGGGAACTTCATGTTCTTGTAATTTCCTTCAGCAAATCTACTGACAAACCAGTGCAGAAACGTAATTTCTGCAGATATCAAGGGTTGGTATATGCTATAAAGAATGTTAGAAATACAAGTCATCTTAATCTCTACATAAACATGTCTACCTGTCTTTACTACACTTAAATAGTAAAAACTAGATCACTTCAACGTTTTAGATTCAGGGGTACATGTACAGTTTGTTACATAGGCATATTGCATGATGCAGGGGTCTAGAGTATAAATGGTCTATTGCTCAACTAGCCTAGTACCCAATAGATAGCTTTTCAGCCCTTGCCCCCTCCTAGTAGGCCCCAGTGTTTATCATTCCCATTTTTATGTCCATGTATACCCTGTGGTTAGCTCCTGTTTACAAGTGAACATGTATTTGGTTTCCTGTTCTTACATAACTTAAGATGACAGCCTCCAGCTGCATCCATGTTGCTGCAAGGGATGATGTCTTAAACTACTGCTTTGATCCCTTTTAGCTTTTTTTAATCCCATTTTTTAGGAAAAGGACTAAATGGATTCAGTAAGTTTTCTGAAACTAGTTCTTGTGGCATCTTTTTAAATTGCATTTTAGGTTTTGGGGTACATGTGCAGAACATGCAAGATAGTTGCATAGGTACACATGTGGCAGTGTGACTTGCTGCCTTCTTCCCCTTCACCCACATCTGGCATTTCGCCCCATGCTATCCCTCCCTGACTCCCCACCTCCGCTGTCCCTCCCCTATTCCCACCAATAGACCCCAGTGTGTAGTGCTCCCCTCCCTGTGTCCATGTGTTCTCATTGGTCATCACCCGCCTATGAGTGAGAACATGTATTTCATTTTCTGTTCTTGTGTCAGTTTGCTGAGAATGATGTTCTCCAGATTCATCCATGTCCCTGGCGCTGGCGACCCATGGGGCTCCTCCACCTGGGGATTTCCTGGTCTGTGGGCAATAAAGATCTGTCTGGAAATGCGGCATCCACTCACCCTCTGCACTTTCACTAGTAGCTGCAATCCTGAACTGCTCCTACAGCACCATCTTGAATCCCCACTTCTAGCTTCATAGATTTTTGGTTTCTTGGACTTATCCTGTGGGTTGTTTTTGTTGTCTTGTGTTGTTTAAAGCCTGTGAGTTTGTTCCTGGGTTTTTCAAAGGCTGTACTGGAAATGTTTCGTATGAGCCCTGATATTACTGCATTTTATTGAAGAAATACACTGTCACCTAGGATCTACTTAGCTATATTATTGATGGAAAGGGAGGATGGGGATTAAGCAGGGTCTGACTTCAAGTCTCATATTGGAGAGTCCAGTTGTCTTCTCTGGAGGTACCTTCTTCACTATGTAAGACAGGGATGATCACACTGACTATGAATGGGCCTCCAGTATCATGATGAATAAGAATGTTCTCACCAGGAATAGACACCATCCCTTCCACGGCAATTACCATGGCTAGTTGTCACACCCAAGAAGACCCTGAAGGCAGTCAGGCTTTGTCATCAATCCTTGCATGATGTTTCCCTGGGATGCCAGTGCTGGGCAGATGTAAAGGATGTCATGGGCAAATGAACTGTGGTTCACAAGGAATCTTCTATTGATGTGTGGAGTGCCTAGTTTCATGTGTCAAGGTTCACACAAATAGACTATTTGACATAGGACTACATAATCTGATTTCTCTGCAGACTTAAAACAGTAGGTAGGAACAGGTAGCCCTAAAAGAGACTAGTCAAGCTCTGAAGGCCCAATTCCCCTGGTTCTCATAGCAGTCTCATATGTGAATTATACTCTAGAACCTTCATGAACCTCTGAAACTGTCTTCATCTTCTACCAGGGCTTCTCTGCTCTAGCATCTATGTCCTTGACCTGCATGTCAAATGTCTAGGGACTTTATACAAGTAATGAAAAACGAATGGGAGGGTTACAGGAAGGTCTCAAATGTATATGTACAAGTCCTAGTCACTCCGAATTTGAAGACAGAGGACCTAGTGTAATGGAGTAAAACAAATGTCCTAAATGAATAAATTCCTGTGGTCAAGATCTGAATATTGGTCTTAATGCTCTTGGGGTGACTTGACTAAACCACCCTCAAACTGAAAGCTAGATATGTGGAAATAGCTTTTGTATTAGTGTTTTACAGAGATTCTGTAAGATACAGATACATGAAAGGGGATTTATTGGGAATTGGTTCACGTGACTATATTCTGAAGTCCTACGACAGATTTTCTGCAAGCTGGAGACCTGGGATGCTGATAGCATGGCTCAGTCCACATCTGAAGGCCTAAGAACTAGGGAAGGGATCTGCTGGAATAAGTAGTCCAAAGGCTAGAGAGTCTAACTGCTTCATAAAACAGTGTATCCCAGTTCCAATGGGGAGAGAAAATTTGCCTTCTCTCAATTCTATCCAGAACCTGGCTAATTGGATGGTACCCACTTACACCGAGGACAGACTTTGGTCAGTTAGACTCATGTCAGTCTCCTCTGGAAACGCCTACAGATACTCAGAAGAAATGCTTTACCAGTTACCCAAGTATCCCTTAACCCAGACAGACTGACTCCTAAAACTAACCATCAAGTCTACCCTTAACAACTTAGCACCCATGAGCATCTCCTTAAATTATATCTAACTTCCAAATAAAGACAATCAGATAATTATTTCACCTAATAAGATACAACTATCATGCATAAAACTAAAAATGCACTGCCTTAGCTAGAGAAGGTAGAGTTCTTGGATGATTCTTGATACCCCATAACTTAAATATTATGATTAATATGCACAAACAATATAAAGTCAAATCTTTCAAGATAAAGGAATAAGAGGAATGGCAACAAAAACACTGGCTTCATGCATGTATAGACACACACAATATAGGAAGATACTCATGACAGCTGGTCCTAGTTCCTGTAACTGGACACACACATTCATAGCTGACATTTATAACTAGGTTATTGACTACCCATTCTGTGTTTATCTCCCAGAAATATCTCAACTGGTCATGGTTCTTTACCTGAGGTAGCAACCCAAATTTTTCTGAGTCTGGGCCATTCATAGTCTTTCCTAAATATGGTTGCTGCAATTTTCCAATGACATTAATCACAGGGCATGGTAACACTAAGATGTCCTAAGGGCTCTCCTGTGTTCCAGATGTACTCTTCCTTATTACATTATAGAGTAGCATTTTGACGTCTGCTGGCAGTTTGGGTTAGTTACCCCAACCAATACTAACTCCTGTCCTAGCCTGACTGAGATACTAGAAGCTGTGATGGCTGGGTGGCAGACTTGTGTTACAGTTCAGTGAGATCATTGTCTTCTAGTAGGAGCATTCCTCTCTTTGGAACTAAGACCTCTAGACCAGCAGAGCATAAACATGCAGGAACAGGAAGCAAAACCTTTGCTAGTGAGAGGTCACCATGGGTAATGGTGAGCAGTACCATTCCCATGTCCACTCCTTGATTCCTCTAAACCCTCTTGGCCATCAGAGTTCCATTTTAATATGCTACATACTGAATGCTGATTTGGAGCATCTAGAGCCTTCTGAACTTGCCCTAACCTTAGGAAGTATTATCACCTAGCTGGAACTGGAAATGTTCTGAAAAGGCTTTTCCACCACTAAGCCACCTGTCTTGGGATGGTGGGGAACATGGCAACACCAGTGACTTCCATAAACATGGGCCCATTGCTGCACTACTTTGGCTGTAAGGGTAACCAGATCTCTGGTCAGAAGCAATGCTGGGTGAAAGGCCATGATGGCAGGTAAGACATTCTGTGATTCCATGGATAGTATTTTTTGGAAGAAGCATTGTACACAGGGAATACAAGTCATATCCAGAGTAACTATTCCAGTAAGAACAAAACGCTGCCCCTTCTGTAACATATTCATTCTAATGAAATGAACCTGCCACCAGGTAAACCAGCCATTCACCCTGGGGAATGGTGCGATATTGAGGCCTCAGTGTTGGTCTCTGCTGCTGGCAGATTGGGCTCTCAGTGATAGAAGTCTGTTAAGCCAATGCATAACCTCAATTTTTGCCACCATGGCCACTATGAGTTCATTGATCAATTACAGTGGTGGCTAGGAAAAGCTAGCTAGCTTCCACAGAATGAGTCCTTTCTAGCCACCTGACCATTAGTCTTTCTCTGCCAAGATCATTCCTTGGTAAGCACATGGGACACAAGTATCTTTACATCCTTTGCTCATGCAGATCTCTCCACATACCATCTCCATAAGTTTGTCAGTTTTCCAGTCATGTTTCTTCCAAGTCCCTGATCAGCCAAACCACTGGCTATGGCACATCTGGCCATTTCTCCTTCCAAAGTGCCCAACCAGGTGAGCTGCCTAGGATGCTGCCCATCAGGAAAACTTCTTTCACAGTTTCCTTCAAGGATGTCCCAGAAAGGGGCTATAGTTAGCACTTAAGGGTGGTGCCTTCATATTGTGCGAAACTATCTGCAAACCAGGCCCTTGGCTCCTTTCTGTCAATTGGCCATAGGTTATTCATGAGGCCATAGAGTGAAGAACATGAGAGAAGGCAGTATAACTAGGAATGTTATCTGGAAACAAGATACTCCATGTAGAGATGGGTGATGACATTTTAAAGATGGCATTTGCTGAAGCATGGCTCTGAGGACTCAGTACAAGAGTATGTATATGGCTCAACCACGTCAAAGAAGGATGTTGCTTGTGACATTCTTTATATTTATGGCTGGTATTCATGGAGTAGAAGCCATGGGTAATTGGGCCAATTTTTCATGGAACTTGTGCTTTCAGGACCTGCTTGCGGGCCAGTCATACCTACCACTTCCACTTGCTGGAGTGCTCCTGGGCACACCCAAACGTGGCTAGGTGGGTCAGGTAATGATCAGTCTGATGGGTAGCTAAGGTCTCATGGTAACCTGGTGCCCATGGTCGGGTGTTCAGTTTCTAGTAAGGCATAGTAGCGGGCTAAGAGCTATCTCAAGTTACCTACAGGTGATGGCAGACCCTTGCTTCAAACTCATAAAGGCCTCCACTGCAGTTCACCTAGGAAGACTTGCCAAGGGCTTCAAGCAGCATCCTCTTTACCCTGGACACATCAAATTCCATTGGATCTGTTGGATTTCATGTTCTAAGTGGCAGAGCAGCTTGTATAGAAGCCTGGATGTGTTGTAGAGTTCTCTTCTGTCCTGGGCCCCACTTAAAACTAGCAGCTTTTGGGGTAACTCAGCGTCAGGGTAACAACTCAAATGAGCAAAACCTCCAAAATTCAAATAGGCCCCCTAGACATTGTTCTTTCTTGGTTATGAGAAGGGATAGGTGCAACAACTCACCCCTAACCTGAGAAGGGGATATCTAAACAGGCTGCATGCCACTGAACCCCTTGAAATGTCCCTGACGTTGAAGGCCCTTGAATCTGACTTGTTTCCTACCCCTGGCATGCAAGTATCGTACCAATAAGTGCAGAATAGTTGGTATTTCATGCTCACCAGGTCCAACTAGCATAAGTGCATCAATGTAATGGACTACTGTGATACCTTCCAGGAAGAAAGTGATCAAGGTTGCTTGAAGTAACTTATGACATAGGGTTAGAGTTAAGACTGAGAAGGTGAAAAATGCTGCTTCTGATAAGCCTTATGGTCAGAAACAGAAGGGCATCTGCCAGATCAATAGCTACATACCAGCTACCAGGAGATGTTAACTTGCTCAAGCAATGAAGCCACATCTGGAATAGCTATAATTCTGATTCCCAAATTCTCTCGGTTAAGCTTAGTCATTCACTGTCATTTCTTAGGATCCATCTGTTCCTAAGTTGTGGGCCTGGGTTGGTAGAACCCAGGCCAAATAAAGCTGAACCAGGGATGTAGTAGGAGTCACTACCCCTGCCTCCCAAGTCCCTGAGGGTGTCACTAAGCTCTACAGTCCCTCCAGATGTTTGATACTAATTGACTTTATCTTCCTGGGTATTCACAGGTCTAATGGTATCCATCTTACCTTTCCTACCAGAATACGCTTGACCCCACAGTTTAGGGGATGAATGTGGGGATTCTACCAGCTAAATGTCAGCTCGTTATGCATTCTGGAAATGAGAAAATGACCGCAGAACAGGCTCAGACCTAAGCTAAAATTCCATTTGTTACTTGACCTCCATAAGCCTGTTTCTGACTGGAGAGCCACAGTGATGTCTTGGATCTCCTGGAAAAAATGTCAGAGCCAGTGTCCAGCAGTACCTGAAAGTTCTGATTCTTTGCTTTTCCCCAATGCAGTTACCCTGGTTAAAGGCTATAAGCCCCTTTGTGGAAGGATGGGTGGCAGATTAACAGTATAAACTTTTGGTGCTGTACTGGGGTCCTTGATGGAAGGGATCAGTTTCCCCTTTACTCAAGAGGTTCCAGGTTCATACACTGGCTCAAGTCTGGGGATTTATTGAGGGGCTATGATTCCATTTTGATTGAGTCAGACTGCTCGTTTGACCTGGAAGTCTCCTGATTACACAGATCAACTAAAAATTTAGTAGCCTTTCTCTTTGACAAAAACAATGATCTAGCCAAGGTCATGGCTCTACACAATTCAGACTGATTGTTGCTTTGTCACCAATGATTATGACTGTGTCCAGTTTGCCTTTACATACACCATTTGGCCCCTACTACCCCAAAACCTAACTATTCCCATCACATTTAAGTTGTCCAGTTCAGTGGTAGTGGTTCTCACTGTAAGATCTGGCCTACAAAGAAGGAATATGAAGCTCTTCAGGTATGCTAGGGCTTCCCTGAAATCTAGAGTATTAGCAAAAGGCATGTCTTCCAGACCCTCTCAGTATGAGTCAGTAGGTTTTCAGTGACAAACACTTCCTCATGTTCCAAACTGCCTAAACCTTTTAATTCATTCCTCTACCTTAACCCAAGGAAGACCAGGCATCTCCAGCTTACTCAGTGGGTCATCCATTCATGTCCTGGCCAACCAAATGGTGCCTTTTCTAACTCTCCAAGCTGCAATGTTAAATGCAAAATCTCTGCTTAGTGTGCCAATATAACTACATCTAGCCTGATTCAACTTTCTTTTCATAATTATCCCATAATTGAGAAAATAATGGATTTTCTCAATATCCATTCCCTCATGTTCCCTAAATTTGTTCGTGTAAATTGGAAAACTCAGTTCTTTTGGGTAGCATAACACCTCATGAGTTGCACTTTCACTTTTTGGGGGCCTGCTGGCCATGAGTCTAGTTAGAGGTCCAGAAGTGCAGAGTATAGGATGAGTCCTGAGGAGAACTGGCATTCACTCCAGGCAATCTCCTCAGGGAGGCCATTACTGTCTACTCAGGCAAGTGTGTTAATCTCAGGTAAAAAGCTGGTACCACTAGGTGGGGGGAGGATGTCACTGTCCCTGACAAATCTCATTTGGATTTTAGGAGCTCTATGTCCCCAGCTTCATCAGGATATTCCCAGATGTCTCCATCCCAATTTACAGGATCCCATTCTTTCCCAACCAGTGGCTTCATTTTAACAGACTCCCTGTGAGGCTTGAGAGTTCAACTCCTGTTGTAATTTGGCCATTCACATGAGGTTTGTCATTTTACATCTTAGGAATTTCAGCCCTGGCTACTGGAGAGATCAACTTGGGCCACACCTAGATGTTCAATCACTTAGACTATTTGGAGCTGGAACTGGGAAACGGAATTCCTGAGCTCATTGTTTCATCACTTTGTCCCATGTTAGAATCAACCCATATTCATATTCCTTGGTTTTCCACAAATGCTTGAAAACATATGCAGAGTCACCAAGTTCCTTGCCTCATAAGTGGTGAATTAGTAACAAATACTTTGTTCATCTCTGGTTCATACCATGGGCTATCAATGTACTGTGACTATAGAGTCCTTAGCATTTTGTGGTCTTATTAGATAAGAGAGCCAGCTTCTGATACTTAAGGAAACATAAATGTAAATGTTCCTCTACTCCTGGTACCTATATATATTAAGGCTCTCTAGAGAGAGAACTGGTAAGTTACAAAGATACATGAAAGGAGACTCAATTGTAGGGGATTCTATAGCTATGAAGACTAGAGTCCCATGACAGGCTGTCTGTAAGCTGGAGGCCTTGGGAAGCTGATGGTGAGGCTCAGTCAACACTGGAGGCTTAAACACTCAAGGGCCCACTGGTGTAAGTTCTGGAGTCCAAAGGCTGAGGAGTCTTTGGAGTGGAATTGACTTCCAAGGGCAGGAAAAACTAATTCCACCTCAGACCAGTTTGTCTTGTTCTGTTCAGGCCCTCCGCAGATGGAATGGTGCATGCCCACATTGAGGGCAGTCACTCCTGCCCAGTCAACTAACTTACACTTCAATATTCTCTAGAAACTTACTTGTAGACACCCCCAAAATAGTGCCTTACCCATTCCCTAGGCATTCCTTAATCTAGTCAATCATCAACCAGCACAAGCCTGTATGGAGGGTAGTCCAGAATATCCCTCTATCAACACTCAGCTTCTGCTGGTTAACAGGTCTCAATGGAGGTCTGCATAATTAGTTATGCCAGCAGGAAAGAGTCTTAGATACTTTGAAGAGTACTGAAGAGCCTGGTGGCTGGAGGATGATCAAACTTTCTCTAATCTCTGCCTCTTCGCTGAAAACTAAACTGAAATGTTAGGAAATAGACATGAAGAGCCTTGTGAATCTTGGCTGACTTCTCTTTCAATAGGTCTCATGAGAGATGGACTTCCTCCGTGGGATTATCAGTGAATGTGTGGAATCTTTCCACCCAACATATCTACAGGAGTTGCTGAATTCCCTAAAATGCTGGGTGTAAATTTTGTTCTACAGGCTCCAGGGGCACAGAGTAGTGTGCATGGAGTGGTGTTGCATACTGGCTAAACCTTCCATGTGCCTTTACTTTTTCTGCAGCGGGGCCTTTATATCTAAGCACAGGTGACTGGCATTCATGGTGATGTCATAAGCTATTGCTGTTAGCTTTTTATACTTCCCAAAATCTAGAACTTGCTTGGTGGAGGATCCCATGAACTTTTGCTTCTGGCCTCATTTTCAAAAGCTATTGTATGTGATATTGTGATATAGTTAACTTAGAATTGGAACCTGTACACTGCCATCTTATAAAAGACAAAAATGTTCCCATTCTCCTCACAAGGACTGCTAACCTTGGTTTCTGTAAACTGCTAATTTACTTTACAAAAAGGTAAAGCTGCATATTTTCTCTTATCTGTAACTGCCAGAATTGCTGGCCTTTGTTTCCCAAAGTAAGCACCCCCAGATAATTCTATCCTGGCGCCAAGCAAATGTAAATCTATGGATCCCACCCCTACCCAGACAATGTGTAAACCAATGTTAATCTCAGCATCTGTGAACCCCTTAAGTAACTATCAGAATAGTCCCCTGCCCTCAAAATGTCTGTCTGGAACCCCCTCACCCTCATCTCTGCCCATAAAGTGATCTGAATCCACCGGCCCTTGGAATGACTGAAGCCCCTCACCCCATCCTCTCCCCCTCAACCCCTAGGTGATTTTACAGGTATAAAAGGTCTTGTCACCCTCTTTTATGGGGCCGTGGGTTGGAGAGAGGTGAGTCCTCCATGGTCGCCGGCAATAAACCCTGCAGTTTGGCATACTTTTGTTCTGGTGTTGACTTTCTGTGCTCAGTTTGATGCAACAGTATACACTTAGTTTTTTGAGTCCTGATTTTGTTTTATGATTGAAGAATCCATTTGTCTTCCCCTCATTTCTATTTGAGCCACAACAATAAAAGTGATGGGACAAGACAGTAATCAAATTTTCCTGATGTGGAAAGCTTTGAGTCACAGATGTTGATTTGATGGGGATGAATTTCTAGTTTAAGGTCAACCAGGGTGGCTGTGAATGGAGCTCAGGTGTCTATGATGACTATGAAATCCTAGCTGGTAACAGGCATTCCCCCTTCTATGATAGTCTCATGACCAGTTGTTTCCCCAAGTGGCCTGGAGGCAGCCCAGCCTGTCCTTCATGCTGCCTTGTGTTTGTTTCCTAGGATCTTAGTGATAGAGGCATGACATAGGTGGAAACCAATTCTTTCCGAAACAGAGCCCTACATTCGGGAGGGAAATGTTTATGTATAGAAACACATAGAGATGTCTTCAATCAGTCCTGTGGGGCAAAATTCGTGTAGATACGGGAAGACTCAGAACCTGGTTTATTTCCAAAATCCTCAGGTGGGGGAAGCAGGCACTTCTGAAGGACTGTCATAGGCTAAACTTCTTGTTGCAGGGGATTCTTAAAACTTTATTATTCCCTAGTGATGACACAACAAAGGACTTGCAAAAATGCTGAAATCCCAGTGGATACTTGGGTGTATTTACATCAAAATGAAACCTAGTATTCATGCAGACAAATTGAATGTCTCTTGTAGCATTAGCAGTGGAAGGTCAAAATTTGTACTTTCCTTTCTGGTCTCAGCCAGGTTTGCATGGTCTACATGATCCGGGTCTGCAGGTTCAGGATTACTTAGGGCCAGGCTTAGCTGAGATATGCTGCTTTGTGATGGGAAGAATGAGGTCAGAGGCTCTGTCCTGTCTAAATAGGCACAAGGATTAAGGAACTAGACAATCTAGGAGTCCCATTTAGGAAGGAATGGGGTAGGGAGTCACATCTACTTAGATCAAAATCTACACCAACTGCTCTCTTGAGCTTGGAGGTAGGAGAGGCAGCAGTTGGTAACCATTGCTGAAATAAAACATAGGTCAATAAAACTTCATGAAGATGGACAGTGTTGACACCACATTGTCCAGGACGGGTCAGTGCATATTTGAGCCTTTAACATGAGTGTGTTTCATGTGAGACTTAGATATCCTTGTCAGGTCTGGGCTAACCCAGGCCAGCCTGAGAAACTTGGAGTCTATCTTCTCAGGCTCCTGTGGCTTTTGGCAGGGTTAAGATGCATGTGAAGCACAATTACAGCCTCATTGTGGAACAGCCCTGGAGTAGTATTTTGACATTGTCTCCAAATCACTTTGGGTAGTATGAATGTTTCAACACCGATTCTAAAACTTCAGAAGATCATGTTTGGGCCCAAGGGGTTCCTGAATTCATGATCAAGTCATGCTTCATATTCAGATAAACTGAAGCCCAATGGGGGGCTTCAGACTTTTTCCTGTTGCATGCACTTACCTGTGCAGAATCCAGTGTGAGGGTCAGGATTGCTGGGGTAGGAGCATAACCAGGCATTGGATTACCCCTCTTGTAATTCACTGGTTAGGTGGCCTGGAACAAAATTCCTAAACCTTCTGAATCTATCATACCTCACTGGTAAAAACAATATCTTCATGAAACCAAGAACCAAAAAATGTAATTCATGTGGGATGTTTAGATGAATGTCTGGCACAGAATAAGTTTCAATAACTGACAGCTGTCTACTACTCACAATTCCTTTCACCATTCACCATCATACTATCCTTGGCCAAAAATTTGCATGAATGATTGTTGTTACTCTTCAAAAAATACACCCTCATATTTTATAGAAAGCTGCTAATACTAAATCTCTCATCCTGTCTTTAGATTTCTATGAGCTAATGTAAATGTTTATGGAAGACCAGCAGTCACAGGCTATCAGGTACCCTATATATTTGATTTCAGAAGCTTTAATACTCATCAGTTCATCTGGGTCAATCACTTCTTTAGGTGAGGATTATAAGATTCACAGGAATTACATAAAAAATCCTTAGTAACATGAGTCAAAATTTGAAAGTTTGACACTTAAGTTTTCCCCCACCCTTTCATACTAGGTATAAAAAACAATGCTACCAAACCATCATGCCCAGGGTGAATGAGATCTTGTCAGGATGTGAGTGTTTTTGGCTCCAGTGTTCTCAAGGTGTCTTTGATCAAACTATCTTCAAAAGCTGAAACTGAAAAAAAATCACCCTGTTTAAAGGAGTAATCTGGAACACCTCAATTACTTTTTTTAATTGAGTAAAACTGACTTCCTTGAAGCTTTGTATAATCAGCTGAATGGGGTTTAGTGGGAGTGAGTTTTGGACAATGTTTGGGAACCTGGGGGCTTGAACGGCAAGATAACTGTCAACTTGGTCTATTTGGGAAAATTAAACTGGATTGTGTTAAGAAATGGGCATGTTGAAGGGCTAGAAGAGTTGGCTGAGGTATGGTTTTCCTGCATTCAGACTTCTGTGGAAAATCTATGGAATCTTCATTCATTGAAGTACGAAGTCACCAGTTCCTTAAACTTGGTACGAAATTTGTTCTACAGACTCAGTGGGTACAAAGCAATGTACATGATCTATGTCACATGTTATCTAAAGCCTACCTCTGTGTGCTGCTGCTTCGGTGCTCAGATTCAGAGCAGCAGGCACTCCGGACAATTACAAGTGACTGGCTCTAATGGTGAGACATCAAACTGTGGCTCTTGCCTTTCTTGGCTTCATAAACATATCTAGGAGTTGTTACTTGAAGTCCATGAGCTTTTTCCTGGTTTCCTTTTCAAAAGCGATTATGTATACCAGCCAAATCCAGGTGTTTCTTCTGTGGTAGAGTTCATGGCCAATTGTACCACTCAAATAAATGGGCCAGGAAGAACCAGGTCTATCCAGACCAAACCACCTCAGGTTTGTTCCTTGGTATTTTGGTGCTAGGCACACAGATCGGAGAAGACAAGGCCAGAAACAGGTCTGTGGCTCAAAAGGAGCCATCTCCATAGACAGGAAAGTGTTTCAATCATGTTTTGGTGTTCAGGTTCACATAACTACAGGCTGCCAATGTGGGTCCATGGAATCTGGTTTCTAACGAGAACTAAGACACTCATAGGAACAAGCACTCCTGAAGGAGACTGTCTCGTTGACTTGGCTACAGAGGAGGAAGGATTTTGACAAATCATTGTAAACCGAACTTGAGAAAGTGCTTATGTGTCAAACCAAGGGTCTAGTATGTTTAAGACGAAATATAACTTATGGAGAAAACTTGGATGTCTTTCTACAATATATCCAAATAACAGTCGCAAAACTACAGTGAAAGGTGGTTGAGTCTTGAACTTCCCATTCAAGACTCACCCAGGGGGTTGCAGGCTTGGGGTTTCCTGGGATAAGTACTCTCCTTTGCTCAGATGTGCTTCTTTGTAATAGGAAGAATGAAGTCAGAAGGCAGATGATCAGTGCACTGGGACCAAGAGAGGGAATTGAAGATAACTTAGAAGTGTTCAGAAAGTAATGGGATGAATGACGCTTGCCTAGGGCAAAATGTGCACCAGCAGCTCTGTTGGGCATATGAGGTGGGAGGGGCAGCACTTGGTATTCTTTGAAATGAAATATACCAGTCAGTTAGACTTCGATATGTGAGAGAAGAGACAAAGTGACATACTTTCATCTAGGACAGGTCAGTGCAGGTGGCCAGCTAAGTTTCTTCTGTGTATGAGCTTAAGTTCCTACTTCTCTGGCTATGTTGATCCCAGGTCTCCATATGAGAAAACAAATTGAAGTCTCTTTTCATAGCTTCTACAGCTGGTTTTTACCAAACCGGAGTTAAGGTAAATGGGGACTATGTTGTCAAACACATTCCACATGAACAGCCCCTAATGTGTGGCACTCTAACTTAATGGAGTGTGGAGTGATGCATTGACAGGCTACAGTACAAAAAGATTAGTGAGCCCTACCAGGTACAAAACTGTTTCTGGGTACATAGAGCTGCACACTGAGCTGTTTCTAGGTGACCCACATGCATTTAACTCTTGAGTGAACATTGTACCTGACCTGTGTGGGTGAGGCCAAAGGAAGCTATGTACAGTTTGCATCCTCCAAAGAGTAGAATGCAATGCAGATGAAACAGTTCCTGTCTTAGATCCTTTTATACAACCCAGTAAACATACGTGGCATTAATCAAGCTTCTGCCAGGCCCTATCCCCACAGTTGAACGTGTGTGCAATGCCCATCCCAGCATGGTGGTGGCAGGAGTTATCCCCAGTGCCTGTGTCTGAGCTACTGGCCTCTCAAACTCTTTCCCGTGACCTAAATGCAGAGGCTGGGAATGGGTCAGCAACATCTCTTCCAGAAACCTAGGAGTAGGAGAGGCTTGCTTTTAGCTGCTCTACCTAGGCTCATATTCCTGAAGTCAGAGCAGCACCTGTTTGTACAATAGCTTCAGAAATCATCTTATGGGGGGCGCTCTCAAGAGGTGGTTAGGTGGTTGTGGGAGTCTTCCATGTTCTTATCAGCTCTTATGGATCTTAGTGATTCCAGGTTTTCAAATGATATTAGCTGTCTTCAAATGTGCTACTTAGAGAAGGCAGCAGAGTGTAGCACTTCCTTGAATTGTATGTTAAACACACTTCACAGGCTCTTCCTTGCTCTTGAAGTTGACCTGTATGAAGCCTACCCACACTTGAAAGTACATAGATGAAGATGAGGCACAGGAATTAGAACCAGTAGAGACAAAAATACTAGATCAGAGTTTGGGGGAAGAAGTTGATCACTTAAGATTCTTCTGAAAAGAATCATTGCCATGATGTAGAGGACATCTGCTCAGCAGAGGCACCATTTGACAGTTCTCATAAAGGGTTTAATTATTAATGAAGGCAAGGATCTGGATACTCTGATGTTGCCAACAACATTGTGTTGTGGCTTAATGTGGCAGGCTAGGTATTGGGTGGGTGCAAAAGTAACTGGTTCTTACCATTGCTCTTAATGGCAAAACTCACAATTACTTTTGTGCCGATCTAACAGTAAGAGCTTTTGAATCGGGAGTGTGGGAAGCATGTCTGTCTGTTCTTGAACCATGGTCTCTTCACAAAGAAGAGACTTGTTTCCATCAGGCAGCTGCATGGATAGAGGGGGCATGAGGCAAGGGACGCCTCTAAGCCCCATACGGTAATTCATCCCGATCCAGGAGCTAATAAGATGTCCTCCAGCCTACAGATCCATAATTGCCTTCTTTGAGAATGAAAGTGAAGGCTCTGGAGTGATGTGAGGGTTAGAGGAATAAGAACCCATTCTTCTATGGAGGGCAACTTGCCTTCCAGTAGAAGCTTATAAACCAGTGGTGTGCAGGATTCTGTTACTAGGTGCAGAACAAGGAAAGTATTGTCGGGTTATTGATTAGAGCCAAAGTATCGCCAGCAATGGGACGCTCAATTGACATGGTTAACTGGCAAGTCTGTTAGTTTTGATTCACTTTTAACTTGTTCTCTATGTGCTTAAAATGTACACTCTGCACTCTGGGTGATTTTTATTTGCATGTTTTATAGTTGTCTTCAAATACAAAAACTTTATACATCTAGTTGGCTTAGATTTCATGTACAATTCCCTTTCGCATGTATACGTCAAATTGTCATTTTGGACATACTCTATGCACTTGTATAATTAACTTGCTAGTCATCCACGGTGTTCATACTGCATACTACAATGTCTTCAAAATTCAACTTAGTTGTTGTCACACGTTTCCTATTGGACATCTGGGACATAGTGACAACTGAACATAAAGAATTGTATAGCCATAGAACTTCTCAGCGTAGAGAACAGTTACAGCAACTAATACATAACTGTCTGCATCTTGGTGTAGGTTGATTCTTTCACCTTGTATACGGAGGACTTTTCCTAATATATTTGGGAGATTCTCCTGATTAAATGGCAGATCCAGTGCTAGAAGAGCCAAGTATGTATTTAATCTTGAGGGCATCCACCATGTCTAGAGCCTAAGACCCCAATAAGCAATTGGCCAGTACTGGCCTCTTATAATCTGATCCAGATTCAAACTAAGGCAATCCAAAGAAGCAAAGATGCTTTTTCCCTCCCCTCACCAACCTTGTGTTGAAACTGCACCCTAATATGTAAATGTCCACTTAAATGGTATGCAGTGAAATTTGAGTCTGAGCAGCTCATCTGTACTTACTTCGTGCCTATTGGTCCTGTCTGACTTCTTTTATTCCCTCCCTCAACCACAAGGAACATTACCTTTAAGCCCATGTTTCTTCCACCCAGACCTTGCCAGTGGGAAAAGCTGGGAGGAGGGGAAGGGTCCAAGGTGCTTCACGTCCTCATTACCTCGGACCTCATTTTGAGTCTGCTCCATGGGTCTAGCTTCAGATAGAACTATAGTGTCAGTTTCCAATGGAAGTCTCTACCCTTGAGCTCCAAAAATAACAGCTAAGCCAGTTGTCCTTTTAGTCTTGGAGTACTCGCAAGTTAGTCCAGTTTTGGAGGGTAGGTGCTGCGTGTTGTATCCCTGTGACTTCTTGGCCTATAGTGCTGTCGTTACTCCATCTCTTTAATCGGGACTGGGGAGGGAGCATTCAGCTGCTTTCTTGGTCATGAGAAATTCATCTGGAATTCCACACAGATGATCCATGTGGCCAAGCTACCATCTGTAAGATGAAGAATCAAAGCGATTTCTAGTCTGTTTTATGTGAGATTATGTAATATGTTGAATACTTATGAAACTGGAGCAAAATATTTTGTAGAGACTCAATGTTTGCACTACAACCCTCATTAGAAAACTTAGGGTCCTAAGCTTGTTTCTCCCCCAGACAACACTGGAGGATTTCCGAATACTTGGAAGGCTGTAGGTGACACTTAGGGCCATAGACACATTGTGGCCTGGGATATGGCTTGCCTATCAAATGAAAGGCCCAATGCAGGCTGAGATCAGATCATGTTTTAGATTCTTACTGATGATGCAAGAGGTTTTGAAGGCCAGGTCATGTCACTTCCCAGTGAAATTCCAAGCCTAGTATTTATCACTAACGGAAAATAGACTGAGCTCCCCACTGACCCCTTGAGCCCAACATTTTTTTTTTTTGCCATAGGGCATTTTGTTTAATTTGGCAGAACTTTATAAGCATACATTTTGTGCCAGGCATGATTTTTCTTTTTTGAGAGAAGGAAAGAAAAACGAGTGAAGAAGAAAGAAGGAAAAAAGGGAGAGAGAACAGGAATGTTGCTTTATTCTAAATGGGTATTGAAAACCTCTTTTATGCCAATATGTGCTTAATAATGGCCGATCAATATTTCATTTAAACCTATGAGTAGGTGAGATGTGGTACTGACAATGTATATTTTGTGTATTTAAAGTGGAGAACTCTATAAATGTTAAGTCTACTTGTTCCGGATCTGAGTTCAAGTCCTGGATATCCTTATTAATTTTGTCTTGTTGATCTAATATTGACGTTGACGTCTCCCACTATTGTGTGGGAGTCTAGGGAGTCTGTCTCTTTATAGGTCTTATGTATCTGGGTGTTAGGATTGTTAGCTCTTATTGTTGCATTGATCCTTTTACAGGGGATGGAAAAGCTTTAAACTCAAAGGGGGCAGTGCTGTAGAGTCTCCTGTCCATTCCTTAATAGATAAGCCTGACTCAGGATACTGAAATCACAGTACACTCCCTGTCAGTCCACTTAGGATGTTGTGTTCAATGAAATGGTGTTGGCCACTGTCCTGGTCTCTTACCACTGTTACTGGACTGATAGCTGGTTGTCAGTAGTTCCCTCAACCAGGGAACTATTGAGTTGTGGGGTCTAGATTTCAGGAATCCATGTTACTGTTAATGACTCCCCTGCCCCACCAGCAAAGCTACAGGCAAATCTCAGCATAGACAGTAGTGTATGCATTTCTTTTAATTAGAACTGATAAATTTATTAATTGCAGAATACGAAAACGTCCAAATATCACTAGAATTTCTGCACATTATCTCAATGAATTTAAAAATAATTTCATCTACAATAACTACAATAACTATACTTTGAAATAAATTCAACCAAAAAATTGAAACACCTTACATTATACTCTAAAGAACCTTAAAGAAAGAAATTAAGGTAATACACAAATGAGCAATGTTCATGAATTGGCATTAGTATTAAGTTAGCATTACACAAAATGATCTGTAGATATAACACAGCCTCAACGAACATACCAGTGACAATTTTTAAAAACTTTCTATGATACAAAAGACCCTGAATAGCCAAAGCAATAAAACAAAACAGATAGCACCCTGACTTTGAAATATACTACAAAGCTATAGTGACAAACAGTATGGTACTTGAATTAAAACCTAGACCAGCAGAGCAGAAAAACACCAGAAATATATCCATGTACTTATCAGCTAACTGACTTTAAAGGTGACTATTTTTTTTTTTAGGACAGTATCTTCAATAAATGGTATTGAATGTTATAGCCACATGCAGAGTAATAAAATGAGAGCATCTCACACCATATATAAAAACTCGTTATTTTTTGAGATGGCGTCTGACCTGTCACCCAAGCTGGAGTGAGGTAGCATGATCTCGGTTCACTGCAACCACATTCTTAACACTTGCAGGGTTTCTCTCTAGTATGAATTATCTTATGTGTGGTAAGGTGTGAGGACTGGTGGAAGGCTTTGCCATATTCTTTACATTTGTAAGTTTTTCTCCAGTATGAATTACCTTATGTTTAGTAAGATTTGAGGACTGCTTAAAAGCTTGCCACATTCTTTACATTTGTAGGGTTTCTCTTTAACATGTACCCTTACATGTAGTAAAATATAAAGATTGTTTAAATCTTTGCCAGTCCTTACAATTCTAGGATTTCTCTCCAGTATAAATCATATGTCAAGTAAAGTGTGAGAACCACCTAAAGGCTTTACCACATTCTTTACATTTGTAGATTTTTTTTTTTCTCCAGAATTGTGTCATGAGGGTTGAGGACTGTTTAAAAGCTTTGCTGCTTTCTTCACATTTGTAGGGTTTCTCTCCAGTATAAATTCTTTTAAGTGTAGTAAGAGTTGAGGACTGGTTGAAGCTTTGCCACATTCTTCATTTGTAGGATTTCTTTCCAGTTTGAGTTCTCTTACATGTAGTAAGGTGTGAGAACTGGATGAGGGCTTTGCCACATTCTTCATTTGTAAAATTTCTCTATGGTACAGATTATCCTAAGTGTAGTAAGAGTTGATTAGTTACAGGCTTTACCACACTTCTAAGATTGGTAGGGTTCTTCTCCAGTGTTACGTGTAGTAAAATGTGAAAAACAGCTTTGCAACCTTGACATTTGTAGAGTTTTTTCAGTCTGATTTATGTGTAGTACAGCTTGAGGACTCAAAGGCTTTGCCACATTCTTCACATCTGTAGGATTTCTCTCCAATATGAATTCCTTTATTACACTTTAAGTTCTGGGGTACACATGCAGAATATGCATGTTGGTTACACAGGTATACATACACCATGGTGGTTTGCTGCATCCATTACCCCATCTACATTGTTTCTCCTAATGCTATCCCTTCCCTATGCCCACCCCCTGCTCTCCCTCCCCAGTCCCCCACCTCCTGATAGGCCCTGGTGTGACATTCCCCTCCCTGTGTCCATGTGTTCTCATTGTTAAACACTCATGAGTGAGAACATGTGGTTGATTTTTTTTTTTGTCTTGTGTCAGTTTGCTGAGAATGATGGTTTCCAGCTTTATCCATGCAAAGGACATGAACTCATCCTTATGGTGGCATAGTACTCTGTAGTGTGTATGCCACGTTTTCTCTATCAAGATATCATTGATGGGCATTTGGGTTGGTTCTGAGCCTTTGCTATTTTGAAGTGCTGCAGTAAACATACCTGTGCATGTGTCTTTATAATAGAATGATTTATAATCCTTTGGGTATATATGCAGTAATGGGATTGCTGGGTCAAATGGTATTTCTGGTTCTAGATCCTTGAGGAACCTCCACTCTGTCTTCCACAATGGTTGAACTAATTTATACTCCCACCAATGGTGTAAGTGTTCCTATTTCTCCACATCCTCTCCAGCATCTGTTGTATCCTGCTTTTTTTTTAATGTTAGCTCCTGCTGCATTGATCCCTTTACCGTTATGTAATGCTCTTCTTTGTCTCTTTTGATCTTTATTGGTTTAAAGTCTTTTATCAGACTAGGATTGCAACTTTTTTTTTGCTCTCCATTTGCTTGGTAAATCTTCCTGCATCCCTTTATTTTGAACCTGTGTCTTTTCACATGAGATGGGTCTTCTGAATACAGCATGCTGATGGGTCTTGACTCTATCCAATTTGCCAGCTGTCTTTTGGGGCATTTAGCCCATTTACATTTAGGTTAAACGTGAATTTGATCCTGCCATTTTGATGCCAGCTGGTGGTTTTACCAGTTAGTTGAGGCAGTTTCTTCATAGCATTGATGGTCTTTACAGTTTGGTATGTTTTTGCAGTAGCTGGTACTGGTTTGTTCCTTTCCATGTTCAGTGCTTCCTTCAGGAGCTCTTGTAAGGCAGGCCTGCCTGGTGGTGATAAAATCTGAGCAGTTGCTTGTCTTTAAAAGATTTTATTTCTCCTTTACTTATGAAGCTTAATTTGGCTGTATATGAAATTCTGGGTTGAAAATTTTCTTTTAAGGATGTTGAATATTGGACCCCACTCTCTTCTGGCTTGTAGGGTTTCTGAGATCAGCTGGGAGACTGATGTGTTTCCCTTTGTGGGTTACCCGACCGCTCTCTGACTGCCCTTAGCATTTTTTTCCTTCATGTCAACCCTAGTGAATCTGACAGTTATGTGTCTGGGTTGCTCTTCTTGAACATCTTTGTGGTATTCTCTGTATTTTTTTGAATTTGAATGTTAGTCTGCCTTGCTACCTTGGGGAAGTTCTCCTGGATAATATCCTAAAGTGTTTTCCAACTTGTTTTCATTCTCCCCATCACTTTCAGGTGCACTGATCAAACAGATTTGGTATTTGCACATAATCCCATATTTCTTGGAGGCTTTGTTCATTTTCACTTTTTTTCTAATCTTTCCTTCTCACTGTATTTCATTGAGTTGATCTTCAATCTGATACCCTCACTTGATGCAGCTGTTGAAACTTGTGTATGCTTCACAAAGTTCTTGCGCTGTGTTTTTCCATTCCAGCAAGTTGTTTGTTCTTCTCTGTTGCTGTTAATTTCCTCTAACCTCTTTTCAAGATTCTTACCTTCCTTGCATTGGGTTACAACATGCTCCTTTAGCTCAGAGAAGTTTATTACCCACCTTCTGAGGCCTCCTTCTGTTCATTCATCAAACTCATTCTCCATCCAGGTTTGTTTCATTGTTGGCGAGTTGTGGTCCCTTAAGAGGCATATTCTGGTTTTTGTCAATTTCAGTCTTTTTGCTGGTTTCTTCCCGTCTTTATGGATTTATCTACCTTTGGTCTTTGAAGTTGGTGGCCTTTGGATGGGCTCTGAGTAGTCCTTTCTGTTGAAACTATTTCCATTTGTTTGCCTTCTAAAAGGTCCTTCTGTTGCAGGTCTGCTGGAGTTTGCTGGTGGCCCACTCCAGACCCTGCTTGCCTGGGAATCACCTGTAGGGGCTGCAGAACAGCAAAAATTGCTGCCTGCTCCTTCCTCTGGTGGCTCCAACCCAGAAGGGTACCCACCAGATGCCAGCCACAGCTCTCCTGTGTGAGGTGTCCCAGTCAGGATACATTGGGGGTCAGGGAGCCACTTCAGGAGGCAGCCTGTTCCTTAACAGCTCAAACACTGCTGGGAGATCCCTTGCTCCTTTCAGAGCTGCTGGGTAGGGACAGTTAAGTCCGCTGATGCCAAACCCACAATAGCCCCTTTTCCCTGGTGCTCAGTCCCAGGAAGGTGGGGTCTGATGGGCTGCTGCCTGTTTTCAGTGATGCCTTGCCCCACAAGAAGGGAGTCCAGCGACAGTCTGCCTGCAAAGGCCTCGCTGAGCTGCTGTGGGCTCAGCCTAGTTGCTGTATAAACTTCCCTGTGACTTTGTTTACACAGGCAAGGTTAAAAGTGCTTACCCAAGCCTTGGCAATGGCAGTTGCTCCTCCCCCTCCACCAAGCTCGAACTTCCCAGGTCTAACTCAGATTGCTGTGCTGGCTGCAAGAATTTCAAGCCAGTGGATCTCAGCTTGCTGGTCTTCGTGGGGGTGCAACCTGCTGAACCAGATCACTTGGTTCCCTGGCTTCAGCCTCCCTTTTCAGGGGAATGAGCAGTTCTGTCTTGCTGGAGTTTCAGGTGCCACTGGGGTTAGAAGGAAAACAAACTGCAGCTAAAACAGCCACCCAGTTTTGTGCCAGAAACCCGGGGCACTGGTGGTGTATGCACTGGAGGGAATCCCCTGGTCTGAGGGTTGTGAAGACTGAGAAAAGTGCAGTATCTGAGCCAGAGTGCTGGGACAAGTCCCTAATGGCTTCCCTTGGCTAGGAAAGGGAGTTCTCTGGCCCCTTGAGCTTCCCGGGTGAGGCGATGCCCCACTCTGCTTCAGCTTGCCCTCCTTGTGCTGCACCTACTGTCTAACCAGTCCCGGTGAGATGAAGCTGGTACCTCAGTTGCAAACGCAGAGATCGCTCACCACCTGTGTCACTTGTGCTGAGAACTGCACACTGGAGCTGTTCCTACTGAGCCGTCTTGGTGCAAGTCTTCCAATACAAATTATTTCTATGTTGAGTGAAATGTGAAAACATGGAAAATAACTTTCAACATAGTTTACATTTGAAAGGTTTCTTTCCAGTATGTCTGACTTTGTTTAAATTTGAAAATGTATGAATCTTTCACATATTTTTCACCTTAAGATATTTTGCTATGAGTAGTTAAACTGGTTATGTCTATTGTAACTTTTTTTGTGCATCTTAAATTTATCCACACTTTTACAGCCTTTCCTTAAAAGTAAATTCTCATGTCCACATTTTATCTTCTCAATATTACTACTTGTAAATCTCCTATGCCTTACTCTGGCCAAAGGTCTTGAGCAGTATGAGAACATGTAACTGGGAGTTGAGCTACCATATCATGTCTTCACATTCCAAGCCTCTTTCTTGCTCCAGACAGGTGGATCAGTTCTGGCTTTGAGATGGCTATACCCAAGAAGACCAGGTTTCTATAGTTACATGTTTTAATATAAATCCCACTGTTTCCAGACATTGCCACTTTTCGAGAATCCTATGGCCACATCCCGATATGTCAATGCTCCCATTTCCAGGCTTTCGGAAGTCTTAAATGTACATCTCCCAATACCTGCAGGCCTTGGAGTCTTAGATATGCATCTCCTAATACGTACAGGTCACAGGGCCATACAGGCTGGGCCTCTAGGAGCAGAGGACACAAAGCAAGGAAAATGAGACCTGGAGCTCTGGCTGCAGTGAGGCAAAGCCAGCATGTGCATGTCTTGTAGGTACAGGACTAACAAGTGTTAGGAAGACTTAAAGGAACAAGTGCAAAGATGCAGCTTATTTTCCAATTTGTTTTAATTAGAAATTACCTTGCTCATACAAACTAAAAATTGGAAACACTTTAGTGGCTCATGAAGCAGCATGGGTGAGAAGCTATCTTTTACCATGGGAACTGGCCTTCGTGAATCAAGGACCAGAGACCGTTTCCTTTATATAGTCCATCCTTACACAGGGTCTTGGAACTTTCAGTAGCCTCATACTTGATAGGGAAGGGGTTTGAGGATGAAGCCTCTCTGCAAGCTGGTTGTAAAAAGGAATGGGCCAGGGCCTTCTAGGGACACATTCCTGCTGAGGAGCACCAGGCAAGATCAATGAATCAATGACTTGACACTGTCCTGGACTTCCCACTTAACCCGTATTCACTCGAAGGTAGACTTCATAAATACAAGGTGGCTACTGGTTCCCAGGGAACAGGAAAGCATGGGTATAAAGAGCCTGGTACGCCAAACCCAGAGCAATGTGGCTTTGAGGCTGGACAGTGAATAGTTCCTTCCACCACCTATTAATCTTACAAAGTGTAAGAGGTGATGACCCTTGACAGAAAAAGTTAAAATGTGTGAGTACGTCAGATCAGAACAGTACTTTTGTATATTTCAATATATACAGGGAATAAAGCCGTGTCTGCTATTGAAATATGAAACAGGTCCTTCAGGGGGTTCCCTGCCCCCCATTCCTTTTGCAATCTAGCTAGAAAATTTACCCAACTAATCAGATCTAACAACTCTAGGTATTCCTCTGGCTGAAAATGACAGATCCAGCACAGGCTGAACCAAATACCTTTTCTTGTGGTATTTCTTCAATCTTGTGGGTATTCATCACTGGCTAAAGTCAGAACCTAGCAGGCAGTTCTGTAATCCTGGAAGTTTCTAACATTACCAGATGGCTTTTCTTCTGCAAAAATTTCATAATTCAACAGGTACTTCATGTAGAATACTTTTCTGTCACGTGGAGACATGTCACTAGGATTTAGGGCTGGTCTTAAGCATGGAACTTAGGACTTAAACTGGATGTAGCTTGGAACTACCACAAAGCTGAATGTTGTTCTGGGAGAGTCTCTATAACAGCTGCTTGACTTTGAACTTACTTTCCTCTGTGCCTGAATATGGACTGCTACTGTTACCTTATTAGTGGCTTGGTGGGCCTGCAGACTTTCCCCAGCTGCTCAGCTGTGAAGCTGTTCTGCTTCAGTCAGCAAGCTGAAGCAGGTGCCCAAGCATGGTTCCTTAAAATCGATGCCCGATGGAGCTAAGTTATCCATGAGGAGAACAAGTATCCCTCAGAATGCCACTACTTAGACCAAATGGCCATTGCATACCTTCCAGTAATGACTATGAATAAAACGGCCATTGCAGGTGACAGATTCTCACACTGGATAGGCCTTGCTGTGGAGACATGACCTAAAATTCTTTGGCTTCCTTGGGCACCCCAATCTTTGGGGCCATCTCAGTGGGGACTCAAATATCGCTGTCACTTACCTCCTTTTTGAAACAGAATGATTTTTGCAAGGAAGTTTTATGGTTTGTTGACATAAACTGTCGAAAACGAGCCAACTGATCTGGGGATGGCACCAAGCTCTTGGTCTACCTGGGGATAAGTACACGGTGACCTGTGGCTGTAGACATTGGGTACTAAGAATGTACAATTTGGCCTTCAACAGCATTTCTCTAAATCGTATACCCACAGAATGCGTGTAGGGAGATCTCAAGGCAAAAGTAGCAATCCTAGGAATGAGTAGCCTCTGATCCTAGGAGGTCTGGTTCTTAGAGAAACAATTTCTATAGCAAGTCTTCATCCTAGAAATAGCAGGTGATGCTCTCTTAGGCTGTGAGGGTCCTACTTCCCTGGTTCCCATGGGAGTCTCATGTATGAATTGGGCTCTAGAAACCGCATGGACCTCAGGTCTCGTCGTCCCAGAGCATGACCTTCTCAGTGCAATCATGCTTTCTTCCCTTGAACTGCCTGTCGCTTGTTTGGGGGTGTCTAAGCATGGGACCAGAACTATGGAAGAGACGGGGGTTGCAGGAGGGCCTCTGTTACAAATGGAAGCAGCCTGATTCTGACTTCAACGTCACATGAGCCTAGGTGCTATGGGGGGTTAAATCTTTGCCCTCAATGAATGAATTGCTGTGCTTTAGGGTCTAAATATTGTCTTCAAATTTCTCAGCATGGTTTGACCGAAACACCTTCAAAATCTTGGAAACAAGTCATTTTGTTGGGAGGAATGTTCCTAGGACTCCCCATCCCCCACTCAACTTATATTAGGTCATAAAGATTCCCGTAGCTTTGCGTGGTATCGGAAGTGATCTTGGGTAGGAAAATGTTTAAAGGGCTGGAAGCTATAAAGCCAGAGAATTTTCTTATTCCATCATTTTTATCTGGGAAACAGTCAACTGAATTTGGATGGGAAAAGGGCATGTTGGAGAGACGTGGGTCCAATCAGAGGATGAATCGGCTGAGTTGAGACTAAAGTTTCCCTTTTGCTGGACTTTCATCAAATGTACAGTCTCCCTAAGTACTGTAACTACAAATAGTCCCTGAGGTCCTTATCACTGCTAGTTGTAAAATTGGTCCTACACTGTGAGCACCTGGTAGTGTGCATGAGCCATGTCACAGGTTTCTCTGAACCCCTGTGTCCACTGACTTCATACATACATACATGCGGCAGCTAGCCACACATTATAGCTAAGGACAGGTGACAGGCATTGACCAGTGTTTTAAATTATTCTTTCCTCATCTTGGACTGAGTGCCAGAACTTTCCCTGTGGAGAAGCCTGATATTTGCATCTAGTTTGATTTTTTTTTTTCAGAGCTATTACATATCCTAGATATGTGCTTTTTCATGAACCCTAGTTTTGCTGGACAATGGAATGTTTTTTCTAAGCTCGCACCTACTTATGCATGTTACAAAAGTTCTGGGAAGAGAAGATGGGATTTGAGGAGGATCTTACAGGCTTGGATATCTTTTTCCTTTTCATGAATGCAAGGGCTTTAAGCCACCCATCCTGTGTTTGATCTGCTGGAGATAAATTCTTTTGTTCTAATTCCTAGGGGTGGAATAGTCAGAATGACTGGATGGAGCTCAGGTTCCCACGTAGAATTTGGGTCTTGGCTGATTTCAGGTATTCCTTTCTGTGGTGTGTGGACTGTGTCATGGCCAGCTTTAGCCCTTGATTAGTGTAAGAAGGCGTCCAGGCTGTTCTCCATGTTGTCTCATGTTTGTTTCCTATGATCCATGTTAGAGGAAGTATGATATAGGCAGAAAACAATCTTCCTTCTGAAACAATTCTGCATCAGGAGGAAATGTTCATAAACCTTGAGTAGAAGATGCTTTCCATTAGTTTTATGTGGCAGGGTTCACATAAGTAGAAATTACAAGATGTATAGAACCTGGCTCCTTTCCAAACACTCAGAGCAGATACACCAGAAAGACTGAATCACAGATGGAGATTCTAGTCTCCATCATATCACAGGGGTGATGTTAACAGGCTGATCTGGTTGCCTATATGATAGAACTTAGATTAATGACACATGAAGCCCAGAGCTTCTGTTTTAAGGTGACCCATGTGCACTAGGCTCTTGTCTAGGGCCACTGTCCATGTCCTGCCAGAGGGCAAAGGAAGCTATGCACTTGGAAAGCTGCCGAGTCCCCCAGTGAGATGAAGATACTGCAGATAAAGGACTTCCTGGTCTGGATCCTCTTCATTGAAATGAAGTAAAATGTAGCATTTGGTTCAAGCCCATCCTTGCTCCGAATTGGCATATCACAGCAGTAGTGCTGGTGTAAAATCCTTATCCAAGATGGACGTTGGTGTTAAAAGCTCCCCCACTGCCTGTGTAACTGCCCTACTTGCCTGAAACGGGGAAAGACAGAGCTCAGTATAGACGTCTAACATGAGCCTCCGCTTTTACATCCCTTCAGTTCCTTTTGCAATCCCTGCAGCCTTTCACTGTGCCTCTTAAAGGACCTTCCGTGGCTGGAACAGGTGTGGTGGCATGTGCCTGCAATTCCAGATCCTTGGGAGGCTGAGGCAGGAGCATCCCTTGAACCCAGGAGGCAGAGGCTGCAGTGAGCTGTAATAGCACCACTGCACTCCAGCCTGGTGACAGAGTGAGACCGTCTCAACAAAAAGTTCAGGTTTATAGGATTTACATACATTTTTATTTTTTTTGTGCATGTTGCAAGAAAAGGGACCAACTCTTTTTTGCATGTGAATGCCCAGGGTTCCTAACACCGTTTATTGACTATTCTACCCTCTCCTCTTTGAATTTTTTTTGTTTTAAAGATTATGGGGTAGACAATACTAAATCTAAAAGTTCAAGGAGATACAAGTGTTGTGGGCATTTAGTTTCTTAATTCATCCAAATGTCTTTATTACTGGTAACTGAAGCCCTAGAAGAATTGCTAAGCTCTCCTGACTCCTGGGCTTACCTGTGCTGAATCCATGGAAGATAAAGCAGAGTCCTGTGGAAAGAGCATCAGGGAGACCTTTGTCACTTTGTTGCCTAGAACAAAATTTAATCCATCAGAACCTATGCCGTTAGGAAAAAACGGGTTCACAGTCCTTATGATATTGCAAATACTGAAATGATTCCTGTGGCATGTTTAATTGGTGATAGGGTAAGCATTCAATAAATAGAAGCTATTTTGCTATTAAACACAATTCTTTTCAGCTATCTTTTGCCAAAGATTTGCATTCCTAATGGGAACTTGTTTTCATGAAATCTAAATATTTTGATATCTGTATAGAGATGTATAATGTTGCTAAATTCTGCCTTCCCTTTGCATTTGATTTGCGAGGTGTCAGGGTTTATGGAGCACAGCCTTCTGTGTCATGGGCTATGTGCCAGGTACTCTACATATTCCACACTAGGTACTCTAACTCTTTTCATCCAGGTGGGCATCATTTTTTTCAGATGATGGTCATGAGATTGAGGAAAAAGTAAACATGGCTCTTAGACTGTTGGTGAGTCACGATCTGAACCAAATTCTGATACCTTGTGTTATCCACTCACACTAGTTGTCAAAATGATGCTGCTGCCCCCATCACATTAAGTTGCTAAGCATGCAAAACTTTGGTGGAAGCAGGCTGGGCTAAGTCTGTGGCTTTAGGTAAGAGTACTCCAAATCACTTTCTCGGGGTCATTCATTTTGTTAATGGTGTTTGAACTCCTGTGAACCGAGGACTTAAACTCTTCCATGATTTTCCTTTAAAGGATTTTATATTCCATAGGGCCAAAAAGGAGGTGACTAGACAGCCATACTTGCATGTTTCCAGTGAAGGATTTATTAAGGTGCATTGGAACTTAGGGAAGCCTTCTCGGGTCAGGCAGTGCTTGAGTTTAAAATGTAGATGAGAAGCTTCCCAATTAAACAACTCAAGGAATTATATGAAGTGAGAAGAACATGTGCAAGTGTTCAGAGGACTAGAAGAACGAGACATCTGATTGGAGGGTTGCATGGCCAGCAGACTGTTCTAGAAGAACGAGACATCTGATTGGAGGGTTGCACGCCCAGCAGACTGTTCACAGCTGCTCAAGTGGGAGCTGTCCTGCTCTGGTCAGAAAGCTAAAGCTGATACCCAGATATGACTGAGTTAATTCTGGTTGGAACTCTATTGTCCATAGAGAACAGGAGTCTCCATAAACTTACCTAGAACGAAACAGTATTCTAATGCCCACTGAAGTATATATAAATGGAGAGGTCACTGTTAGAGACTGATCTCCATACTAGATGAGCTTTGTGTGGGGGTGCTTCATGACCCCAAATTGGTTACTTTTGCCTCCTTGGACTCCCTGAAAACCTTTGGGGCACCTTTAGTAGAGGCTGAAATATGTTTTGGCACTTCAATATCTCATTTCAAAAACAGTATGTAAGGATTACTGTAGACACTTGATGGCATTCTCGTGGTGAAAATGAACTATGCTGAAGTCAAGAGCCAGACTGAGGATGATAGCACCTCATGTGATTCCGCTTGTCGGTTGGATACTAGATGACCTGTTGTAGGCAGCAGGTTCTGTGTAGATCATGAGAGAATCCTCTGGCTCTGAGGCCCCTTTGCTCTGAGTATCTATGTACAGAACAGCATGTGTGAGGTCTGAAGGCAGAAAGCACAAGCTAGGAATAAATGGTCTCTTAGAAAAGCATTTCCTTCACAGAAATTACTTTCAACTCTTTCCTGGTCATGCCAGAAACAGCAGATGACTTAATCTGTTAAGCTATGCAAAGATCCCACTTCCCCAGTTCTTCTGGGCATCTCCTGTGTGAATGGGACTCCAGAACCTTCATAGACTGGAAATTACCCTTTAGCCTCGCTCTGGATTTCAGTTTGGTGGGCAGAAAGGTCTGAGACAACACAAGCAGAAAGAACTGTGGCTCAGAAGAAGCAATTTCTTTATAGACTGCAGGGCACCATCAATCTTGTGTGTCAAGGTTGACATAATTGCAGACAACCAACACAGGTCCACAAAACTTTCCCAAAACTAGAGGGAGGAGCCAAAGCCAAACCTCTGGAAGAAAATGTACCACAGACCGATACCACGGTTGCAGAGGACTAGGGACTTCCAAAACTATGTTCTTTCTGTAAAGAGAAGTGAGAAGGTGCTTGTGAAATGCTGACAACCCAGGGGATGCCAGTCCATTTAAGTTAAACCATCACTTTTGAGACCTCCTTCAGTCTGGCAAACTTGATAATGTTTGTCCACTGAAGTAACTAGCTATGGGGGGTACAACGAAAGCAACGCAAAGCTGGATCTCGCTCTTCCCCTTTGGGGCTTGCCCAGCTTTGCATAGTCAGGTCTGCAGTCTCGGGCTCCTCTGGGCCAGCCCAGCCCTCAGCTTAGATGTGCATCCTAGTGACGGAAAAATGAGGTTAGAGGGCAGAGGCTGGCACAACTACATAGGCATCAAGATGAGGGAATGCAGACTGAAGGTACAATTTTGGAACTTATAAACTTCTAAATGTCAGTTATACCTGACATTTCTTCTCAGTGTTATGCATACTAACTCCTTCCACCCCTGTGTGCTGCTGCTGCTTCATTTAGATTTCGAGAAGCAGGCACTCTGTGGCTTAGCGCTGGTGACTGGTTTCAATGGTGATGTCTTACACTATTACTGTTTCCCTTCCCAGGTTATACTACAGGTATAACTTTTTTCTTTTTTTATTGCATTTTAGGTTTGGGGGTACATGTGAAGAACATGCAAGATTGTTGCATAGGTACACACGTGACAGTGTGATTTGCTGCCTTCCTCCCTATCGCCTATATCTGGCATTTCTCCCCATGCTGTCTCTCCCCAACTCCCCATCCCCCGCTGTCCCTCCCCTATAACTTTTATAATCTCCAGACTAAATGCTGACAACCCAGGGGATGCTGGGTCATTTAAGCTAAAATAAAACTTTTAAAACCTGTTGTCAGCATTTCTGCAGGCACTTCCTCAGTTAATAAAGAATGGGATTAGTGAGTCACAACCGCCTAAGCCAAAATGTGCACCAACAGCCTTGCCGTTGGAGGTAGGGAAGGAACAGCAGCATCTGGCAACCATTACTGAGAAAGACTCAGTCCATGAGGAATGATGCAAGGAAAATTTTGTCCTTTGTCCAGGACTGGTCAGTGCATAGTCAAGCCTCTTAGCATTGTAGTCTCTTCATTATAAAATATCTTAGGATCATCAGGTCTGGGCTGGCCTAGGCCTACCTAGTAAAATCTCTTGTGTGGTGTCTTCTCACGGTTCCTGTGGCTGCCGTTGCAAAGCCACAGAGTGAAGTAATGCCGAATATGGTGTCAGACTCATTCTAGAAGAGATGTTGTGTGTGACTCTCCCTTGACTGGGGAATAAGTTAACAGGCAGGTCTTGAGCCTATGTGGCTGGAATGTGTATATTTTTTAAGTAGTGGCATGTGGAGTTCAAAACTTGTGCAAGTGAGTCTCTTTGAAACATGGCTGTTATCTGTGGCCACTTTGTGTGCCTGGGGTAGTGGAAAGCTGAAAGAAGCTCTGTGTACTCGAAGTTTCTGGGTTCCCAAATGAGATAAACATGGTGGATACTTTGTCTTCGCTTTTTAAACCTAGTATATAAACTGTTGGATTAACACCTCTTCTGCCTCTGAGTTGGTGTCTGACCCTGTCACCAGTTGTGCATGTGTATACATGGCCCATCCCGGGATGGTAAGTAGTGGTGGAGGCTGTCCCCATTGCCTATGACTAAGATGCCAAGGTCCCCAAGTTCTGCTTTTGCTCCATTAGGCACAGACTAGGACTAGGTCAGCGTCATCTCTCCCTCTAGATAACTAAGGGCAGGAGAGGCTGGCTTAGCTCTTCTAGGCTCGTTCCTGAAACTGGTTGGGCATCTGTTACATGACACTCGTGGGAGTTGCTGCTGATCTTGGTGGGTTTCCTAGCCGCATCTCCAACTTTGTCCTAAAATGAGCTACTTGAGAGGAGGCAGCATAGCCAAGTGCCTCCTTTGAATTGTGAATAGAAGAACCACGTAATGCACTTGGCCCCTTTGCTCTTGACAAAGCAATGAATATGGGGTCTAGGTTCAGAAACCTAAATTGTGACTTTTCCCAGCAGCAAGGCTGCAGGTGAACCAATGTACAAAGTGGTGTATCCATTGCTTGTGGGTACAAGGCTGGCCAGTGCTATCGGAAATTAGATAAATAGATGTGTTTAGAGATCCAAGTGACTATTTTTTTTATCTGGCTTAATAAGAAATTACTTGAAACCTGAAACTAAAAGTCAGAAACCTAACATGTTCTGGGGCAGCATGAGCAAAGAAGAGCTTTAGCTCAACATTTCTGGTGGGAGTCAGGAAGGCCACATCCCAGTCTCCTTCCCAATTTTATTCTTAAAATAAGTCTTGGGGCTTTCAATAGCGCCTAGTATGGCAGGACATCAGTTTTATAAATACCTTCAAGGAGAGGCTCCAGGATAAACAGGGCAGGGGGTCCTATGGGGAAAGACCACTGGGAAGCACCAGGAAGGTGATTGAAATTGTGCTGTCTTCAACCACCCCTTTACCCCTTTCACAGGAAGTTTGTGGACAAATGGTAGCTACTGATGACCCATTAAAAAAGCATAGGTTTAAGGAAAGTCAGGAGTGAAAAGAGCAGTTTCTCTTTTTAGCTGGAGAAGTGAGCATTCCATCCAATAGACCCATCGTAAGTACAGAAAGAAAATGCTCTGAGAGTTTTCCACAGAGGAAGATGGTACTGGCTGAGAAGGAAGGACCTGTCTGCCACTGGGGTCTAACTTGAGCATGCTATTTTTTTATCTTGGGAATATTCATCTTTGGCTAGAGTCACAGGGAGCACACTGGCTCTGCCAAACTACTGATAAGAAGTACAAGGTGCCCCATAGGGATGTGTGTCCCTAGCATTTAGGGTTGGCCTTAGCTGGCACAGAACTGAGGACTCGACGAAAGAGCCTGGAGGTGGCTTGGAGTCATTTCCCAGCAGGATGTTACTCTGGGAAATTCTCCATGCTCATAGCTTGGTGTTCTTCGCATCTACCCTATATTACCTCTGTCTAAATATTGATCCTTCATCCTCTTCCCTGGTTAGGGTTGCAGAGCCTGCAGCTATCCCTAGATGCTCAGATGTAAAGCCATTCTGTTCTAGTCAGCAAGCCGAAGCCAGTGCCCGAGGATGAGTCTTGGAACCAATGCCTACTTGGGACTATGTCATCCACAGAGAACAAGAGTTCCTGTTAGATGCTGTTCCATGGGACCAAGTGGCCATTCCAGCATCCACTCCTTCCTATAAACAAACGGCTATAGGAGATACAGGTGTCAATACTGAATGGGATTTTTTGTGGAAACATCTTATGACCTAAAGCTGACTTTACCTTTTTGGACACCTTAATCTTTAGGGGATCCTCAGAAGCTGAAATACCACTGTTGAGCGCTTTACCTATTCCTTTTAAAACCACTGAATGACTGTTGCAAAGAAGCATGGCATCTTAATATAAACCGTGAAGCCAAGAGCCAGATTGTGATGTGGAGAGAGCATTTCTTCTGGTTCCACTTGGGTTGGGTATATGGTGACCCTGTGCTAACTGGAAAGTCGGGAATGTTCCATTTGCTGTGTGAGGACAGGGCGTAACTGAGGTTTGGTGCACACAAACGTGTGTAAGTTGGCCAGAAGCAAAACAAATACAGGGATGAGCAGTCTGATTCTAGAAAAAGACTTGGTTTCTTCCTGTGACACAACTTTCTGTGAAACCCTCATTTTAGAAACAGTAGGTGATACATTCACCTTGGTCTGAGTGGTAGTTCTATTTCCTTGATTGCTCATGAGTCTTAATGTACTGAAATCTAGAAGGCTGATGACCTTTATGTAATATCTTTTAATGTGGCCAACTCCACACTGGCATGTGTAATCTTAGCTTTGTCAAATTTGGGGATTTTTTAGTATGAGCTAAGAGTGATGGGAGAATGGAGTTATGGAAGGAATGGGTGAATGTGCTTATGTAGACCTATTACAGTGACTCCGAATTCAAAGACACAGGACCCAAGCTGAATGAGATCTTGTCAGGATGTCAATGTTGGGCTCCAATGTTGTTCAAAAGTTGAAAATGAAAATATGGAAATAGCCCTGCTTAAAGGAGTAACCCACAACACTCCATTCATAACTAGCTTCTCATGGGTCATAAAACCCCATGATTTCCTTGACCTTGTGTGTAACTAGTTGAGTTGGGTTCCACAGGAGTGAGTCTTGGATAGGAGAATGTTTCAGGACCTGGGTGTTGAAAGGCTAGAGAAGAACTATCCCATTTTAAGCTATTATCTGGGAAAATCAAAGTGGATTCTGTTTTCTTTTTTTAAAACAAAGCATGGAGGAGGGCTGAAAGAATCGCTGAGATATGATAGAGGTTTTCCTGTGTTTGGATTTTCATGGAAATCTATGGAATCTTCACGTCCCTTGAAGTACAGAGGCAGCAGTTCCTTGAACTTCTGGGTACAAATGATGATCTGCAGGGCTCAATGGGCACAGAGTATGTGAGCCGTGTATGCTACTTCCACACCTGTGGGCTGCTGCTGCTTCTGTGCTTGGATTCAGAGCAGCAGGCACTCTGTGGCTTACATTGGTGACTGGCTTTAATGGTGATGTCTTTCACTATTGCTTCCTCCCTTCTTGGCTTCATAAACTTCTGTATCTAGGAGCTGTCACTTGTAGAAGCCCATGAGATTTTGTTCCTTGTTTTTGTTATAGCTACTGGCTAGTGTCAAGCATTCCTCCTACCTAGAATGGTGGTCCTGGCCAGTAGTTTTTTTTTAAGGTTACCTCAGGGCTAAGCAGACAAACCAGGGATGGCAGAGCCAGAAACAGAACTGAAAGTTCAAGAAGACCATCTCTTGATAAGCATGAGGAGGTACTTAAGGTCAGTTTTATATTAAGGGCACATGACTACAGACAACCAGCATAGCTCTGCAGAATCTGGCTTTATTTCCATAACTGAAGCACTTGGCAGATACCCATGAAGGAGACCATCATTGACTAAAGTTCTCCTTGCAAAGGAAGGAGGCCTCATAGATCTTGCCATGTAATCAGAATTTGAAAACTTACAAAAACGGTGACATGAAGACATTGTAGATTGAATACAAACCAAAATTGTAAAGTTACTAAAATTTGACATGTCTCTTCTATGGCATTAGCAGTGCAGGGTTGAATCTTACGTTTCCTTTTCTGTACACACACAGGCTCACACGGGTCAGGTCTTCAGGCTCGGGGCCCTCAACTCAGATGTGTCTTTGTATACTAAGACTGAAGTCAGAAAGCAGAGGCTCTCTTGAATACAGAGGCAACAGGATGTGAGAACTGCAGACAACTTAAGGAGAAGGTAACCTTTTCTAAAGGATGGGACGAATGTGTCACCACGTAAACCAAAATGTACCAACTACTCTGCCACTGAACATGGGTTGGGAGGGGCAGCATCACATGGCAACTTTGGATGTTTTTAGATCTGTAAGGCTTGATATTTGAGAAGACACAGGAAAGCATAACACCCCATTGTCCCGGACAGGTCAGTGCAGATATAAGCCTCTAATGCTTGGAGTTTCCACCATATGAGATTTTGATAAGTACCTCTTCAGGTCAGGACTGACAGTCTTGCCTAGGAAAATGACTTGGAGACTCTCCTTAGACTTTTTGTAGCTTACCTTGGCCAAGCTGCAGAGTTAAAGGTGTTAGCCTTCTTATAGAAGAGCCTGGATAAACTTTATGATTTTGATTGCATTAAATCTATTTTGAGTAGTGACAACATTTTGACAATATTCTAAATTCAAATAGACTTCTGCATTTCGACCAGGCAGGTTCAAAAGCCATTATGTAAGCCAAGTGTCTCATTCAGATAATAAACCCAAAGTCTAACCTATAACTGTCTTGCTGAGGTAGCATGTCTCTTGGGATTACCAGCTTTGAATCAATGTGGAGGATAAAGTAGAATGCTATGAAAAGACCATAATTCAGCATTAGACATCTCTAATTCACTGGCTGTGTTGCCTAGTATAAAATTCTTATTCTGAATCCGACATCTCACCTGTAAAGGACTAATGGTCTCTTTGTGATGCTGAGTACTAAAAAATGATTCATGTGATCTCTTAGGTCAATACCCGGCACAGAATAAGCATTCAATATAGAAGCTATTTTTTCCATTCAACACAATTCTATTCAACATTACACACCATTATGTTGACAATTCTTTGCCAGATGTTTGCATTACTGACCATTAGAATTCTTTTCACAAGATAATAAAACATATCCTCTTACCTAGATAAAAGCATACAACCTTACCACTTAAACCCTACCCTGTCTTTAAATTTAAATGTCTACAAGCTGATAGTAAGCATTTATGAAATGCCTTCTATTTCACAGGCCATGTGGCAGCTACCTTAGCCACTCAACTTCCTGTACTCATATTAGTTTATCCAGTGGGCAGTAGCAGGCTTCTTAGGTGACGATCCTGAGATTCTCAGGAATGACAAACATGGCTTAGTATCCTATTGGTGAGTCACAATCTGAACCAAAGTCTGATAACATGTTGACGTTTTTTCCAGTCTCATGCTAGATATTAAAATGATACCATCCCGTCTGATTGACTTAGGGTGTAAACCTTTGGGAAAGTAGGCCAGATTGGGTCTCTGACTCCAGATAAGAGCATCTAATTTCTCTTGGTTATTCACCTCATTAAAGAGTGTTGGAGCCCTTACTGTGGACAAGGACTGTGGACAGAAATTTGATCGTTAAGATGTTCATAGCCTATGCAGGCACAGACATTCGTGTGACTGCATGATCACAATAGTCTATTTTTGGAAGGCCACGTAACAAATGGGACTTAATGGATTCTCTGGGAATATTTTTCTTGATGTTTCACTGCATACTATAGTTATGCAGATGGTCAACAGGGAATGCCACTTCATATCATACAATAGTGCAGGTGCATGACCTTCTGTGGCAGGAGGAGCGGCATGAACAATTTGTGCCATAATGAACAGTACAGTCCTCAAGCACCATTGAATCTGGGCCCTCCATACTACAAATGGTCAGTCCCAGTCCACATGTGCTTTGTGCTTAGGAGAGGGTTCTGGCCACTGACTTTTGTTAAGTGGAAAGGCCACTGTGAGATAGAGATCTCCACAGTGGAGAAGCTTTCTATGGAGATACTTCATGACTAAACGTGGTTTTGCTTACTTGGATCTTTTCAGGGTCATACTTGGGTAGAGACTGAAATGTTGGCATTTTATATCTTTTCTCAAAAGAGTGAGGGTCCTTCAAAGAAGCTTTATGGCATCTCCTTAGTAAAAAATGAACTGTGAAGCTAAGAGCCAGATTGCCTGTGCAGCTAATAGCACTTTTGTTTCCATCTGGGACATGAGTGTTGGGAAACCTTTTGTGGATACTAGGTGCTAATTGCAAGGCCTAGAGGAAGGTTGATTAGTGCCTCATGGCCAGGGCATATTGCTGGCATCCTGTGTTCACACAAACCATGTGTTAAGGGATCTGAATACAAAGATAAATCTTCAAATGGGTCGTGTCTGATCCTAGAAAGACACTGGCTCTGTCCCAGAAGGAAACGATCTGTTAAATCTTTCCTGGTCATGCTGGAAATAGGTGAAGCTTTAAGCTGTGAGGGTCTCACTTCCCTGGTTCTCATGGGAGTCTCATGTGTGAACTGGACTCTGAAAGCATGAGCTTCAGACCCTGTCACTGTCCTCTAGCGTGGTCTTCTCTGCAATGGCATGCATGTTGCCTTTGAATGTCTCAATTTTTTTGGGAAGGTCGAGCATGAGATGAACTATGGGAGAGTAGAGCAGCTACAGGGAGGTCCTGTTTATATAAATATGTACATACAGTCTAGTTATTCTGATTTCAATGACCCTGGAGCCTCAGTGCCGTGAGGGGTTCTACTCGTGACCTCAGTGAGTCCCTGTGCCCAGGTTCTGGATGTTGGCTCCAATGTCTTCAGCGTGGTTTTACCAAACCACCTTCTTCAATCTAAAAAATGACAGAGAAATGTGTTTAGAGATCTAGGAATCCCCATCCCACAACTGATGCTGAGCTTTTGTTGAGTCCTACTGGAAAGCTTGTCAAATGGCTTTGAGTTGCATCAGAAGTGAATCGTGGCTAGTTAGAATGAGAAGTGAAGGGAACTTTCTCACTTGGCTTTTCTATAGGGACACTGGAGAGGCCTTGTGATGATACCCATGAGTCTGATGGGAAATCATGTTGGCTGGGATGGGATTGAGACTTTTCTGTTAGACTCAGCAAATACATGGAGACGCAATGGCTGCAGTTTGTAAGGGTTCCAAAAATTCACCAACGTCCTCACTGCAGGATGCAAAACTTGTTCTGGAGACTTTAAGGGCAACCAGTAGTGTGCGTAAGTGATGTCACAGATTACCTGAACCTGTCATTCCTGTGTACTGACCTGTGTGCTTATAACAGCAGGCACTGTGAGTAAGCAAAAGTGACTGGCACTAATGGTGGTGCCTTAAACTATCACTTTTCTTACCTTGAGTCTAGAACTTACCCCATTGCAGATGGAGCTTTCATTCTTGATTTTACTCTTCAAAAGTGATTTGTATACACAAGTAATGTTTTCCCTGAGCCCTGATTCTGTTGTAGAATTGAACTGGCTTGTCCTGACCTAGGTTCTATTGAGCCACATCATGAAAGTGACGGGACACAAATCAAGGAGGGGGGTTGACTTCTCCAAATGGTGAAGAGTCACCTCTGGATATTGCTCTGATGGGGCACTGACTTTTCTTAAGGAAGGGACACCTAAGATGGCTATGGGTGGAGCTTAAACATCCATTAGGAACACACAATCCCAGTGAGTAATGAGAGCTCCCTGTTCTGTGCTTGTCTACATGAACAACTGTATTCCCAAGTGTCCCAGAGAAACAGCCAGGCCCGTCTTCCGTGCTGCTTTATTTCCTGAGATCTCGGTACTGGGCAGACAGATGGCACCTTCTTGGTGGAATTAAACCAATTTTCTTCTTTCTAAATTGCAGTTCTATATCCAGGGGAAAATATATCATGAGAAGGTACAGTTTTTATCAAGGTTCACGTAGGTGCAGACTACCAGCACAGGTCTATAGATTTCATTCTTCTAAACCAGACATTCAGGAGAGAAAAGTAGGTACCCCGAAAGACACTGTATCCTACTGAGTTTTTGGTTGCGGAGGAAGCAATTACTGTAAGTACTTTGTTCCTATGACTGCTTGCAAAAATGCCAATATCCCATTCAACACCTTGGTGCACTAAACTGCAATTTCTTAAATCCTTTAGGCAAATTGGGTATATTAGTCTCCTATGGCAACATTAACAGATCAGGATTGAATCCTGCAATTCCCCTTCTGAGTGTACCCAAGTTAGCATGGTCAGCTCTGCAGGCTCAGGGCTCCTCAGGAGCAGCTCAACCCTTGGCCCAGATGTACTTCTTGTGTAATGAGAAGGCGGCAGTCAGAGCAGGGACTTCTTAATGACTGCAGTGGGTCCAGGATGAAGAAAGGAAGACAAATTGGAAGAGGTAAAACTTAAGGAATGGAAGGATGGTGGGTCATAGCTACCTAGCCCAGAATGCTGGAAGGGGTAGAGCTTGGCAACTTTTGCTGACATAAGATACACCAGGCCATTAAGACTTGCTATGTGAGAAAAAATGAGGGAGTGTCATTCCATTGTCCAGCACAGGCCAGTGCAGATGTGATCCTTTAACTGCAGTTTCTTCATTACAGAGGATCCTCATCAGGTATGGGCTGACCCAAGCCTGCCTAAGAAGACAACTTGTGCTGTCTCCTTGCTTTCTCTGTCACTGCCAAACTACAAAGTCAAGAGAAATGTAGAAATACTGTCATAGAATAGCCCTTACATGTGGGACTCTCTATTGACTGAGGGAGTTAAGACGTAATAGGAAGGTATTGTGATATTGTGACTAAGTGAATAGAAATAACAAAAGATGAGTGGACACAAAGCCCAGAACTTCTGTTTCAAAGTGACCCACATGCATTTAAATCACATGTGGACATTCTACCTGGCCGGTGTGAGAGGGATCAAAGGAAGCTGTGAATTGGAGAAGATTTTGGGCCCTCTGAGAAGATAATGGAGGTGACAATCTTCCTGTCCTGACTTGTTTACTACAGCCAGGAGTGTCATTTGAGTTGCCACATCTAACCCCATCACTACAGTTGAGCATGTATACGATGCTCATCCCAGGTGAAGAGCGGCAGTAGAAGTTAACTGTGTCTAAGATGCTGGGTTCTTGAAGTATCTGCTTTTCTTCAACTATCTGTGGAAGCTAAGACTGTTGGCAGCATCTCCTCCCTCAAACACCTACGGATAGGAAAGGCTTGCCTGTCTCTGCTCCACCTGGGCTCTTGTTCCTGAAGCCAGAGGGTCATGTTTCTTTATTGTACAATATCTTCTGAAGCTGGGAATAAGGAATCTGCTGGGTGGAGGGTTTTCATCAGGATGATAAAGCTCCGGACAGGGAGAGTGGCAATGGTTGTACAATGTTAAGTGTGCCACAGGTGAATTTTGTCACGCGTAGTTAAACAAAAATGTTAATGTAACTTTAAAAACCTTCTGAAACTATCTCTTGGATCTCATGCAGGATAAGGCCGGAAGCTAATGGGAGTCTTCCATGATCTGGTCAATTCTTGCTTTCTGGACACATCTTCAAAACGGCTTTAGTTGTCTTCAAATGTGCCACGTCTCAGACCCAAGTGCCTCCTTAATGGGTTATAAATAAAAGAACCATATTTCACTTGGTTCCCTTCGTCCTTGTTCTTGACAGCCTTCTTCTAAAGTTGGTTTGTGTTAAGCTTACTCAGCACTTAACAAGTACCTGGGTGATGAATGGAATGAAGACATGGCACAGTAGTAGTTAGAGGAACTACAGATTAAGAAGCGTTAGGCTGGAGTTCGTCTGGCAAAAGTTGGGCCTCCTGCTAGAAATTTCTCTGGGAAAAGGTTTCTTGCCATGCTGGAAAGATTTACCCAACAGAATATTTACCCAACTGTTAAACTGCTATTTAAGAGATTTCAGGCAGGGCATAATTATCCTTAAAAAAAAAGTAGGGATCTGTGTCATCTGATGTTACCAACAACGTAGTTTTGTGATTTAATAGCAGGCTGGGTAGTAAGCGTTCTTGGGTCAGCCCGGGAAGTGTGAAAATAGCTTTATGCTGACAAGCCCTGTTCTCACCTCATGGCAGAGAAGGGCAGCTGTGCGGACAGTGGTCTGACTTCTAGCCAGACAACAGGCAGTTTTAAACCCCATATTGTGAATCACTTCAACAAAAGAGTTAATAAGATCTGCAACCTACAGATTCCATTAAAGGAAGGGATAAAACTGAAGGCTGTGGGGTGATGAGGGGTGAAAGAAGACATAAGTTTTTAGTCCCTAGAAAGACAACTTACCTTCCACAGAAAGCTTATATAAACCAGTGGTGCTCATGAATGGTGGGTTTATATTTTCTCCTTGCCTGAGAAATAGGACTGTCTGCTTGGTCCGGTTGGTTCATTGAACCAACATATCATCTGCCATGGGATGCTCAATTGATACACTAAACTGGTTATTTGACTATTGGGTAAGGAGTTTAAAACTCTACGATTCATTTTACTGATTCATCTAACGTATTTCCTGTGTGCTTAAGATGGATATTTTGCACTTCTGAAGTTCTCTGCATGTTGACTTACAGTTCTCTTCAAATAGGAAAAAACTGTGGTCAATATTCCAGATTTTTCCACTTCTCTCTTCAGATACTCCAACAGTGCATCTCTTAGGCTATTTAGAGTATATCCACAATTTCCAATTTTTCACGTCTATTTTTCTTCCCACATTACCTGGTATTAGGTAGTCCCTTACAGCAACATTAAATGAACTAAGACATAAATATGACTCCTACAGAGACCTGGTAGCACCTTCTTGGTTAAAGTGTTGAAGGCAAGAGCCAGACTGAGCTGATGCCACCTTTTCTAGTTCTGCTTAGAGGTTGATATGGGGTGACTGTTGAAAAACCGCTCTGATTTCAAGATGACAAAAGTTCAATTTGCTCTATGGGATCACTACATAATTGAGGTTTTGGGTGCACTAACATGCAGTTACGTTGACCTGAAGGTAAAAAGTAGAAACCCAGGGGTAGTCTGACCCTAGAAAAAAATTTCACTGCTTCCCAGAAACATTTTTCTGTGAAATCCCTCATTCTAGAAGCAGCACATGGTACATTCATCTTAGATAAACTGTGAATGTCCCATTTCTCTTTAATGTGTGAATTAATCTATAACCTTCATGAACTTTGGACAATATTACCTTGCTCCTCTAGTGTGACCTCTGCTGTGCACTGGTTAGGGTATCCTTGACTCTGAACATCAAATATCTAGGGATTTCTAAGTATGAGCTAATAACAAGAGTTAGAGTTACAGAAATGCCTACGTGTATATATATTCATACATTCTGGTAATTCCGAATTCAAAGACATAGGAGCCCAGATGCGTGGCAGGTAAAATGCACACCCAGAATGAAGTCTTCTATTAAGATCTGAATGTTGGCACTAACGTTCTGAGGGTGGTTTGATTAAACCACCTTCTTTAAAAAGTAGAAATAAAGAAATGACTTCGATTATAGGCATGGTCCAGAACACATCCCCTCCCCCTTGATCATTTAGTATATTTAAGCCTCTGACTCATGGAAAGCAGGTTTTCATGGAGGACTGTAGAAGTTGAACTAGATTAACAAGAGTGAGCCTTGGATGAGAATATTCCAGGGCTTGAGGTGAGAAAGTAAGAATCTTCCTCATTGGGTCTGTTCTCTGACACTTAAACAGAATTGTTAGTAAAGGGGGTGTTGGAGAAGGGCCTTGTGAACCCCATGAGACCAATGGGGAGATGAATCTGCCGAGATGCCACTGAGGATTTCCTGACTGGCAGCAGATGTGTTGAAACACCTGGCTGGAAAACTGGCCAAAAAAATTCAAGTGTGTCTAAAGGCTTAATGGGCACAAAGCAGTGTGCACAGCCATGTCACATGTTACCTAATCCTTCCAATCCTGTGTGCTTCTGTTTATAGTCGGAGTAGCAGGCATGCCAAGCACAGGTGACTGGCATTAAGTGATATCTTAAGATAACTGTTTACATTTCTGAGCTCTAGAATGTGCCTTGTGGAGAAACCCATGAGATGTGCTCCAGGTTTCACTGTCAAAGATGTTTACACTAAAAACGTCTCCTTCAATCCTGCAGTGAAGCCACAGCTCATATGAAGAAATGGTTTGTTCCAACCTAGGACCTATTTAGCCAGATAATAAAGGTGATGAGGGGAAAGAGGACAGGATTCAAGAACTACCAAGCTTGGATTTTTTTTTTTTTTTACCCAGTTGAATTGGTGAGTTCTCATCTAAGTTCTATCAAGCCAAATAAGTGATGGCACATGATGAAACATAACTTTTCCGGAAGTGACAGGATTTGGATAGTCACCCATTAGAAGTTCTCATGGAGATTAAGTCTGGGACAATCAAGATGGCTCTGGATAGGGCTCAAGTAGCCATTATGAAGGTTAAAAGCTTGACAGGCAGCAGGCACTCAGCGTTCTGTGAATGCTCGAGGCCAGTTGAAGCCCCACAAGTGGCCCAGAGATGGCACCCAGGCCTGTCCCCCAGGTTGCTTTGTGTTTGCTTCCTGCGATTTCAGTGTTGAAGGGGGAAACATTGGGGATGAAACTAGCAGAAGCCAACCCTGCTCCTTCTGAACCACCATTCTCTGTGCAAGAGAAATGTTTAGAGAGGTGAGGAAAAATGCTAGTTTTATGTCAAGGTCTTTATAAGTATGTTATATGTGCAGGTTGATAGAACCTGGTTTATTTCTAAAACTGAGATTTGGGAGAAAGAAGCAGGTTTGCCCCATGATATAATCTTGCTCTCTGTATCTGTATAGGCTGCATTATAGACAAACTCTGGTTGCAGAGGAAGGATTTCCAAAGCTATTTCCTAACTATGTTTACACAAAATGTTGTAAAAATGCTGACATCCCAGTGGATTTAGAAAATTGTTTTGATGTAAATTTTCCACAGTATCCTTTATCCAGAAAAACTGGATATAGGTTTCCTGTGGAAAAATTAGCAGTGGAGGGTTGAATCTTTAAACTTCCCTCTTTTTGGACTTGCCCAGGTTGGCATGGTCAGGGTTAGGGGCTCAGGGATCCTTGGGGCCAGCTTTAAAGTCAACTGGGATGTACTACTTTGTAGTGGGAAAATGTGAGTATAGAGTCTCTTTGACTCCATATCAACTGGGATGAGAGAACAGTGGACAACCTGAAAGAAGGGAATTGTTTAGAAAGGAGTGGGACAAATGAGGTCATGTCTGTCCGAAAGGAAATGAGTAGCAACTGCTTTGACATTGAGCATGGGTTGGGAGGGACAGCACTTGACACTTTCTTTGCTGAACTGGAATATGATAGGCCAACAAGACTTCATGTGAAAGAAGTTGAGAAAAGTGACATCCCATTGCCTAGAATGGGTCAATATAGATGTGAGCCTTTATCCTTAGGATCTTATGTAAGTCTTTAGATGGAGGAATCTAAGGTCTAGGATGATCCTGTCCTGCCTAGGAAAACAATTCGGGCTGTTTGCTCACAGCTTCTGCAGTTCCTTGGCTAAGCATGGTACCAGTGCCTTTATGGGACAGCCCCTCACTGCTATGTTGATAGGGATTTCATTGGATCTGCAAACCACTTTGGGGAGTAGATATTTTGAAAATATTGACTGAAAAACCTTTCAGCAGCAACTCAAGCCTGGGCCAGGTTGTTTCTGAAACCCCAATCTAGATTAAGTCTTGCATTCCAGTAATCCAGAAGCCCATCAGAGGGGTCATTCAAAGCTCTTGTGACCATGGACTTGATGCTGAATCGTTGAAGATAGAAAGTGCTGTGGGAAAACCATAATTCATCAGCTTCACTTCCCGTGTACTGGCTGTGCTGGCTGGAACCAAAGTCTTAATCTTTCTGAATCTGATACCTGACCTGTAAAAACGGGCTAATTGCTTTATGAAACTGACAACGTAGAGATTATTCAGGTGGTATATATAGGTTAATCCCCAAAATAAGCATCTAACAGGCTATTTTGCCATCTAGTAAGTTCTAAGCACTACACGTCATTAAATTTTTGCCAACGATGTCTTGCTAATGACGAAAACCAGTTTCTTTCACAACAAAACACAAACTCACCCTCATTTCTATGTAAAAAGCTTCTAACCTTACTATTGGGATCCTAGCCTGTCTCTGAATCAGAACTGTTTATGCAGTGCCTTCTATGCCAGAGGCTATGTGCCAGCCACCCTGAATACTCTTCATACTGACACTGAAATTGGTGTTTCCAGTGGACAGTAGCAGGCTCCTCAGATAAGGATGAGATCCAGGAATGATAAAACCATGGTTCTTAGTAGCCTGTTGGTGAATCACAAGGCGAATCAGTCTTCTCACACCGTAATGTTTTTTTCCACTAGCACACTAGGCATAAAAATGATGCTGGTGACTCCTCAGGATCGAGTGACTCAGGCTGCAAAGCTTTGGACTGGGGTGAGTTTGACTCTAGAACAAAGCACTTCAAACCAATTTCTCGGGATCATTCATCTTTCATTAAGCAGCGATGAAGCCCCTACTGTGACTAAGGATAGAGGACATGAACATGATCTTCTAAGGTATTCAGTCTATACAGGAGGCACAGACACAAGTAACTGAACAGTCACAGTATGGTCTGAAATCCGTCAAATACACACCCACCTGAAAGGTGAATTGGGACATAGGGAAGGTTTATCAGGGAAGGTGATTCTTCCTTTGAAAGCTGAAGGTTAAGGGGCTGCATAATTGGACACCATGGGTAAAGGATTTGTACAAAGCAAAAACATGCGAATCCTGAACTAGAAGAATACATCTGACTGGAGAGTTGCTGGGCCTGGGGACTCCTAAGACAGATATAAAACCATTTTGCTGGAGTCAGCAAGCTAAAACTGATACCCAAGCATGACTGTAAATCAACAATTGTTTTGGAGCTATATTCTGCATCGTTAACAAGGGTGTTCATTAAACATAAGCTTGGACCTAATGGCCACTATTTCAATGCCTCAGCAGGATACTAAATGGAATTCTGGCAAGAGAACAGACTTCCATATCTGTTCTTAACTTTAAGATGGTCGAAGGATGTAGAATAAATTCCAAGAACCAAAGAATGAAGCTCACTGGAAGTTTAAGATGGGTCGGAGACCAGTTGTTCCAGTTTGATTATCTGAGACATGATCAAATGTCTTAACCCTTCTGGTTTACGTAAGTCCAAAGCAACACTCCTATAGAATTCTAGATCTCTTGGCATTGAATTGCTACAGTTACCTACTTACATGACTGTCAGCTTGGCTAAACTCTGGTTTTCTCATGGGAATAGTAGGGTCCTTAATACATGTCTGCTGAACTGAATTAAACTAACTTCCTGCTTCCAACATTCCTTTCAGACTCCTGAGGCTGCAACCATCTCCTAGGAACTTCTGAAATAGGACCCAATCAGGGTTGGTTGGAATCGGGCATCAGGAAGGAAAGACTTCACATAACTTACAGGGCTACACGCTCCAAATCAGGTCTACGCCTGCCTTCTGGTGCCCGCAGACACTGGGAAGGTGAGAAGGGCAAAAAGAATTTCATCAACCATGTATTTTACCCTTAATCTAACAAGTCAGTACACTAACAATTAATGCCACCCTCATTGCTTTGTGGGGGGAAAAGGGAGGGGGAAGGAGAGGAGTAGCATCTCCTTTTCATCTTTGAAACGCTTGTTCTTAAAACACATCTGCTAGATCTAATTGGATACTTTCAAATCCGAGACAGATTCTGTTCTCATTTAACACACAGGGTCATTGAGAAGCAGGCTGCTTACATATGTATCTTGCATAAAGCTCACATACGTACCGGCTTGATTTTGGATGCCTTTAACTCTCAGCTTGATGCCCTTTCTGTGTAGCTTACTGGTTGAGAAATGGCTTAAATTTACATGTCTGATGGTTCTTCAAATGCCATAAATTGTCTGAAGATCAATTTTAATTAAAGCTATCTTTGCCCCAAGAGGAAAATAAAGTGCAGTTCCAGGTGTATGGACTGAGAATTAGACCTAATTAAAATTACTCTAGACGTGTAAGAGCTATGTAAATTCGTGCAATTTGCCTTATCTCTTAAGCCTCAGTTCCCTTATCTACAAAGGTGGGGGGGAATGGGATAATGTACTCCTAATGGTTTTAAGGATAGTATAAAAAAAGCTTGAAATAAAACCTGAACCTACTTACAGCAGCCTGATCTGATATTCCAAATTATAATCACTTGAATACATGAAAACATGAGTAGATCAGCAAAATCCACAGCTCTAACTATGGACTTTGTCCTTAATCGTTAAAATCTTTCAAAAACTTACTATGGATGAAGAAATCGAAGTTGAGTTTTGGTTCTGGTTTAAATAATTGACTTCTTACTATGTAACAACTATTGTGCAAGGTGCTGCTCATACAGTACCTCTAATGCTTCCAGAAAACATGAATAGACAAGTAGGTCTTTACAAGTGAAATAAGCTTCCAAAGTTCATGTAGCTAGGAAGTGGCAGAATCAAAATTAAAATCAGATGGGATGTTTTTCTCCATAACATCAAGAACAACTGAATAAATGTTATGCAGTAATGAATGAAGCTCTTACTTTTCCTCCTCCCCATGAAATGAGTTCTGTTGAGCTCAAGACCCAATGTGGGAAGAGTTTGCATGAGCAAGCTTCCTTTGAACATCAGGAGACACCTCACACTGCATCACACAGCTGGCCCTCCTTTATTATGTTCCAGCTGATGAAACCACCAAAGCTCCCTAGCCTATAATGGAGCATTTCAATTTGGGTACAGAATGAAAGATGCAGGCTTCCTCTTCTCCTCCAGAATCTTAATGCAGACTGCTGCACAAAGCTTCCATTAAGAGGATGGTTCACATTTTTCTTCCTGGGTTTGCCAAATAGAAGATCAGAATCTTTCATTCTCGGAGGTAACTGATACCAGCACTTCACAATTCAATTCAGTAGATACTTAGGGAGCTCCTACTTTGTGAAAGAATCTGAACTAGAAATTTCAGGACACTCAGAAGTAGATAATACGTGGTTGTATTGTAATGTATACAATTGTCACAATGCTGAGTAATTAGTAATGGTTCCAGTGTTGAAGTTAAAAATGAGGGTAACAAAATAGTTGTCCTTCAGTATATGCAGCAGATGGGTTTCAGAACATCTCAGTCTTGTATGTTTGAGTAAGAAGTCACCCTGCAGAACTCACATAGGTATAAAAGCCAGCCCTCTACACATATGGATTTGGCATCCTTCAAATACTGTCTTGTGTTTTTAAGAGACAGGGCCTCACTCTGTCACCTAGGCTGCAGTGTAGTGGTGTAACCATGGTTCACTGTAGCCTTGAGCTCCTGGGCTCAAGCAATTCTCCTGCCTCAGCCTCCTGAGTAGCTCGGACTACAGGAATGTACAACCATGCCTGGTTAATTATTTTTATTTCTGGATATGCCTTATGTTACCTAGGCTGGTCCAAAACTCCTGGCCTCAAGCAACAGCCTCCCAAGTCACACAGGCATGAGCCACTATGCCTAGCTCCAATATATTTTCAGTTCATATTTGCTTGATGGAAACCTGCATGTAATCAAGACCAGCATAGTTCAAAAGGAGTCAACTGTATTGTGTTTAAAGACGTTTTCTGGTGGGTATGACTGGATTTCGAACACAGAGCCTCTAATTCTTAACTCTAAGTACATTCCATTATTGATGCTTAAGAGCTCACTCTACCATTTGTCTCACTCTAATGCTTTCTGGCACTTTTTCACATAACGGAGCCATGAACCCATAAGCCCGTGGTGAATTTGCAGCATGTGAAAGGCACCAAGGGTTTGAAGATAAACATATTTCTTCTGTCCTAAAGAACATTAGTTATGTGCCTTCTGATAGATGGTCCACATTTACATCAAGGATTTATGGATAGTTTGGTACGTTTGAAAATGGATTCCCATAGGAAAACAAAATTCCTTCAAATCTTTATATATGAAATGTATTTATATCCTAAATGTTCTGCAGTGAAGTTCTAGCCTATAGGGCTCCTTCAGAACCACAAACAGTTCTCATGGAAAGCCAGATCAGATCCAGATGTCCTAGTGGGTTCAGGACTCCACCTCATAACTTACACAATGGGCTGTACAGATGACAGTAAAAGATACGTCTCAATTCCCACCAGGTTGATACTATGGGTATTTCATTATTGTACATACTCTCGAGCATGTTGTACTGAGTCATTCACACTCACCTCTGCCTCAGCCCCTTTAACGCCATGCCTGGCATTGCTAAAATAGTGTTTGATCTATCAATGAGTAAGTGGATTTCAGAGAACAAAACCCATGTCACATTCCAAAAGCAAGTTCCGAGCAACACAATCGTAGCTCATATACTACGCTGGAATGACTCCAACCCGTGTCTGAAAGCCAGACTCGGACTTTCAGGGAGGAATTTCTAGATCCCTACTTAATGAGACTATGGTGTATCTTTGTGGGAATTAAAGATACCTCCCCTGTGGATGAGTATTTGTAAATGACTAGGTAGGTGGATAAATTAAAATTCCTGCCTCAGGGAAAGGATCAGGGAAGCTCAATTCTAGTTAATATTTTCTGAGATCTGTGACCAGATTAAACAAACATATGCCACAGCTCAACTTTGGGGACTACCAGGAGAGGATGTTTTTACGTGGCTCTGAGAAGCATCACTTCAGCCTATGGACTCTACGGTGAGAAGAGCACAGGCCCAAATCTTGGCTTTGTTCTCTGCTTGTGTCGCTTTGAGAAAGTCCTCTGGCTGCTCTGAAGTCATAGCCTCATTGGTTGAGGTGGATAACAAATTCTCCTGCAACTCAATAGGATGAGGTGAGGAAGCATATGTGGAAACACAACAGAACAGGCATCAACATTTGCCATTTTCATACCCAAGACAAATACAGAAATAGAAGTGTATTTGTGCTTATGGAAAGATGACTAGATCAACTAATCTCCAGGTTTGAAAAACTACATTGAGATTTTATTTTCCAGCATTGTTTATCACAGAATATCCAGTGCCTACTGCCTATGGCTGTGGCATTGGTGCTGTAGAATTGCAGTGCATCTGCCTCACTGTCTTTGCTCCCTGAGATCATCTTCCACATCAGCCATGTGTACCAGGGGACTTGTCCTTGGCTCTGCTTTTGTGGGGATCTAAATTAAAAAGGATACCTGTGACTCTGCTTTCAGCTCCAAAATGTTAGATCTTGAATTTTATGCCTTTATCTTTAAGAAAAAGCAAAAAAATCTGTGACAGGTACTTGATACCTTTTGGAGAGCTAAGTTTGCAGTGCAACTGCCACCCTGAAATCTGGAGACATGAGCAAATCCAGAGTCTCAGCTAAAGCCTTTCTACTTGAAGTAGAAGCTACCGGAATCATACACTGGTAGGAGTTCAGTGACAATTTTAATAAACTGCTGGGAGCTGAATGTGGACTAGCATGAGGGACAAACCCCAGAGGAACCCCACACTTCAGGGGCTTCCAGTAACCCCACCAGGTTCTCAGTGGAGATCCAAGAAAGATTCCCTCCTTGGCTCTGGCAATGGAGTGGAAGAGTAATCATGTGAAATAAATCGAGCCTTTCCCATAACAAAGGTCCTCTCTCCAGAGCCATGGGGAAGGATATGCCTCTCCTCCAGCCCCCTCCATCTGTCCTGTCTCACTGAAGGTTGGAGGGCTATACAAGAAGAAAACCTTGTGGAGATCGCAGGCCAGAGAAACCCACTAAGCAAGTGACACTTAATTGGAAGATTGTATGGCATTCTCCCTCTTCCATATCTTAGCACCACATCAACAAAGCCCCAGTAAAGTAATAATGGATTAGAGCTGAACGAGCTTCAAGACAGACTGTCATGAGCAAAAATAAGTAGGAAAGCCCAAAGTCAAGAAACAAAAACAAGGACATTATAAGAATTTGAAGCTTCTAGCACCTGTAGCGACATCAAACACTAAAGGTCAAATGTTAGACAGGTTAACACAAGTCCTCACACTAGGGAGATGGATGTACCTCAGTTCCTGTGACCTGAAGTACCATATCCAGCTTTAAACAATAGCATTGGGCCCAACTTGTGTCTTTGTTAAAGTCTGAAAAGAGAAGAATTGGATCCAGATTAGAATCCTGTGACACAGATGTTGGAATTATCAAATCTTTAAACATCTGAATATATTAAGAGCTTGATGAACTGAAAGTTGGTTCCTCTCCTTGAAATTCACATATTGAAGCTAGAATAACCCCCAGATCCTCAGACTGGCTGGCTGTGGAGATATGGCCTACACTCATGGTGAAATGTGGTCATGAGGTCGTGCCTGACTCAATGGGATTAGTGTCTCAGAAGACAGAGCTCACATTTTCCCTTTCTCCCCAGGAGTGCTCAGAAGAAAGGCCACAGGAGGGCAAAGCAGCTCTCTACAAGCTAGGAAGAGCCCCCACCAGAAGTTGTCTGGAACTTCTGTCTTGGACTTTCCAGCCTCTGGAACTGAGAGAAAGTAAATTCCTATTGTTCAAGCCAACTTGTCTATGGAATATTGTTCCGGAAGCTCGAGCAGACTGATATGGGCTGTAATTTTAAAAAGTGGACAAATATAAGAACAGATGGATAATGTAAGCTGAGAAATGGAAATTCTAAGAATCACTAATGTTCAAAATCCAAATAACAAAGCGGGAGAATGCCTTTGAGCTCATCAGTTGGCTTGATGCAGCCAGGAAAATCAATAAGCTTTTGAATATAGGTCAATAGAAACTTCCCAAACTAAAATGCAGAGAGAAAAAATAAAAAGAACGTTATATCCAAGAAAAGTGGGACAACTCGTATAAGATGTGGTGTGTGCATGTGTAACTAGAATATTTAGAACAGAAGGAATACTTAATGGCGACAAATTCCTAAAATACCAAAACTAGAAACCTCAACACCAAATGTCATACACACCTAAAAACTAGATAGAGGCATATCATGTTACAACTTCAAGAAACCAGAGACAGAGGAAATACTGACAAGCTGGGGTGGAAGGGGCCAGAGGAGAGGAGGTTAGCAGAACCTAATGATACTGAAACAAAAGCTGGGAAGAATTAGAGAAACAAGTTCTCATAAATCATAAAACCAACTATGTTGCTATGGTTTTTATCCCTCAAAGTTCACGTGTTAAACTTAATTCCTAATGTAACAGTGTTGAGAGGTAGGATCTTAAAGAGGTGACACAATCACTAGGGGGCTCTGCCATCATGAATGGATTAATACTATTATCTTGGGAATGGGTTAGTTACTGCAAGAGTGAGCTTGTCCCCCTCTAGCTCCATCCTGCAGTTTCTTACCCTTTTGCCTTAGGTTGATGCAAAATAAGCCTCTCGCCAGATAGTGGCATGTTGATACTGCATTTCCTAGTTTCCAAAACTGAAATTTTTCTTTATAAACTACCCAGTCTGTAGTATCTCGTTACAGCAACACAAAACAGACTAAAGCAGGTACTGAGGAGTGGGGCCGTTACTTGAACAAATCAAAAGCATGGAAGTGTAACTAAACTTAGGTACAGGCCACACATCTCTTGAAAGCCAACACTGAGGGGGCAAGGTTTTGGAAAAAGCTAGCTATATTCATGAAGCCAGCAACCCAGAAGAGGCGAAGAACTCATGCTTTAAAGATGAGTTTTCCTAGCTGTATGAATGGACCTGGATTTCTTAAAGGAGGGCAAACAATGAACAAAGCATTTCTGTGAGATGGTTGGCAGTTAATCATTGCCTTCTTGGACAATGTCTTGTGGTCTTTTGCAGGTGCCATCAGGCTGTTCTTTTGGGCTGGTCAGCCCATTCCCAAAGTTCTTGATCAGTGTATTCTTTTGTCTCCGAAGGTCCTATTTTCCTGAGGCTGCTTTTTAAGCTACAAACTCAAGCAAAGCAATCATATACAAGCAAACAAACTCTTCTGTTACAGAAGCAGCTCTGAAACTGGGTCATGGTCGAGGCTGGTAGAAATTGGAGGAGCGGGCTAGAAAAACCCTCGATTGGCTTGAATGGAGTAGAAAGTGAGGTTCTGGTGAAGGCTTCGACAAATGAGAAACAAGTATTGGAACCTGGAATAAAGGCTATTCTCACAAAGTTGCGAAGAACTTTCCTGGGTTGTATCCATGTGTGAGAGTTTGAAAGGTGGAATCTCCGAGCAATGAACTAGGATATCTGGAAGCTTTCAAGCAGCATATTAGAGGAGATTGTGGCTAATTCTGATAGCATGTAGTAAGATGAGTTATTTTTTAACTTACGTTTTCTATAGAAATGGCCTGTGTTGCCCCATCTGGTCTGGAACTCCTGGGCTCAAGTGGTCTTTCTGCCTCAGCCTCCCAGAGTGTTGGGGCTACAGCCATGAGCCACTGTGCCTGGCCAGAAATTATAATTTTAAAGAGAAGCAAAACTTTGTACCCTGGCTATGTAAACAGTAAGAGGCATCATTGGGAGAACAAACCAAGCCTGTGGTCGAGGAACCACTTGCTGATGAGATTATTAGGGAGAAAAGAAAGCCAAATGCTGTCCATCAAGATATGATAGAGTAACTGAAGGCATTTTGGAGATCTTGGAGACGACTCTCTGCATCAGAGGAGCTCTAGGAGGACAGAATGGTTTCAGTGGTTATGCCAAAGGCTCCCTCCACTGGCTTGCTGCCTTTGCCTGCATTTCAATGAGGTGTTCCTCAGCTGCCCCACCTGTGGCTCACATGGGTCCTAGTGCAGCTCGACCTGCTGCTCTGGAAGGTACAAGCCACAAACCTTGGGTATCTACATGGTGCTAACTCCATAGGAACATGGGATATGAGAGCTTGTGGGGCTGTGGTGGCCTCCACCCAGATTTCAAAGGATGTCAGCCTCGGGGGCCTAGACAGATGTGTCATGGAGTGGAGCCACTGCAGAGCTGACCCCAACACTGCCATCTGCCCCAACTGAGGCAAAGCCTGGAGGACCCATGGAAGTTGGACAGTCCAGATGCAACTTTAGCCTAAAACAACAGGCACAAGACTCCAAATCCTGAGAGCTGCTGGGAAAACCGAGTTCAGCATAAGCCATAGAATTGGGGCAGCCTGAGGCCTTGAGGGCCAAAACCCTGCCCCAGGCCAGGATATGGGACATAGAGTCAAAGGAAACAATTCTTTGTCTCTAAAACTTTAATGCTTTCACTGCTGGGTTTTAAACTTGAACAGTTGCTCCATTTTTCTTGCCTATTTGTCTCTTGGAATGGGAATGTCTATCTTGGGCATGTCCTATCACTGTATTCTGGAACCATGTAACCTATTGTACAGAATCACAGGGAGGTGCCTCAAGATGAACCATGCCTTGGGTCTCACATATACTGGATTCAGACGAGACTGGGTTTTGTGGTTTTGAGTTGGTGCTGGAAGGAGTTAAGACTTCAGGACACTCGGGATGAATGTGTGGGAAGGACATAACTGGGAAATGTGGCAGAATACTGTGGTTTTGAGGCAGAAGAATAGGGTCTGGAGGCAGGAAACCTAAGGCCAATTCGTGATGAATCGAGGAAAGAGACACCAAGGTCTGAGGCCAGGGAATCCTGAGGTCAGTTGGTGCTGACCTCCCAAAGCTAGATTAAAGGGAAAACACCTGGGTCTGGAAGCAGGGAACCTAAACCCAATTAACCCAAACTTCCTAAACTCAACCAAAAGGAAAAACCCATCTCCCTAGGGGTGGAGGAGCAAAGGAGCAACGGCTAGTCTCCCTGCAGCCCTCCCACTTCCACCACGTCTCCGGTGGAAAGAGTGCCTTGGAGAGGCCTCCTGCCAAGCAGGAACCATCTCTTCATCTGCATGGACTGCCAGCTCACCGCAGCCTCTAATTAAATTCACCTTATCCTTTAGCCACAGACCAAATCCTAAGGGGTAACAGATGGGAACCTCAAAAGGAGTACTTAAAACCCAGAAAACTTTGAAACCAGGCCCTGGAGCCATTTGCTGATGCCAGTTCCTGCCCTGTGGAGTGCATTCTCGCTTTAATGAATTCCTGCTTTGCTCCTGTGTTTCACTGCTTTGTTACTTGGTGCGTTTTGAGCAACTCCCTGTTCAAACTGCCAAGGCACCTGAATGACTCGTACTCGTAGCTTTCATTCCAGTAACAGTTTGAATGTGTTTCCTGAGATTCATGTGTTGAAAACGAACTCCAACGTGAGGACCTTTAAGAGGGTATTAGGTTATGAGGGCCCTGCCCTCATGAATGGATGAACGCTACTGTGGGAGTGGGTTTGTCACTGAGAATAAGTTGGTTATGAAGATGAGTTTAGCCTTTTTCTCATGCTGTCGCCCTTCTGACTTCTGCCACAGGATGACACATCCTTGATATGTTCAGCTTCCCAAGGTAGAAAACTTAATTTTTAATTCACGTGGATATACAATAGTTGTATACATTAATAGGGTACATGTGACTTTGATACAACAATGTATAATGATCGAATCAGGTATCACCTCAAATATTTCTTTGTTAGAAACATTCCAATTCTTTTTCTAAATAGAATAAATTGACTATAGTTGCCCTATTGTGCTACCAGATGCCAGATTGTTAGTCTCACCAGTGCACCACAATGTAGCAGGCTTTTGTAGCCCCAGGTATCGCCCATTGTTTTGTCTCAGGACCAAGACAGTTAAGGAACATGGACACCGATGGTGAAGTTGGAGTGAAAGTTTTAAGCAAAATAAAGTTCTTCACTGCAGAGAAGGGATGTGGAAGAGGGTCCCTGTTCTTACAGTTGAATGCAAAGGCTTTTATAAGAAAGCAATGAGGGTTGTGGGTCTTAATTGCATATAAGGCATGAATTTCGGGTAGCTCCATCCTGTCCTCCTCATGCACATGCAGGCCCTTGGCTTGAGGTATTCCATGTTGCTTTGTTCCCCTTACTGTGTGTCAGGAGATGGAAATTTTCCTTTGCGTGCATGTCTGTGCAAGTCACCTGTATAGCCTTGCTTATCTGTGTGGGTGGACATGTCTTGGGCAAGCACCCCTGTGCAAGTTCCCTTGTCTCTACCTGTAGGCTATTCCTTTGTTTGGAAAAAGTCAACCAAGCACCCACCCTCACTGTCTGGCTGGTTTCTTCCTTTCTCCTCTTGATTCTATTCCTTCTAATTGCATTTTGTACCCAGTTAATCAAGCCCTCTTCATGCCTACCTCCCCACTACTACTCCCAACCCCTAGTCACCTTCATTTCACTATTTCCATAAGATCAACTTTTTTAGCTCTAACATCAATGATAACATAAAATACGTTTAAAAAATTTCACTACTTTACATATACTTGTAGAGTACATATGACATTGTTACATGCATAGGCTGTAATCAAGTCAGGACATTCACCTCATGTATTTCCTGTTCTGGGGAGATTTCAAGTCCTGCCTGGCTTGTTTCACTTAACACAATGTCCAGTTCCATCAATTACAGGATTTAATTCTTCAATGGCTGTGTAGTAGTCTGTGTATATATACAATAGTGATTCACCTGTTGTTGGATACCTAGGTTGATTCTATATGTTGGCTATTGTTGCAGTAAACATGAGGGCAGCTATCTCTTGACAATTAGATATCCTTTCTTTTGAATATATACCCAGCAATGTGATTGCTGAATCATATGATAGTTCTACTTGTGGCTTTTGGAAGAACCTGCATGTTTTCATAGTGGCTCTACCAATTTATGTTCCCATCAACACTATACAAGTATCCCCCCTTTTCCACATTTTTAAAAATAAAACGTTTTAACTACAGTGAGATGTGATGGTTTTGATTTGCGTTTCTGACTACTGTTACGTATTCTTGATATTCCTGTTGGCCATTTGTAAGTCTCTTGAGAAATGTCTGTTCACACCTTTTGCTTCAGTTCCTGATACATCCCCACAAGGGTTGTTAATCCCTTGTGTTGATTAGTTTGAACCTGTTCTATAGGTTGTCTATTCACTTTAATTGCAATCTTTGTCATGTGGAAGTTTTCACAAATACAAAAATCCTAAAATTTACATGGAACAAAAGATCCAGATAGCCAATGCTAACCAAGCTGGAGGCATAACATCACCTGATATGGTTTGGCTGTGTCCCCACCCAAATTTCATCTTGAATTGTAGCTCCCATAATTTCCATGTGTCATGGGAGGTAATTGTATCATGGAGGCAGGGTTTTCCCTGTGGTCTTCTCATGATAGTGAAGTCTCGTGAAATATGATTTTATAAAGGGCACTTCCTCTTGCCTGCCACCATGTAAGCCATGACTTTGCTCCTCGTTCACCTTCTGCCATGTTTGTGAGGCCTCCCCAGCCTTGTGGAACTGTGAGTAAATTAAACCTTTTTCCATCATAAATTACCCAGTCTTGAGTGTCTTCATTAGTAGCATGAGAACAGATTAATGCAGTAAATTGGTCATGAGACTGCTGCTGTAAAGATATCTGAAAATGTGCAAGTGACTTAGGAACTGGGTAACATGAAAAGGTTGGAACAGTCTGGAGGGCTCAAAAGAAGGCAGGAAATTATGGAAAAGTTGGGAATTTCATAAAGATTTAGAGGGCTCAGAAGACAAAGATGTGGGAAAGTTTGGAATTTCCTAAAGACTTGTTGAATGGCTTTGGCCAGATGATGATCATCTCAAATAGAGATGAGGAACTTGTTGTGAACTGGAATAAAGGTGACTCTTGCTATTTTTTAGCAAAGAGACTGGTGGAATTTTGCCCCTGCCCTAGAGATCTGTGGAACTTAGATGATGACTTAGAGTATCTGAAAGAAATTTCTAAGCAGCAAAACATTCAAAAGGCAGCAGAGCATAAAAGTTTGGAAAATTTATAGCCTGATGCTATAGAAAAGAAAACTATTTTCTGGGGAGAAATTCAAGCTGACTGCAGAAATCTCTAACAAGGAGCCAAATGTTAATCACCAAGACAATGAGGAATTTGTCTCTGGGGCGTGTCAGAGACCTTTGCGGAAGCCCCTCCCATCACAGGCCTGGAGCTGTAAAGAGGAAAGATGGTTTCCTGGGCTGGGCCGAGGGCTCCACTGCTCCATGCAGCCTTGGGACATGGGCGCCCTGTGTCCCAGCTGCTTCAGCGCCAGCCATGGCTAAAAGGGGCCAACATACAGCTCAGGCCATTGCTTCAGAAGCTGCAAGCCCCAAGCATCGGTAGCTTACATGTGGTGTTGGGCCTATGGGTGCACAGAAGTCAAGATTTGAGGTTTGGGAACCTCCACCTAGATTTTGGAGAATGTCTGGAAATACCTGGATGTCCAGGCAGAAATTGGCTGTAGGGGCAGAACCTTCATGGAGAACCTCTGCTAAGGCAGTGTAGAAAAGAAATGTGGGATTGGAGACCCCACACCAAGTCCCCACTGAGGCATTGCTAGTGGAGTTGTAAGAAGAGGGCCACCATCCTCAAGACCCCAGAATGGCAAGTTCACCGACAGCTTGCACCATGCACCTGGAAAACCTGCAGACACTAAGTGTCACTCCATGAAAGCCAGGAGTGGGGCTGTATCCCACAAAGCCACAAAGGCAAAGTTGCCTAAGGCCTTGGGAGCCCATCTCTTGCCTCAGTGTGATCTTCGATGTGAGACACACAGTAAAAAAAAAAAAAAAAAAATCACTTGGGAGCTTTAAGATTTAATGGCCCCATTGGATTTCAGACTTGCATGGGGCCTGTAGCTCCCTTGTTTTGACTAATTTCTCCCTTTTGATACAGGTGCATTTACCCAATGCTTTTATCCCCATTGTATCTAGGAAGTAACTACCTTGTTTTTGGTTTAATAGGCTAAAAGTAGGATGGACTTGCCTTGTCTTAAATGAGAATTTGGGCTGTGGACTTTTGAGTTAGTGCTGAATTAACACTTTGGGGAACTGTTGAAGGCATGATTGGTTTAGGCATGTGAGGACACGAGATTTGGGAGATAGCAGGGAGGAATTATATGGTTTAGGTATGTCCCCATTCAAATCTCATCTTAAGTTGTAGCTCCTGCAATTCCCACATGTCATGGGAGGGATTCGGTGGGAGGTAGAATCATGGGGGCTGGTTTTTCCCATGCTTTTTTCGTGATAGTGAATAAGTTTCATGATATCTGATGGTTTTTATAAATGGCAGTTCCCCTACACCACATATGACATGACTTTGCTCCTCATTCACCTTCTGCCATGGTTGTGAGGCTCTCCTGCCACATAGAACTGTGAGTCCATTAAACATTTTTTCTTTATAAATTACCTAGTCTTGATTATGTCTTTATTAGCAGCATGAGAACAGACTAATAGACCTGACCTCAAATTATACCACAAAGTTACCATAACCAAACAGCATGACACTGGCCTTAACAGACTAATGTAACAATGAATTAGAGAACTCAGAAATTCACTTGTCTACAGTCAACTGATTTTTTGACAAAATTACAAAGAACACTCATTGGGCAGAGGACAGTCTCTTCAACAAAATGGTGCTGGCACAACTGGATATCCATTTGTGGAAGAATGAAACGAGACCCCTTATCAGACCATATATGTATCAAAAACCTAAATATACAACCTAAAATGATAAAGCTACTAGAAAATATAGGGAAAACGCTTCAGGACATGTGTCTGAAAAACAAACCCTAAAACGTACAGGCATCAAAAATAGACAAGCAGAATTATATAGAACTAAAGTGTTTCTGCACAGCAAAAGTGACAAGGCAACCTATATAATGGGACAAAGTATTTGCAAAGTACTCACTCAAGAGGGCATTAACAACCAAAATACACAAGAAACTCAATAGCAAAAATCTAAAGACAATCTGAACAGGTATCTTAAATAAATGGCCAATAAAATATTGCAATCTCACTAATCATGAGCTAAATACAAACCACAATGTTGCATCATCATCTTACTTTAGTTAAGATGCCATTAGAATGACAAAGAAAAGGGAACCTGGTACACATTGGTGGGAATGAAAACTAATAGTCACCACAGAACAGTATGGAGGTTTCTCAAAGCTTAAAAATATGACTACCCTGTGACCCAGTAATTCTAGGTAGTTAACCACAGGAATTAAATCATTACATCAAAGAGTTCTGCACCCCCAAGTTGATAGCAGCACTATTCCCAATAGCCAAGGTAGTCAAAACTAGGTGGCCAACAGACAGACAGATAAGGAAAACGTGGATAAGTACAGTGGAATACAACTCGGCAATTAAAATCCTATCATTCACGGCAACACGGATGGAACTGGAGAATATTGAGTGAAATGAGCCATAAACAAAGTAAAACACGTTCTGACTCGTACATGGAAGCTTACAGTTGATCTCTTAAAAGTAGAAACTCGAGGATATTTGGAGGTTAAGAATAGGAAAGGGAAAAATGGGGAAAGCTCTATTAAAGTATACACAACTTCTGCTTGAGAGGAGGAATATGTCTAGTGTTTGAGACCACTGTAGAATGATAGTTAACTATAGTTTCAAGGATACCATGGATAAAGATACTAGAAAGATATTGAATGTTCTCAACACAAATGATTCAGATGATTACCCTGATCTGGTCACTGTACATTATATTTCCTGGACCATCACTAAGCCCCATAAATACGTACAATTTTGTCAATTAAAATGTGTTTTAAAAACTAATGGAAAACTTGAAGACAGCAAGAGGCAGAAAGGGACAAAATCTACAAAACAAGCAGAAAGTGTCAGTAAGTCCTTACCTACCAATAACTACCTTGAATATAAGTGGACTAAATTATTCACTTAAAAGGCACAGTGGCTGAATAGATCTTTTAAAGACTCCATGCTGCCTTTAATAACTCACTTGACCTGTAAGAACACCCATAGCATAAAAATAAAGAAATGAAAAAAGATACTCCATGCCATTTGGATCCATGTCTCCACCCAATCTCATGTCAGATTGTAATGTTGGAGGGGGTGGGCCTGGTGGGAGGTGATTGGATCATAGGGGCAGTTTCTCGTGGTTTAACACTATCCCTCTTGGTTCTGTTGTAATAGTAAATTCTTGTGAGATCTGGTTAAAAGTGTGTGGCACCATACCACATGCCCTTTTCTCTTCCTCCTCCAGCTAGGTAAGATGTGCCTGCTTTCTCTTCACCATCTGCCATGATTGTAAGTTTCCTGAGGCTTCCCAGAAGCTGATGTAACTATGCTTCCTGTACAACCTACAGAACTGTGAGCCAATTAACCTTCTTTGTAAACTCCCCAGTCTCAGGTATTCCTTTTATAGCAGTGTAAGAACAGAATATACCATGTAACTGGAAAACAAAAGATAGGAGGAGTAGCTGTACTTATCGGACAAGCTAAAAGTCAAACTTTGAAATTGACAAGTTTTTCATTAATAAAGGGGTCAATTCATCAAGATAAAACAAGTATAAATATGAATCCAACTAGGAGCACATAAAGCAGATATTAATAGAATTTAAGGGAATGACAGACTATGTAAAACAGTAGGAAACTTTAATATTCTACTTTTAGCAAGAGATCCAGAGAAAACAGGAAAACATCAGATTTCAACTATACTTTAGGATGAACTAAGCCTAGCAAGACATACCCAGAACACCTTATCCAAAATACATTTTTTAAAAGCACAATTTTCTCCAAGATTGGATGGTAGGTTTCAAAGCAAGTTTTAGAAACCTTAAGTTTCTTAAGGGAGTATATGCTCAAGGCAACTTGAAGTTTCCAAAAATTTAAAAAAAAAAAAACTAAGATTGAAAACAATGTTAAGCATCTTTTTGAGCACAGTATTAAACTAGAAATGCAGAAGATTTGCAAATATATACAAATTAAACATGTTGCTGAGCAATCAATGGGTCAACGAAGCAATTAAAATTTAATGCCTTGAGACAAAGTGGTACATATTTTTCTGTATCAGTTACCAGACAGAGAAAAAGCCATTCCAAGAGTTTCTAGCAATAAATGCCTCTATCAAAGATCTCAAAAAACCTAACATTACTCAAGGGATTAGAACAAACTAAGCCCAAAGGTAGCAAAAAAAGGAAAGATCATAACAGAAGTAAACAAAATATACTAGAAAAACAATATCAAGTTTTTTTCAAAAATCAAAAGCCATTAGCTAAGACTGAGATATGAACAATCGGTTCTTAATTTCTGATAAATTCAGAGGATCATTAAAGCCTACTATAAACAATTACGTACCAAGTAGAAAACCTAGAAAAAGTGGATAAATCCCTGGATACACACTGCCTACCCAGATTAAGTCATCAAGAAATAGAAATTCTGAACATACCAATGATAAGATTGAATCAGTAGCTTCCCATAAAAAAAAGCCCAGGACCTGATGGATTTACTGAATTCTGCCAAACAAAGAATGGTCACCAGTCCTTCCCCAACATTTCTAAAAATTCAAGAGAAGGTAATACTTCCAAATGCACTTTAGGAAGTCAGCATTACCCTGCTACCAAAGCTGACAAGGACATAATAGACTAACATACCTGATGAATAATAATGTAAAAATCCAGATAGAGAAAAAGGCAATTGCAAATGCTAGCAAACCAAATGCAGGAGCACATTAAAAGGAGCATTCACCATCATCAAGTGGGACTCATCATAGGGATATGCAAGAGTGGTTCAGTATGTGTATAAACTCATAAATGTGAAACCATATTAATAGAATGGACAGAAACCAAAAGACCGTATCAATAGATGCAGAAAAAGCATTTGACAAAACTGCCTTGTAATAAGGAATCTCAAACTAGGTACAGAAGAAATGAACCATAACACAATAAAGGCCATGTGACAAAGCCACAGCTGACACACTCTATGGTGAAAAGCTGAAGGCTTTTCCTCTAAGTTCTGGAGCAAGACAAGGATGGCCATTTGGACACTTCTATTTCTCATAGTATGAGAAGCCCTAGTCAGAGCAATTAGGTAACAAGTGAAACACTGAAATTTTAATGGAAGAAGTTAAATTGTCCCTGAATGCAGATCTGACATATGTAGAAAATCCTAAACGCACCACTAAAAACTTGAACTAATAAATGACTTCAAGAAAGTGGCAGGATACAAAATGAACTTGAAAAAATAGACATGTCTCTAACACCACCTGAAAAATTGGGAAGACCATCCCACTTAAAATAGCTAAGAACATACTCAAAATTAAGAACCTGTATGCTGAAAACAAGACATTGAGAGAAATCAGATACAAATAAGATCCTGCATTCATATTGGAAGAACTCATACTATTAAAATGTCATACCACTCAAAGCAATCCAGGGACTAAACATAATATCCGTCAAAATTCCAACGTCATTATTCAACAATAGAAAAGACAATCCTAAAACAGGTATGGAACCACGGAAGTGTCTCGTACCACCACCACAGCCAAAGCAATTCTGAGCAAAAGACAAAGCTGGAGGCATCACACTACCTGTCTTGATTAGTTTTGTAGTATGTTGAAGACAGCATGGTGCTGACTTAAAAACAGACACACAGACCAATAGAATGGAACCAGCGATCCTAGCAAAAACTTTAAAATTAGATTTACATTCAATTGATTACTGACAAAGGTATCAAATACAAAATCTCTAGTAAGTGGTGTTTGACAACTGGATATTTACATGCAGAAGGATGAAATAATACCCTTCTTTTACTGTGTACAGAAACTAACATGGATTACAGACTTAAATGTAAGACCTGAAACTACAAAACTATGGTAAGAAAACATAAGGAAAAATCTGACATTGGTCTGGGAAATTATTTCTTGGATAGAATTTTTAAAATGCAGGCAACAAAAGCAAAAACAAATGACATCAAATGAACTTCTGCACAGCAGAGGAAATGAGACAACCCATGGATTGAGAGAATGTTTGCAAACACTTCTGATAAGTGATTAATACTCAAAACAATGTTTCCCACTACATTTTGAATGTGTTCCCTCAAATTTAGATGTTTAAACTTAATGGCCAATGTGATGTCATTAAGAGGTACAGCCTTTAATGTGTGATGGGTGCAGAAGGGCTCCTCCTCCATACATGGAGTTAGGGTCCTTATAAAAGAGGACAGTGCAGTGTTGGGTTATCGTGCCCTACTGCCATGTGAAGACAGTGTTGCTCCCTGTTAGTCCATTCTTGCACTGCTGCAAAGAAAAACCTCTTTATAAGTTAGTCTCGGGTATAACTGTCTCAAAATCCCACACACTGTGCAGGAAGCATAATCGTGGCATCTTCTTGGCTCCTGGGGAGGCCTCAGGAAACTTAAAAATCATAGCAGAAGGTTAAGGGGAAGCAGGCTGTATTAGTTAGGGTTCCTTAGAGGGAGAAAGGATGGACTAACTATAGATGTACATGAGAGGGAACTTATTAAGGAGTATTGACCTACATGATCACAAGGTGAAGTCTCACAGTAGCCTGTCTGCAAGCTGAGGAGCAAGGAAGCCAGTCTGAGTCTCCCAACCTCAAAAGTAAGAAAGCTGACAGTGTAGCCTTCGGTCTGTGGCCAAAGGCCCAAGAGCCCCTGACAAACCACTAGTGTAAGTCCAACAGTCACCAAGCTGAAGAACTTGGAGTCTGATGTTTGGAAAGGAGCATCCAGCATGGGAGAAAGATGAAGGCTGGAACATTCAGCTAGTCTAGTCCTTTTATGTTCCTCTGCCTGCTTTTACCCTGTCTGCACTGGCAGGTGATTAGATGGGGCCCACTCAGATTAGGGGTTGGTCTGCCTCCCCCAGGCCACTGACTCAAATGTGAGTCTCTTTTGGCAACACCCTTACAGACACCCCCAGGAACGATACTTTGCATCCTTCAATCCCATCAAGTTGGCACTCAACATTAACCGTCACACAGGCACATCTTATATGGTGGGAGCAAGGAGGTACTACACTTCTAAACCAGAGCTCGTAACTCTTACTATCGTACTAAGGGAGGAGGGTGATAAACTGTGCATGAGAACTCGAACCCCATGATGTCATCGGCTCTCACCAAGGCCAAAGCTAGCACAATTGAGGAAAAGTACCTCAACTGGTAATGACAATTGATGTGAAATTTGGGTGGGGACACAAATGCAAACCACACCATCCCCACCACAGAGTGGAAATGAGGTACCATCATGGAGACAGACTGGGCCACTCACCAGAGAGACTGCTGGTGACTTGATCTTGGACTTCATCCAGATCTAGTATTTACAGCCTGCATGGCTGGGAAAATGTTTATAAATGACAGTCTATAGTGTTTTACAGAGCTGTGTTTCAGCAGTACAAATGAACTATGACAGTACCCTACTGATATATAAGAGGTTAATGGGGGAAACTGCAGATGATATGGGAACGCCCTGTACCATCTTTGTAATCCTGTAAGTAAAACTGTTCTAAAAAGGGTAGCTGACCTGAGCCCATCTATTTCTGAAAGGGCTGTAAATCGGTAACTTCACATGGCATACCTTGTTGAGTCAGATAGGTTTTATTTTGTGTGCCCCATCTCCTGCTTTAGATTTTTTTCAACATGCAATTATCTCAAACTTCCGTTAGGCTATTGTGACCATTCTGCCTCAAACTGAAAGTACCCATGAGTTTGTATCCCCGCAGGTTGGCCTTAGCCAATGACTGATGGGTCCAGGAGTATGGGTTCCCACATCCTTTGTCTCAGGTATGAGTCTGAGAAGAATGACATCCCAGAGCTTCTCTGTGTAATCAACAGAAGCCAGCCTCCACAGAACCCTATCTGAAACCTTGCCTTTACTTGGATTCTTCCCCTTTCCCATCCTGTTTTCTCCACTTCATTACCAATTTGCACACTTAATGACACATTTGCATGCAAACAGGGAACCTGATAAAAGGAGGTAAAAGTGGCTCTAGGAAATGAATTCTAGGAAGGGAATTCGGGACCCAGATCACTCATTGAGCAGGTGGCAAAATGGACCCTGTCTATAATGGTAACCAGCATTGAATGCTCCTGTTAAATGGTAACATTATAACTAAAGCTTTCACCCATGGAGAATAGGGTGAGATAGACACAGTAAGATAGACACGGATTTGCACTGACTTGTTTATATTTGGCACTTAGAAGATATAAGGGAAATTAAAAGGACCACAGTGAAAAATGGAGAAGCTGAGCACAAAGTGACAGACTCAAATCGTCTAATGACAAATTTAAGATGTAATGTGAATTTCAGAAAGCCATCATGACCACATATTTCTTGTGGCAGGGGTGGACTACTGAAGACCAGGCCAGGACACTTTTATGGATAATAGAATTTCAGAGAGAACTGTATCAGCCATCTTGGAAAATTTCCTAGGCTAAGATCAAGGTCTTGATGGGGAAGGAATGAGACCTTGAAACTCGCGATGAGAGCTTGTGGGTGCCCATGCATAATACCTGTTTAAAAATCCAGATTCCCTCAGGCCTCTGGGCCTGAAAAACTGGCCACTCACCCTGCTAGAAAAAATCAGCCCTCATCCAGTTACTGGTTTCCAAACTTGCCCTCCACAATATAAGCCCTACTTCTGAACTCTAGACCAGCACACTCTCAGAGCTTAGGATAGCCCAATGGGGGCAATGGTAAAAGAATAACAATTACTTACCAAAGAAGCTGCAATATCTGACCAAAATATATTACCTAGAACCAGGAAAGTATGCCTGGGAGTCGATCTTCAAGGCACCGGGCCAGATCCGGGTAAACTGTGAAGCTGAGCAAGAATGAGTAGTGACCTAGAGCATTGCTGGGGATTTAATGTGTTGGCAAGCATTCTGGGGGACAGACAGTTCTAATTCACTCCTGGGAGGGATTATGTAAGCTTGGAGGGGAAGAAAAAGCTCTCACATGGAATGAGGCTGAGATGTGAGAACTGTCTCCAGGGTTTAAGGCAGTGATCAAAAGGCTCAGCCAAGAAGGCACAAGAATGGGTCCGCTATATCCAACTGAAAAACCCGTTAACTGACTACAGTTCTCTAGGGGAAATAAAGAATACTGTTCTCAATTAAATGAAACATCCTGGCGGGGAAACAACTGACATTGCTGGGAAACTCAGCATCTCCAGGCAGACGCTGATGCTGGAAGATGTTGTTACAGACCTGGGTCCCTTAGTGGCAGTAGGCTGACGGGAGGACAGAATGGCAGAGGCTGGGAGAGACAAGTAACCATCAGTAACAAGGCTTAGAACTAAGCTAGTTTAGTCTGACGTTACATCAGTGGATGGAGGGACAAGTTCACCTTGAGGATGGATCTAGTAATGCCACGATACCCATAGTTAGGGATCTAAGTAAAATCTGAATAAATCACTTGTAATGGTGATTTTTCTCAGTCCTTTCCCCCAAAGGATTCTGTGGTCATTTTCTGAATAACTGGGCAGTGGGAAGGAGCATTTACTTATAAAGGTTTTGGATATTGATCTGAGCTGGCACAGTTGTAGGGGCCACAAAGCCCTCCAGAGAAAATAAGGCATTATGAAGGCAGGGTGACAGAGTTCTGATCCAGCTCTGAGTCAGAACTCCATATGGTCCAACAGTCTTCTTAGTCATTTCCCCAGTGTCCACATACGTAATTAAAATGGACGTAGTTAGTAGCTGACACGACGCTTAGGCTAGTTCTAATAGAGAAGTCATTGAACTAGAAAATGCCCAATGGAGTACAGAAAACTGACCTCCCCTACAGCCAGCATGGTCTTAATCAGGTCTCCTTCTGGAATGGAAGAAATTAGCATGCATGTAGTGAGTTGGTGGGGCCATTACACCTCTGCTTAATTCCCCAGACTGTCCTGTACAAAAGACAGGTGAATCGCCACATTCGTAAGGATGGACTTTCTCAAAGTAAATGCTCTTGGGCTACTAGGGTCTACATTAGCTTGGAAATGGCTGGGAGTCTACATCTCCCTAGGGGTGACCGTTGCCAATGACAAACTTGTGCTAGAAGTTGAAAACCCATGTCACGTTCTCCTGGACCATTTTACTTTAGCCACTGGATATTCAGCTCTATGCAAATGGGACCTGAAAACATTGTCCTGGCTGCATGACACTAAAGGTTTCGGGATCTCTTAGAGTGGGAAAGAGAATAGTCTGATACATTGATGAATTCACTCCCTTATAAAACCGTGTTATCAGTTGCATTTCAGAGATGCAGAAACTGGGTACAGAAAAGATAAACCAGTAACTTGCTCTAAGTCACTGTGCTGGTGAATGTTGAGGTCAGTTTCTTCTAAAATCGTCTTCTTCCTCTTCTCTAGGGGGCCTATTTTCATAGTGATAAGTTAGCTATGGAAGACATCTCTTGACGATACAAAACTGTGTGCAGCCCAATAGTTGACTTATTCACATGGAGACACTTGAACCTTATCTGTGAAATCATCCCTGGGTAGCTGTGGTAAGTCATCCCAAACTTCTGTGTCTGCTTTCCTGTAAAACTGAGGGACACCTGATGAGTTTTGCTGTAAAGTACGTTGTTTTTCTATCTTTTGTAATGTCTAAGGTATTTCTTCATTCTTTGAAAAAATTATAAAACATTTCTAACCTTAGGACTATTCCAGGAAAATAAGTTTCATCTATTTCACATTTTCATCTGTCCCTTATGATGTATGTATTCATGTGTTTTCTAAATAGAAGGGTAAGATGAAAGTCAAATGAGAGAAGGTGGTTAAGGAGTGTATCTAAACATACAGGCGCACATACACACGTGCACAACAGTAACAGGAAATCTAATCCCTTTGCCATGTGGCTTCAAGTGAAACCTATTTTTGGATTTACCACCACATTCCCCTGTACATTAATGGGTGGAAAACAAGATCCTGACACAAGTTTGCAGGCATATCATGCATGAGTCTTCAGGTTTAAGAGCTATTTTTAAAACAGTACCATAAAATACAGCACTGAAAACACCTACAAGAAAGAATAATTATTCCTCCAGAGCTGAAATGGGAGGGAGTGACTTTGAAAAGATGTTTAACATCCTCCAGTCCTCATTCCTAAGCTGAGACTTTTCAGCACATACACACTTATTTATAATGTATACCCTGTCTGCTTCCAGAAAGAGTCAGAACGGCCTTTTCCTGCACTTTGAGCATATGCTGGTAACTAGCCTGGGTCTGACACTTACCTTCTCCTCGACTCTGCAGGGAGCCACTCTGAGCAGATGTGATGTTGCCCTGGCCTCACCCACCTTTATTGAGCACCATTCCTCTTGCTCACTTGCATCTTCTAAACTACCTTCTAGGCCAAGGTACTGAGTTTTTCCTAACGTGCCTGCCTACGAATCTGGGTGGAAAGAACACGCTTGTGTTCAAACACAGGTCTGCCTCATTACCCACTTCTATTGGATATACCATTGTGCCTTCTTATCCCCCACCCCATGTTACCCTGAATATCTAGTCTGCTTAAGAATGCCAGAATACTTAGAAATGTCCCTTTATTATCAGTTTTTATTGCAAATTCATGTGAATAGTGCTTTCAAATGTGCAAATTTTACATGCAATTATGAGGTTCAGCACTTTTAAATAATTCATTCATCCCTTAGTAAAATTATAAAACATGAGATTTTTTTTGTCCACTGAGAATCTGATAGGGTTTTGGAATTAACATTCTGATCAATCATTCTGCAAAAGCTGTAGGCTGTCAGAAGGTAGAGGAGGAAATGGAGGAGGAGCAGGACAGGAGGGGGAGAATAAGCTGAGCTGCAATTTCCTCATTTCCTTCATAGAATTGAAGGACAAAATCTTGCTTCATTGCATTTTCATACAGATCAGAGGAAGTAACTCATGAGTCAGAGTTATGATTGGTGAAATTCTACAGCTGATTAATTAGCTAACAGGCATTCACACATGTGCAATTTTTGTTACATTCAGGTGCTGGTTTTCAATTGCATCTCTCACTACCTGGGCAATTGACTTGAGCTTTGAGTTCAGTTTCCTCATAGATCAAAGGGGGATTATGTGCCTATCTCACAAGTAAGTTATAAATACATAACTATATCATCAAGTTCCTAAAGTGCAACCATAGGCTATAATGATGGGCATATGATTCTAGGTGCTATGCATTCTAAGGACATTGGACAAACCTGTTTCAAGCTGGGTTGAGTTTAATGTAGGAAATCCTGATTAGAAATGGTTCTGAAGGTTGACACCTCTAGAAAAGAGGAAGGAAGCAAGAACAAGTAGAAGAAAACACAAAATTACTGAGTTTGTGAAAGCCTCTTAGTGCATTTCCTGATGACCAGGCAACTTAGACTGTGGGGACAGGACGGGGCGGGACAAGGGAAGGGGGAAACGTTTTTCGTGCAAACTGAACAGATGTTTTACAATTGTGACAGGCCTGTCTTCATGGAAGAAACTTAGAAAATGAAGGTCAGTAGGTATATTAGTCCGTGTTTACACTGCTATAAACAAGAGGTTTAATTGACTTATAGCTCTACATGTCTGGGGAGGCCTCGGGAAACTTCCAGTTGTGGCGGAAGGAGAAGCAGACACCTTCACTAGAAGGCGGCAGGAGAAACTGCTACTTTTAAGCCATCAGCTCTCATGAGAACTCCCTCAGTATCACAAGAACAGCATGAGGAAAACGGCCCCCATGATCAAATCACCTCCCACCAGGTCGCTTGCTCAACACATGGGGATTACAGCTCCAGATATGGTTTGGCTCTGTGTCTGCAACCAAATCTTATCAGTTGGATACATTACAGCCTCCATGGGAATTAATGTTGGGCCCACACTAATACTCATTGTTTCCTTCCTCTGCTATTCATTCTAGATTACTTTTACCTGACAACTCTGCTCATCTTGGTGGCTCGCTGGTAGTGACCCATTCTCTCATCCCTGGGGGATTTGAATTGGCTTGCTGCACTTGTTCATTGTGTTAGTTCATTTTCACACTGCTGATAAAGACCTACCCAAGACTGGGTTATTTATACCCAGAAAAAGGGTTTAATGGACTTACAGTTCCATATGGCTGGGGAAGCCTCACAATAATGGTGGAAGGCAAGGAGGAGCAAGGACATCTTACATGGATGGCAGCAGGCAAAGAGCTTGTGCAGGGGAACTCCCCCCCTTATAGAGCCATCAGATCTCATGAGACTTGTTCACCATGATGAGAACACCATGGGAAAGACCTGGCCCCATGATTCAATTACCTCCCATAGGGTCCCTCGCACAACATGTGGAAATTCAAGATGAGACTTGAGCGGGGCACAGCCACACCCTATTGTCCATTTACCACCATAGTTCAGCAAAGGAAGCTCCAAGAGGTAGCCAGATGGATGATTCAGGTACTAAAGTTATTAGTACTCAGGTACTAAATGCCTTTGCTTTGCAGCAGCCCTATTTATTCCAGTCATTATGAAGATGACGCCTACAATGGCTACTTTTCTTGCTTGTTGGTCCCTGGACATAGCAGCCTGCAGTTCCAAGATGAAAGCTATAGCTTATAGTTCAGCAGAGTACTTACTATACCTGTTAGTGAAATTACCTTCCACCAGGGATCAGGACATGTAATTCTGCAAAACCCACAGTGACAGGGTCAGGAGAAATTTTCCAACTGGGTCACTTGGAGTCCTGTGAGGCCACTCTGGCTTCTGCCTCTTTAATTCAAGACCTATATATTTTTTCCTAATGGGAAGATGGCACCATAACATCTGATTCAATATACCTCCTGCATTCTGGAGGCTGGTGCTGAATTTTCTCAAAATACTGCCTCTCGGCTACGGCTCTAGTTGTGCCTACAGTTTGCTAGTGATAAGATATACAAGTCATATAACATATCGCATACTGTTATGACGTAACATTGACATGTGTCATTGTTACATGTCATATGACATATAACATACTGTTATATGGCTTAGTGATCATAAGATAACAGTATGTTATGTGACTTGTATATCTTATGATCACAGGTCCTCATGTTACATAACACAAGTACCCTGATCTAATGAGATACGTTATGTAGGACCACAGGCCAGTGAATCAAATATTCCATAAGGCCTTGGGTAGGGATTCTGGCTAAAACACAAAAGGGAAGCAAACCCATGCCCAGAATGTCTTCCATCAGAATAGATAACTATTTTTTTAATTGTCGGAGTCTGCTATACTCAATTTAGCTCCAAGTTGGTCTCCTTGAGTAAGTAATCCACTTCAGGGTCTAAGTGTTGGTCTCTGCAGGGTAGTCAAGGTTCAGAATAGTTAATCATGGTAAATGAGAGACCAGTCTATTTGCCCCATGTGTATAACTTTCCTGTCAACATGGTCATCTGAATTACGTGTTGATGAGTGGTAACAATTAGGTAACCAGTGACAGCCTAGCTTTTATCAGCTGGGCAAGTTGTTTAGCACCTTATCTGTGATGTATAATTTCTGGTTGAGGTAGCAAATGATATCAAGTATTTGAGGCACTCTTACGTAGCTATAAAGGAATATCTGAGGCTATGTAACTTATTTTTTGAAAAAAGGGTTTAATTGGTTCTGCAGGCTGTAAAGGCACCAGCTTCTGCTTGGCTTCCTTGGAGGCCTCAGGGAGCTTTTACTCGTGACAGAAAGTTAAGCTTGCATGTCACCTGGTGAAAGCAGCAGTATAAGAACAAGTACTGGGGGAGGGTGCCACACACTTCAACCAGATCTCTAGAATGCATGAGGACAGCACCAAGCCATGAGGGATCCGGGCCCCACCTCTAATACTGGGAATTACAATTCAACATGAGATTTGGTGGGGACATATATTCAAACTGTCACAATGATCTTTGTGCTACTAGCTACTCCCATATATAAAAACCTCATAACTCTTTCAAAACTTATAAACTTCCAGTGTTTGTCCTCCATGTCTGAGCAGCTGGCCATGTCAGCTGTGAGTGCACATGAATCCATAGTTATCACCTTGGACTACTTGGGTCTTCACGCAAGTGGATAACTAGGTGCAGCCTATAAAGCTTTGCCCAGTTGGTCTATTTGATGATGTGTACTATCATGGATCTTCCCATAATCTCTCCACTTCTTTCACCCTGAGTGAGGGAAGATTAGATGAAGGTAAGGAAAAGAGTAAGGACCGAGGACAAAAATGCCTTCAGCAGTGAAGCTATTCTGTATGATACTATAATGATGGGTACATGTCATTACATAAGCAAATCTGCAGAATGCACAACACCAAGAGTGGATCCTCATGTAAACTGTGGACTTTGGCTCCATCAGTTGTAACAAATACACCCTTTTGCTAGGGATGCTAATAGAGAAAAGGTTGTGCACCTGTAGGGGCAGAGGGTATATGAGATGTCTCTGTACCTTCCGCTCCATTTTGCTGTGGATCTGTAAGACTTCTCTAAAAAGCAAGATCTCTTTTAAACTCCATAAAACTTTTTTAAATGAAAAACAAAAGCCTTGCACTTGTACTTCCAACCACCATAAGCTTCAGTTTCTCAAACCTACCTCTCCCACCCTTAAACTCTGCTCTGACTGCTATATTTTTTCCTCTGTACTTTGTTCTACTTGATCATATTATTCCTTCAGAGCTAGAGATGAAATGTTATTTTCCCGGGAAAGCCCTTCCTTTATCCCTGCCCTGTTATTTTTTAGAAAACTATCACATCTGTTCTTTTTATATAATGTTACAATTATTTCATGTTTGTCAATATGAAGATGTAGACCATGCCTTTGTTACTCACGATTGTATCCCCACTGCATAGTACATGGCTCTCAGAATGGATACACACTTCTATTACTCAAAGTTCTCCAGAGAAACAAAACCAATAGGATGAAATTACATTATATATATATATATATATAAAATAGATATTGGCTTATGATTATGAAGCTGAGAAGTCCCATAATCTGCCACGTGCAAGCCTGAGACCCAAGAAAGTAATGTAGTTTCAAGGCCTGAGGGCTGGAGAACCAATAGGGTGTATATTTTAGGCTGAGCCTGAAGGTATGAGAGCCAGGAGCACTGGGGGCAGAACATCTGTGTCTTAAAGAGATCAGGCAGCAAGGATAAATCCAAACATCCTCCAAATTTGTTGAATTCAAGCCCTCAACAGATTGGGTGATGCCCACCTGCTTTACTCTGTCCTCCAAATCAAATGCTCATCTCTCCCAGACATACACTCAGCAGAAAAGAACAGGAATAATGTTTGATCAGATATCTGGGCACCCCAAAGCCCAGTCAAGTTGATGCACAAAATTAACCATCACAACACTAATTTCTAATTTGTTAGATGAAAGAACAGTTACACTACTTTGTCTCCTTTTTACTTTAAATCTCCCAGATTCAACAATGATTATCAATAATTTGACATATTTGCTTCATAACTCCCATCTATTCCTTTCATTTCATTTAAATATCTTCAAGAAAATTCAAAAGGTTACTTATCTCTACAAGCATAAGCATGGAACTCTTAAAAAATGAGAATTTTTTTCATATATGCCATATAATCACTTACAAAATTATAATCACTACGTGTTTGTTTTGTCAAGTGTTGGTGAGGATATGGAAAAGAACTCTTGCACATTAAGAGTAATTATTTACAGCCATCATGGAGAACAGTAGTTTCTCAAAAACTAAAAATAGGATTGCAATATGATCCAGCAATCTTGCTTCTGGGTTTATTTCCAAAGAAAATAAAATCAGTATCTCAAAAGAATATCTGCACTCCCATGCTCATTGCAGCTCTACTCACAGTAGCCACTATGTGAACTCAACTTCTAAGTGTCCATCAATGAATGAAGAAAATGTGGTATATATACACACAATGGAATATTCAGCTATATAATTCTGTCATGTGCAATAACATGGATTGAACTGGAAGTCATTATGTTAAGTGAAATAAGCCAGACACAAACCCTGTATAACCTCAAATGTGAAATCTAAAAAAGTTAAACTTGTCAGTAGAAAGTAGAATGATGGTTACCAAAGGCTAGGTGCCATGGAGCAAGGAGGGAGTGAGGAGTTGCTGATCAAAGAGCACAAAGTTTCAGACAGGGCTGATAAGTTTTGATTTTATTGCAAAGAGGAGTGATATGCTTAATGTGTATTTCCAAATAGCTAAGACATTTCCAACAAATGTGAATGAGGGGGTATATGACAATTAGCTTGACTTAATCATTCTGTTTACATATATCCAAACATTGTACCATACATTTTTACAATGATTTATCAATTTAAAAGATGGGTTTTAAAGCTACATTTTAGCTACTTGTGAAGCTGAGGCAGGAGATTCACTTGAACTTGGGAAGCAGAGGTTGTGGTGAGCCAAGATTGTGCCATTGCAGTCCAGCCTGGGCAACAAGAGCAAAACTGTCTCAACAATTCTTAGCAATATACTATCTAATGGTTTCAACAGGTGACTTACTGCTTGATTCAATTGTTCGATTCTACCTTTCCTTTAGAACTCATTTGAAATCTTCACAAAAAAATTTTTGCTCATCAACTAGGGCTATTTGGTCACTGAAACACTATTTAAGAATAGTAGAAAGCATGCTTCATTTTTTTTAAACCTTTTAATGCCTGGGGATCTAATGACTCCTAATGAGTTGTATTTGGTTTTGACTGGTTTTCCGTCTTTGAGTTGTGTGTATATCATTATGAATAATTATTGGGAGTTTTGTAGTTGATAGTCACATACTTTAAGAATTACATCTTTGTACAAAGGGAGCCTCCTTCGTGCGGACAGTGTACCCTTTGCCATGGCCAACTGGTCTTTGATAACTTCCTTGAATTCTGGTACCAACTCCTCCAGGCTCAATTCATATATTTCCTACTTCTGGCCAGCAATCATTTTTACTTCCAAGAAGTTCTGATTCTCCTTAGGGAGAGTGATTTGAGGGGAAGAATGGATGGGAGAAAAGACAGTAGTCATTAAGTGAAATAACAGGGACCTGAATCTGAAGTCTGAGGCCAACATATACACAACATGTCACACCTAAAAGTACTAAAACTCCAGTCAGTATGAAATGTTACCACATCATAACACAAACAGAACTTTGCCTGCATAAAAACTCAGGTTCTTATCGTAGAATGTTGGAATCAATGATGCCACAGCAATCTTGTAACCAACATCCTTCCTTTGCAAAAGAGAAAGCTGAGGCTCTGAGTTGGTGGCAGGGACTATTCTGCTGGGGTTGACTACTAGCCAAACAGACTAATAACTCAGGTCTCCTGACCCAGCGTTTACTGTCACTTCTATTAATTCTACACAGTACACTCTGTTATATTTCTTTCCCTTGCCTTTAGCAAGGGACACGACATCACTCTCATTTTTGTTTGTATCCATCTTCCTCTTTCTGCCTCTCCTGCCCTTCTCTACACTTATTTATTGACTTCTTGATCCAGTTATTTAACATTCCATAACTGGCTATTGTGTGCCAGGCACTGGAGATGAAATTCATGAGTCACTTTAGGCTTTTACCGAGTTCCCTGTGGCAGGGAAGTATGCATGAGGATGGGGCATGAGAGCAGCTCTTTCCTGGGGGAGAGACATATGCTATCAAAACATCTTACTCTTTTCTTCACACAGAAAAGCATGTCTTGTTGCTTACTGCTTTCCCCGGCCTCATCCCATCCTGCATAAACCACTGCTGCACCCGCCAATCTCCCTGCTCCAGTGACTGTATCATGGTCAGGTGGCAGCCATGCTTCTTCCACAGAAATAAGTGGCTCCACTTTGCCTACAGGATCAAGTTCAAACCCTCCAGCCTGGCCTTTGAGGGTCCTCTTGAGGCTAGCCTGCACCCCTGCATGCACAGAGTGAATGACTATGTCTCTGCCACGCACCCTGGTTGCAGGATAAGCCTGCAGCTTCAGAAGCTGGCCTCTGTCTAAATCTTCATTAGTCTTTGTCACTTTGTAACGTAATTGTAAAATGCAGTGAAGTGCAATACGCTGTGTGGACTCTGTCTCAGCCCTTCTCTTGCTCCTCTGCAGCTGGTCAGTTCCCCAAATTCTCCAGAGCATGAGTCTCAAATCTCTTCCCTATGCCATGTGTCCCACATCTGTGCAATCAACTCAGACTGCTTTGTGCCTGAATCTTGTTATGCCAAATAATACTCAAGTGACCCCCATGTAAAGTACACAGGTTGTACAGAAACTATGCATGATACTTACAGTAGTTATAACTAGAAGGTATTTATACATAAATGGCAAATCTCACTGAACAGAAACGCAAATCCAATAAAGTGTTTGGCTTCTTAAGGTAACCATAGTAAAAGGAAAAACAAACACCATTGCTGGTGGGGTTGGGGTAAAATTCTCTGCCACTCTTATGTGTAATGAATGCTTTGGAAAATGATTCAGCAATGTACTTTCAGAGCCACAGAAATACTCACATTTTGAGCCAGTAACTCACTGTGGGAACTGAGCCCAAAGATAGAATTCTATATCTGAGAAAGAAAAGCAACCTTTATGTATAAATATTCCCTGAAGCATACTTAATAGGAAAAAAGCTAGAAAGAGCCTTAAAAGGGATGTATATATATAAAATATCATATATGCAATCAACGGACCCTGGCTACTGTTTGTAAACAAGTTAGAAAAACTCTAGAGCAACATGGAAAAATACTCATAATATCGACGAAGCAGGAAAAACACGATAGAAAAGTAAACATACAGCACTTTAGGAGATGGGGGCAGGCAGATCGCCTGAGCTCAGGAGTTTGAGATCAGCCTGGGCAACATGGCAAACTCCCGTCTCTACTAAAAGTACAAAACATTAGTCAGGCATGGTGGTGCACACCTGTAATCCCAGCTACTGGGGAGGCTGAGGCACGAGAATCGCTTGAACCCAGGAGGCAGAGGTTGCAGTGAGCCAAGATTGCGCCACTGCACTCCAGCAGGGGTGACAGAGTGAGACTGTTTCCAACCAAATTAAACAGCAAGATTTTGTCTATGTAAGAAGGAAAATAGTCCTCAGGCCACAGAACATAAGCATTTTGATGCAGTGGGGGGAGATGTTATATCTAGTTTTCAAGTATCTAATGTACAGCTGCATCACTTTAATGTGATTAAAAATACTTAAAATTCAGAAATATGTATTGATGGAAGGCTAATTGAGGGTTTGCAAGGGGAAATTTTCACTCCCTGGAGAAATCTGAAAAGGTCAGTGACTATCTTTCTCTTGATAAAAGGTATAGGGTTTGCTAAGTAAGGAGGAAGGACCTACATCCTGGCTACAGCTCAGCACTCTGAAGAGACTCCTTCGCAGACTCAGCTAGAAGATCATGTTTAAAAGAGAATTTCACTGAACTTCCTTCAGCTACAGAGATTATTTTTTAGACCTCAACTGTCACATCTTTCACACCTATTTTATGCTTGCTGAAAGATCTAAGACAGCAACAGATCACTCGGGGATATAGAAAATCGCCACTGCAACCCTCATGGAATATGTGCCTATCACTTTAGCATTCAGAGCATTGCTGCCTCCAGTAAGCTACAAGAACACTGTCACAGCAACAACTTATCAACCTCTGGCCACTGCAGGCACTAACATGGAAAGAGGGCAAGTTGCCCATCCAAGATCACTCAGAATATAGTGAACGTTGCATCTCCGTCCTCAACAATCTCCAAGTTCAATGACAGGTGTGGAATGCAGGAACTGTCTTCTAACTCATTCTACAACTTATTCACTATGTGTCCACAGTGACGTGCTTCATCTCTCAAACATGGTTTGGTTATTAACCAGAGATAACAGAAAACATTGCTACACTTCATGTTCACAACCAAGTGAAGCAGATATTACTGTCATTTGATGTTGGCAGTTAACTTATTTATCAGATCTTATCACAAAGTAATATAAATGTGTGTGCTGGCTAATTAAAGATATGGCCCAAGGTGAGATTGTTGCCTTATGGGCTTTACATTCCAGATGGTCAAGTAGCATTGCAACTAGAAATCACACCTCCAGGGTGGGTACTTGGTAACCTTTACCTTTAATCAATACTAAATGTTATGCTAGTTAACATTGGTTATGGGAAATGGACCTTCTTTTATGAAACCAGTAACATCCACAATATAGAGCCTGATTAAAATGTTAAATTTCTTCACCATTGCATTAGCTAAGAAAATCTAGAACCATCTTTAGCCTGAATCCTTAGGGAAGGTGATATGGTTTGATCTCTAAATAGCCCTGTGTCTAGCCACTAGGTAGGATTCTTACTGCCCGATGCTGACCAAAATGGTAATGGGTCCAGAATATGGTTTGGTCTTCATTTAACCTTTCATGCAAGGCACATTTGGATCACCTAAAATGTCATTGAGCTAAGAAAATGAGTTGTAGTGGCAATTTTGTGCCATCTGAAGCCTCTTGAGTAGACACCCACCTGGATGACAAATTCTGGTCTGAGACTCCTCATCCACAGCCAGGCAGCCTCACAGCAAACCTGTCCAGAGCTGCCCTGCCCTGGCTAGAGAGCCTACTAGATGGCTTCGGGGGTAGACGGGTTGTCACAGTAACTACCTGGCTGCCTCTGTGAGTCAGTAGCCAGGAAAGCCCAGGACCACAGGCCTTTCATGAGCTTTTAGATTGTACTTTGCTTGTTGTAAGAATTGAGCAAACTGAGGCCCAGAAAAGTTAAGTGCTTTGTCCATGTCAAATAAGTCTGCTCAGACATGGTCTGGGGCATGCTCAACACGTGGCTCTGAGGTCTGGAAACACTATCCCCCTCATTCTTGGAGAGTTACAGAAGTTCCTGCAGAGCCTCACCCAGTTGCTTCATGGTAGTCTCTACTCAGGTGTGCTGATTCCATGCTCCAAAATAGAGCCTTGGCTTGGGGAACTTTACCTGAATGCAAGTGCAGGCACTCAAGAGCACACATCCCTCCTCATCTATGATGCAAAAAGAATGCAGTGAAGTGCTCAGACAGGTAGTCATTGCAGCCTGGGCTCAGTCACAGCTCATTCCAGGCACGTGCCAACAGGCCAGGCTCTTGGTGTACTCAGTCTGCAGGAGTTGTGATGTACTCCTTCCCCATGGTGTCCTAGCTCTTCTGCAGCCCTTATGGGAAGAGGAGTGGGTGCTAAAGGAGAAAGCGCCTGTTCAGGCCTGCCTGTTGGTTTCAAGAGATGGTACCTGCATCTGTGGGAGCTTCAAGTTCTCATATCACCGAGTACAATTGTGCTCCAGCTTAAACACCTTTGTCAATAGCCAGATGCACCGTAGGATCAGGGGCAAAGGGGAATTAACACTCAGTGGGCAGCTTCCCTGCCTGATAGGGTTTGGCTGTGTCCCCACCCAAATCTTACCTTAAATGGTATTTCCTAGAATTCCCATGTATTGTGGGAGGGACCCAGGGGGAGGTAATTGAATCATGGAGGCTGGCCTTTTCCCTTGCTAGTCTCCAAAGTAAGTCTCACGAGAGCTGATGGGTGTATCAGGGGTTTCTGCTTTTGCTTCTTCCACATTTTCTCTTGCCACTGCCATGTAAGAAGTGGCTTTTCAGGGGGATTAAGAGTTCAGGAGATCGAGACCATCCTGGCCAACATGGTGAAACCCATCTCCACTAAAAATAAAAATTGCTGGGTGTGGTCATGCATACCCTGTAGTACCAGCAACTGGGGAGGCTGAGGCAGAAGAATTGCTTGACCCCAGGAAGCAGAGGTTGCACCACTGCACTCCAGACTGACAACAGTGAAACATTTTCTCAAAGAAGTGCCTTTTGTCTCCCACCATGATTCTGAGGGCTCCCCAGCCATGTGGAACTGGATGTCCAATTAAACCTCTTTTTATTCCCAGTCCTTGGTTATGTCCATCAGCAACGTGAAAAACGGACTCATACAGTAAATTGGTACCAGCAAAGTGGGATGTTGCTACAAAAAATAACCCAAAATGTGGAAGCAACTTTGGAACTGGGAAACAGGCAGTTGTTGGAACAGTTTGGTGGGCTCAGAAGAAAGGAAAATGTGGGAAAGTTGAACTTCCTAGAGACATGTTAAGTTGCTTTGCCCAAAATGCTGATTGCAACATGGACAATAAGGTCCAGGCTGAGCTGGTCTCAGGTGAAGATGAAGAACTTAATGGAAACTGGAGTAAAGGTGACCTTTACATTTCAGCAAAGAGACTGGCAGCATTTTACCCCTGCCCTAGAGATTTGTGGAACTTTGAATTTGAGAGATGATTTAGGGTGTCTGGCAGAAGACATTCCTATACAGTGAAACATTCAAGAGGTGACTTGGGTTGTGTTAAAGGCATTCAGTTTTAAAAGAAGCAGGGCATAGAAATTTGAAAAATATGCAGCCTTATGATGCAGTAGAAAAGCAAAACCCATTTCCTGGGGAGAAATTCAAACCAGCTGCCAAAATTTGTGTAACAAGGAGGCTAATGTTAATCCCCAAGACCCTGGGAAAAATGTCTCCAGCCCGTGTTAGAGACCTTCATGGCAGCCCCTCCCATCACAGGCCCAGAGGTCCAGGAGGAAAAAGTGGTCTTGTGGGCCAAGTTCCAGGGTCCCTCAGCTGTCTGCACCCTGGGGACTTGGTGCCCTGTGTCCCAGCCACTCCAGCTGTGGCTGATAGGGGTGGGTCAACATAGAACCCAAGCTGTGGCTTCAGAGGGTGAAAGCCCCAAGTCTTGGCAGCTTCCATGTGGTGGTGAGCCTACAGGTGCATGGAAGTCAAGAATTGAGGGTTCAGAACCTCTGTCTAGATTTCAGAAGGTGTATGGAAATGCCTGGATGCCTGGCCAAGTTTGCTGCAGGGGTGGGTCCTCATGGAGACCCTCTGCTAGCACAGTGGAAGGTAAATGTGGGATCAGAGTCCCCACATGGAGTCCCTACTGGGGCACTGCCTAGTGGACCTCTGAGAAAAGAGGGCCACTGTCCTCCAGACCCCAGAATGGTAGATCCACTGATAGCTTGCACCATGTGCACCTGGAAAAGCTGCAGACACTCAATAGCAGCCTGGAGGGACCCTGTACTCTGCAAAGCCACAGGGGTGGAGCTGCCTAAGACCATGGGAATCCACTTCTTGCATCAGCGTGACCTGGAGTCAGAGGATCATATTTTGGAGCTTTAAAATTGGCTGCCCCACTGAATTTTGGACTGGCATGAGCCCTGTAACCCCTTTCTTGGCCAATTTCTCCAATTTGGAATGGCCGTACATACCCATTACCTGTAGCCCTGTTGTGTCTAGGAAGTAACTAGGTTGCTTTTGATTTTTCAGGATCACAGGTGGAAGGGACTTGCCTTGTCTAATGAGACTGGACTGTGGAATTTTGGGTGAATGCTGAAATGAGTAAAGACCTAGGGGTGCTCTTGAGAAGGCATGCAATTTGGAGGGGTCAGGGTAGAATGGTACAGTTTGGCTGTGTGGCCACCCCAATGTCACCTTGAGTTGTTTCTCCTAGAATTCCCACGTGTTATGGGAGGGATGGGGGGAGGTCTTTCCCATGCTAGTCTCATGATAGTGAATATGTCTCGTGAGATCTGATGGGTTTATCAGGGTTTTCCACTTTTGCTGCTTCCTTGTTTTCTCTTGCTGCCCCCATTTAAGAAGCGCCTTTGGCCTCCCACTGTGATTCTGAGGCCGCCTCAGCCATGTGGAACTGTAAGTCCAATTAAACCTCCTTTTCTTCCCAGTCTCCGGTATGTCTTTATCAGCAGCATGAAAACCGATTAATACACTGCCCTAGACATGCTACACCACAGGCCATTCTCCACTCCAGTGTAGGCCACACACTCTCCAGGCTGCCACAGCAGCAGATGGGAGCTCAGAGAATGAGTTACCCAAGTATGCATTCATTCATTTATTCAGATGTTCAATAATAACTATTGTATTGGTCATCTGGGGCAGCTTAGCTCAAAAGCACTGGACTTTGGAACCAGATCCTCCTTCAGCCAAATTCAGGCTCAGCCCTTCTTACTAGCTATAATGCCTATGTGCAAGTTCCTTAATCTTACTAAGCCTTGGGTAATTGGGGATGCTAATGTCTCACCCAGACAATCCTTGTGATATTCAAGTGAGGCAGGAGTGACAAATTATCTCACACTGGGCACATACTAATGGCACAGGAAATGAGGCTGGATGTTGTAACTTTATCACATGTAAGTTTGCACAGCTTCATGTTACAAGTACCCTTTAAAACCTGTGCTTAGGAAACATTGGAGGAGGTTGGAACTGTGCTGAAGCTCGTGATTTTTACTATCAATCATCCCTGGAAAAAGATCCTGTATTAGAAAATGTTTCATAGATCCAAAAGTAGGACATGGCCCCAAGTCCAGAACAGACTAAAAGGAACTGGGGTTAGAGTCCAGCCACAAAATGAAACTGAGGGCAGAGGGGCTCGAAGGAGGAGAGTGATGGGCTGTCACAGAATCTCAGACTAGAATCTGATGGGGTTGGGGACATCGAAGCTTTTCTGTTCACATTTAATTGCCCCAAAAGTTAGAGGCTTAAAATACTAGTTCATTCTCCTCCCACTTTCTGTGGGTTGCCCTGTCAATTCCTCCAGTCTTACCTAGACTTCAGCATTCAGCTGGAAGGTCAGAGGTGAGCTGGATTCAGCTGAACAAGGGTGGCTGGGCCTCTGTCCCCATGTGATTCAATCACCCTTAAGTCAGACCGGACTTTTCTGTGGAGTAATGGCAACATTCTAAGAAGGCCAAGGTGGAACATGAAAGACACTTCTAACACAATCGAAAGAACAAATGAAAAGTCCAGCCCAGATTCGAGGGGTGAGAGACTCCACCTCTCCACGGGAGGCCTTTATGGCTGTTTTTCATCTTCCACAGAGACCAAGAGTACGGGTGACAAAGGGGAGAAATGAGTCGGGAGCACAGCTCTGCTCGGGGCTGCTGGAGAAAGCATTTGTGTGGACGTGAACTTGTGTGCAGTGGCTAATCTGACCTTGAACATCTTGCCCTACTCATTTCCCATTGCTCTGGTCTGATGCATTTTTCAGCCACCAATGATTATTTGTAGTTCCCCCAAATTGCTCTGTGGCCTGTGCCCCACTTTGCCTGGAACATGACCTGTCCCCTTTTTTACCCTCACGTGAATTGGCCAGTGTATTAGCTTTCTGTGGCTTCTTTAACACATTGCTGCAAACATAGTGGCTTCAGACAACAGAAAGTTCTTACAGTTTGAAGAGCCAGAAGTCGTAACTCAGTTTTATGGGGCTAAAATCGAGGCATCACTGGAGCCACACTCTCTCCAGAGGTTCCAGATGAGAGAGCTCATTCTTCCACCTTCTGGTGGCTCCAGACATTCCTTACTGGTAGCCACATCACTCCAAGTCACTCCAATCTCCTTTTCTACATCACCTGCTCTTCCGTTAGTTATCAAATCTCCTGCCTCTCTTATGAGGACACTTGTAATTAGATTTAGGACCCTAGCTAAGTGAGGACAATCTCCCCATCTCCAGATGAACTTAATCACATGTACAAAGCCTCTCCTTCCATATTGAGCAACATTTACAAGTCCCAAGAATTATGGCCTGGTATTTTGGGAGGCTGCCTACCCCTAGGTTGTCTCAAATACTTATATCCAGTTTCATCCCTTTGTCTCTGAAATGTCCGCTGGCCACAGCCTGTTCCTTGACAACACGGCTTCTCAACCACATGCCACGATCCCTACATTTATCAGCTTGGATTATGATTGCTTTTAAACATGTCTTTGTTCAAATTGAGCTGAGCACAAGGATCATGCCCCTCTACCTCCTCCTCCCCCTCCCTAGTGTTTACCATGGCCCTCAAAGATAAGAGAGGACTTTCAGGTGAGTGTGACATTGTTGAAGTGTGGTTTGGAGGTAGGGGTAAGGGAAACCTCCATTTCCTGGACAAAGCATCTCACATATCCCCCAGCACAGGCCACCAGGGGTTAAGTCAATTCTCATGAATCTGATGTGAGTTCTACAAATGCATATTTCTATTGTGTCTGAGATCCCTTCTGCTTAAAATATTTAACCAGGGCTCCAGAAGGCAACTTCCTAGGTTAAGACCCAGACAAAGATTTATTCAGTGTGATTTGGTGTTTGAGCAGCATATCTGCAGGGTGACTGAGGCCTGGTGTGGACAGCTGGACTCTGGGGTATTAGATTTCAAAATGAGGAAGCTGTACAAATGAGCTTCTGGCTTTACACATATTTGGCAGACACAGATGATGGGCCTGACCCCAGAGTGTTGCTGGCTGCTTTGCTTCAACTTAACCACCCATCTGACTCACTTGCATTGCTACAGAGGAATACCCAAGACTGGTAACTTACAAAGAACAGAGGTTTAATGGGCTTACAGCTGTGCAAGCAGTGCAAGAAACAGTGCTGGCTTTTGCTTCTGGTGAGGCCTCAGGAAGATTCCACTCATGGTGGAAGGTGAGGGGGAAGCAGGCACTGGCAAGAGAGGGAGCAAGAAAAAGGGAGATGCCGGGGGGCTCTCTAAGCCACCAGCTCTTGTGGAGCAACAGAACAAAACTCTCTCCATTACTTCCCAGACAGCACCAAGCCAGTCATGAGGGATCCACCCACGTGACCCAGACATCTCCCACGAGGCCCCACCTCCAAAACTAGGGATTCCATTTCAGCATGAGATTGGAGGGGACGCACATCCAAACTATATCACCACTTAAATTCCTGTTTTGGAGCTGATAGCACTGTGTATGTGGAAGCCCATCCTACCCCACACATACCACCAGGGGCAGGGGAACACAGCTCCTGATTGCTAGAGAGCTGGGCAGTTAAATCAGGTTTTCTTGGTATGTTCCTTGAGCCTCCCACAGCAGACACACCTGGAATGCTGGCTAACACGCACACTCCCAGACCCGCAGCCGGCAACACTCTGGACTCTGAAAGGTGGGGCCCAGGAAGGTGTATTTGCCCATATTCTTGGGGTATGCTCGTGCTCCCTCCAGTCTGTCTAGCACAGCAATGCAATGTGTTTGCCAAAGAAGTCCCTAGGGGGCAGTTGCATTAAAGGGCTTCCAACAGGTTGCAGTTTGCTGTCTGCTATGAATGCCACATCTCTCTCAGGATCCTTCCTTACACTGTCTTCCCTAGAGAAGCTTCTTTACTTCAGAATTGCCAATAGGTCTGGTGGCTCTTAGAAGCCTAGATGGTCATTCAGGCCTTGGTAACCAAGGTCAGTTGAGAAAAAGATTAGCAAATGGGTATGGGGGCAGAGACCAAGGGGATACCAGTGAACGCTATTGCTGACCAAATACGCAGCTAGCCTTCCCACCGTGTCCTACGCTGGCCCCTCCACCTCTGCCCACCCCTAACCCCCACACGTCAGAGCCCGTGTCCTCTCTTGCCCAGGTTTGCCCGGCTCAAATAGCCAAAGACTTGTCTCTGAGCCACAGTGGGATACATGCACTGTTTTTATTTCTTGTCCCCTGCCCACCTCAGCCTTCCTGTTGTGCTGGGTACCTGCTGGACTTGGTCTCTGCATCCGCTCATCCTAGTTACTCACCTTTTCCTGGGGCAGAGGTGACCACAGGAAATTATGACCAAGGATCCAAGCAGAATGCGACAGGACCTGGGACCCCATCGATGGCTCAGAAGCTTCTCTGGGGCCATTGATTACTGTAACCTTTTAGGAAAGCTACCTAGATTACCTATTAAAAGTGCGGAACAGTTTCCCTGCTTTCAGAAAAGTACAAGTATATAAAGACGCATGTGTGGGTGTGCACAAAAGTCTGTTTTGGGGTTTCTCCTGTATCAAGACCTCTGTTACATCCAACCTGTTCTTCATCAGTATTAACTTGAAAGGATGGCAATGATCTGCTAAATGCAACAGACAATTTGCACAGTAACTTGTTTATAGGGAGCTTTTTCCAAACACATCGAAAAACTCACATGCAGGCGATTAGACACGCCCAGTTTTCTGAGAAGTGGGATAGGACTCATGGTCCTCACTGCCCACTTGAAGTAGGTTCTCCATGGGATTCATCTGATGGCCAAAGCTGTCCAGGTGAATGTCAAAGGCAGGCCATTCTCAGAAATGCGGACCTCCAGGCTGAACTCACTGAGCAGCCTCAGTTCTCTGGCTCTCCTGGCAACCTCTGTGCAAAATGAGCTGAAACCCCAGCCACACAGGGCCCAAGTAACCAAAATGAGCTGAGACCCCAGCCACACAGGGCCCGGGTAACCTATGCTGGATGCACCTGCTCTGTTGTAGAGTCCCATGGCCATCAGTGGTCTGGAAGTCTCAAACTCTCAGCCCTGAAAGAATGTGAGGAAAGGCGATCAGTGCCCAGGCCCACACTGAGAGGTTTTTCTGCAAGCCCTGGATTTGAGCTTTCCAGCAGGTGTCTTCTCTGCCAGCACTCGCCCTTGCTGTCAGAGGTTGCCAGGCTCAGAAGGGAGGATGCCAGGGAAGCACTGGTTTAGTCACACACTTCATTCTAACTCCACTCTCTCCATGTATTCACTGGTAACTTTGGGGAAATCATATAATCTCCCTGAGCCCAGAAGGATGGGGGAGCTCAGGCCATTAGCCCCTGACTTGGCCTTGGAAATGATCATTCCTGTAGAAACAGAAGACTCTGGCCAATGGTGTCCTGGCCCTGAGCTTCCCCTAGGGAATGAGGATAGAAACAGTGCATACTATCTCCCAGGAGGACAATTAGACTCCAAAATGAAAGAGAAAATAATCCATCAATAAGAATAAAGCTGTGGGAATGTTCGTGCAGTGGAGAACACAGTGGGTGAATAGGGCCTCGATGTTCTACTCTGCTGGAATTCTATGGCTGCCTTGGGGAGGGCTGTCCTCCCTGGCTCTATTTCCCACGTGTAAAATGAGGAGTTTGGGTTAAGAGGTGCTTTTAAAAAACTGAAAGTCAATAACTTGGTTCAAAGAAAATCACAGGGAGAAGGCATAAAGCTGGAAGTGAGAAGGAGGGCACCCAGACCTCAGCTGTCAGTCTTTGTTGCTGTCACATCACTCCAGAAGGAGCTTCTGAGTTCCTTCAGTCATGATTCCTTCCAGCTCTTCGAACAGCACTATGTAATCAAATCAGAGTCCAAAGACTGTTTATCCCTTTCCAGTAATTTCTGTAAGCCTGAGCAAGTCACTTTGTCTATCTCATCTTTAAAATATCTAACGTATCAACTCACTAATGCCATAAATGATTTCCTATGTATTAGACCCTGCCTTTCCTTTTTTGTTTTTGAGACAGATTCTGTCTTGTCACCCAGGCTGGAGTGCAATGGCAGGGTCTTGGCTCACTGCAACCTCTGCTGCCTTGGTTCAAGTGATGATTCTCCTGCTTTGGCTTCCTGAGCAGCTGGGATTACAGGCACCCACAATTACACTTGGCTAATTTTTGTATTTCTAGTAGAGATGGTTTCACCATTTTGGCAAGGCTGATTTTGAACTCCTGACCTCGTGATCCACCTGCCTCAGCCTCCCAAAGTGCTGGGATCACAGGTGTGAGCCACCATGCCAGGCTCTGCCTTTCTAATGGCCAGAGCAGTTGGTGAAATGGGCCCTATTACTGCATGTACTCCATAGATGGAGAAACTAGGATTGAATGAACTGCAGTCTCTTTAAGAAATGTAATACATGGACACCCTCGACTTCTTCACTCTGCCTAGAACTGAGGGGAAACTGAAACTGAGCTGAAACCAACAGAATTAATTTGTTACTGTTCCCACACCTATGCCCCAAATGGAGATCCACACATGGATTTTGGATATGCTGTGTGTTCATTTGCATTCAGTTTCTATTTTTAAATATCCGTTTCACTTATTTTTAGACTAATGGGTTGTTTAGGAACTTTTTGGCTTCCAAACATATAAAAATATTCTAGACCTGTTATTGATTTGTAGTTAATTCCATTGTTCTCAGAATGTGACATCTCATTTTGAATCTTTTCCATGACTAGCCGTCCTGCTCTTCAGGCAAACACAAGACTGCTAAGATTCGCGGGGTTCAAGTCTTCATGAGATACTGATACTTGGATGAATTTCTTCCTACCCTCATCCAAACTGTGTTCTCGGGAATAGTCCACCAACCAAGATGTTTGTATCACCTTAGGGACAATGAATCTCAACACTGCTCTGTGGATCACCCCAGTGATCTTGCACCTACGTTCTCTACTTGAACTCAACATCAGTATCTGAAGTGATTAAAAACAATGAACAATGGCATAACCCAAGTTTTCTAACCTGGCATAGTATTAACCTGGCACAATCACCAGGAAGTCTAGTCACTCTGAAAATGCCGGTTCCCGGGCCCAGCCTACTCCATCCCAGGAGGCCCAGTGTCCATCCAGCTGGTCATGGACAGATCAGACTCATGAGGCTATGGGACAGAAAGTCCATCAGCTACACATGGAACCAGTGACTATATAGCTTTTGAAGCTGAGAGGACTGGGTTTAGTTCTAGCTCAGACCTAGTAACCTGGGAGAAGTTACATTTCTCTTAAGTCTGTTTATTTACCTGGAAAACAAACAGAATTTATTCCCAATTCTACTTCTAAAATTGTTGACAAAAATAGAAAGCATGTGCCATATCCACAGGCACTGTTTTTGGCTCTGCTGTGCTTGTCTCCAAGGAGCTCAGTCTAGTGAGGAACCCGTATCTGTAATATGTAGATGTAATCCTGTGTGCAGTGATGGCAATAGACTCACGGGCAAGGCATGCTGAGAGTATAAAGGACAGGGCTCCCAGAGGAGGTGGTGCACATGTGAGCAAGTCGTGCAGGAAACCAAGGTGGAGAGGCGTCCGGGGCATTGTGAGCAAAGGTGAGGAACAGCAGGGCACCTTTGGGGGCCCCTAGGGCTCTGTACAGCTGGTGTCAAGGGGTGGGAAGGAGGTAGAGAAGCGACATTCAAACATCAGGCAATTGAGTTGGATTTTAGCCATTAGGGGGACAAGAAGCCTTTGAAGGATTATATAAACGGAGTGAAGGGATCAAAGTGATGTCTTAGAAAGGCAGAGATGCTCATAGCCTCTTCACCAGGGTCTCCCAGCCAGCTATGGTCCATGTTGAGAACTTTGCTGCTTTCCTGTCCATCCTGCTGACCTCTCCAGAAGCTGCCTTGTTCTGAGATCCCATCTAAATGCTCTCCCTTGCCCCATGGAGGGCTCAGATCAAGAACTTCACCATTCACCCTATTTCTCAGCACCTGGGATTCCAAGGACTCTGTACATCCACAGAGACGTCATAGGTAAGAGAAAAGAGCTAGGTGAGGACTTGATCTCTGTATTAGTCCATTTTGATGCTGCTGATAAAGGCATACCTAAGACTGGGCAGTTTATACAAGAAGTTTAGTGGACATGGATGACTTAGTTTTACGTGGCTGGGGAGGACTCGCAAGCATGGCAGATGTCAAGGAGAGGAGCAAGTCACATCTTACATGGATGGTGGCAAGCAAAAAGCTTGTACAAGGAAGCACTCCCTTATAAAGCCCTCAGATCTTGTGAGACTTATTGACTATCACGAGAACACAGGAAAAACCTGCCCCCATGGTTCAATGACCTCCCACAACATGGTCCTCCCATAACATGTGAGAATTCAACATGAGACTTGGTTGGGGACACAGCCAAATCATCAGTCTCCTCATAACCGAATGTTCAGAGATCGATGTTAGTACGTGATTATTATGCTAGAATTTGTTTTATCTGTTTGGAAGAAGATACAAAGCAGGCCATCTGGGTGGTTATTTGTACAGATGTTAAGGCCTGTCACTTGGAATGTGCTGTGTAACAAAGCATTAATGCACATCATTGACAGGAAAGATAGGGGTCAAATCCTGCCATTTGAGTTAATGCTGCTTGCACAAGGTCACATAATTACTAAATTCACTCATCTATAGAATGCAACATCTACCTCATGAAGCTGCTACAAAGATTAAATACATGTCTTAGCACTTACTCCTGACGGTAAGTGCAAAGAAATAGAATTATCTATTAGAGAGAAAGTAAAAGATCATAGAGGAAAGATAAGACAAAGCATGGGCTGGGCGTGGTGCCTCAAGCCTGTAATCCCAGCACTTTGGGAGGCTGAGGCAGGTGGATCACAAGGTCAAGAGATAGAGAACATCCTGGTCAACAAGGTGAAACCCCATCTCTACTAAAAATACAAAAAAATTAGCTTGGCATGGTGGTGTGTGCCTGTAATCCCAGCTACTCAAGAGGCTGAGGCAGGAGAATTGCCTGAACCCAGGATGCGGAAATTGTGGTGAGCCGAGATCGCGCCATTGCACTCCAGCCTGGGTAACAAGAGCGAAACTGTCTCAAAAAGAAAAGACAAAGCATGGACCGAATAACGGTTAAACACCCTAACAGCAGCATAGTGTCTGACAGTATTCTCTGGGTCTGGGCTTCGTAATCTTAACATGCAGACAAATCACCTGTCGAAGGATCCTAATTTGATAGGGTCTGGCGTGTGACCCAAGACTTGGAATTTGTACACTCCAGTGATGCCAATGCTCCTGGTCCGTGGACCATACTTTAACCAGCAAAGACACTTTAACAAGATACACATGTGATTTGAATACATCTTAAAACTTGAAGTTCTATACTAGATCAAGAAGTTGTGGGCATTAAAGAGAAACCCTTTGGGGTGACTCTAAGAGCTTTGACACTGTTGGTTGTGGAACAACCTCTGGGAATAAGAGGCGTTGACTCAGAAGGTACAGAGGATGCCTTTTTATGCATGAAAATTTTAGTTGTTGGGGGTAATAGCAAATACAGCTGTGACTTCCTGAGTATTTTTCCTGAGTATTTTTCAGGAATATGTTACATGTTACATTCCTTTGTGTTAACTTGTCCTCACTTTAACTCTGAGGCAGGGGCTACTATAATTTCCAAGGAAACCAAGGATTATGAGATTGGGTCATGGTTTCATGGATAACCCAGTTGGGTTTGAACAGACCTATTGTCTTCAGAGTCCACAGGCCTGAATATTCTTCCTTCCCAGTCCAGCACTCACAACCATGACAGAAGCAGAGGGACCTTTAGAGTGGGAAGCAATGGCCAATGACCATGTGTTGGCCTCAGTCCTGGGAGCTCTGGGTCATCTCTGTCCTGCATTTTTTTTTCATTGAGTACATTGACTTTGAAGCTGAAAAACGGCCTACTGCATCCTGGGGTATATGCTGAATCCCTTTTTTTTTCCTTTCCTTGGTCCATTAGACCTGGCAAGCACCTGCATGTCAGGTAGAGCTGGAGGAAAAGTACAGACTCCTATCCCAGCTCTGTCTGGGGCTGTGCAATCCTGTGAACTCGAACCTTCTCCATTGTGTGTTTCAGCACCGTGGACAAGGCCAGCAGCACCTTTATTTCCTCAGCATTTTGGCCCTAACCTACAAGGCTGTTTGAGGGCACACATAAACAGCTAAACTCATTTTCTCCCAAACCCTTTAATTACTGTAAAAATAGAAGTCACTCAGTTATCCAACTCTATAACCAGAAAAAATGCACATTAATGCACAGGCTAAGAATAGGAGATGGGGGTGCTGATTAAGCCAGCCGTGAGCAACCAGGATTGGGGTAAACGGTATGTATGAAACTTCGAAGAAGTATTTGTCCACACACCATGCCATCTATACTTTCAGAGGCAGATGGTGCAGAATACACTAAACAGGCTGTTTAAAGTACCCAGACCAGCAGCATCAACATCACCTGGTATAAAATTCTGGGGCTGGAGCCCAGCAATCTGTGTGTTAAAGTGCTCTAGGTGATTTTGATGCTTTAGTTGAGAACATGGCTTTATTTCAAAACTGACTTCACAGGTGAATAACTTCATCAGAACTAGAAAATGTGCCTCAGAAGAAGGAGAAAAAGCCTGTGTTGGTCAGTGCAGTGATAGAGTAAAAGGTGGGTTGAGCACAGTGGCTCGTGCGTGTAATCCCAGAGCTTTGGGAGGCTGAGGCAGGTAGATTATCTGAGGTCAGGAGTTCAGGACCAGCCTGACCAACATGGTGAAACCCCACAGCTAATAAAAAATACAAAAATTAGTTGGGCATGATGGGTGCCTGTAATCCCAGCTACTCGGGAGGTGGAGGTTGCAGTGAGCCAAGATCACATGGTTGCATTCCAGCCTGGGTGACAAGAGCGAATACCTGTCTTTAAAAAAGTAGAAGGTGGACTGAGTTGGCCAACCAATTCCTTATGGCTTAGAAGTCTTTGTCCTGTGATTTACACCGCCTCCATTGTCTGCATTCAGAAAGAATGAGTGGAATAAAATGTGCCTGTTGTCCATTCTACACCATTTCATGTGTGCCATCACCCAGGACAGGATAAATCATCTAACAGTGTTTGGAGCCCATACAGATTCACTGTGAAAAGACAGAGGATCTTGGAGGGAAATTTTATTTGTCAGACTCACCCACTAATGGACCGGATGACCTCCCCTCTCCACTTCTGGCTCAGAGACAGCTTTGTATCTCAGAATTTCAAACAGCCTCATGCTGAAAAACATTAGCAAGATCCAGGTTCTGATTCAAAGTCCCTTAGCTCATGGGCGGTTGTCATTGTAGGAGGAGGAGTTCTCATAGATCACACCTCTCCTGGTAGGGCCTGCAGGAAGACCAGAGGTGGCGTGGCAGCTGTTTTGTAAGTAGGCTGCCTGGGGCAGGATCAGACCAGTGGCTGGCCCAAGGTCTCCTGCCTAATTAGAAGGCGAGTGGCATATGGACAGTGCCACTAGCTAGCTACTGCCTCTGCCTTGTCTGTCACACAGCAACTGGATGACCTTTCTAAAGCCCAGTTCTTCTGGAAAAGGCCTCATGGAGCTCCTTACTACCTGCAACCACAGCCAAGCTTCTAAGGTTGTCCAGACACTTTCCTGTCTGCCTTCATTGAGCTTAAATCAGTGGTTCTCCAGTGAGGGACTGTGTGTGACTTTTGCCCTGCCTCCAGGGATATTTGGCAGTGTTTGGAGACACTCTTGATGTTCACAATTTGGTAGAGGCCAGGGGAAGCACAGGACAGCCCCCACAACAAAGAATTATCCAGCCCAAAAAGTCAATACTACTGAGATTGAGAAGCCCTGAATTAAATTTTGAGCTCAAATGTTGCCTCTTTCAAGAAGCATTCTATACCTGCACCCTCTTCTCCAAGGGGACCTAGGTGCCTTTGGGCCTCCATAGAGGTAGCCCAGATAACCCAGAGCACATTTACACTGTGAACTTCATATAATTGTAGTTCTCTGGTCAATGCATTTTCCCCCTCCTAGACCAGGAGGAGGTCTTGCCAGGCAAGAATGAAGACCAGCTCTTTTTTTACTGTTTGTAGCCTCAGGTGCAGAACACCGAGGCTTTTGATACGAAATAATTAATAGAACTTCCTATGCAGAGTGTAACAACAAGATTTGGCTCACAGTGGATAGTTAATAAATATTTCTCCAATCAATGATAGGTCTGGAGATTATAAACCGCTTTTGCCTTCCTGCTACAACCACTTAGCATAGAAAATAAAACTAACAAAGGCATTGGGCACCATGGGAAATGCAGATCCCTGGCTCACTGAGAAGTGGTTTGTTTGTTTTTTCCTGGCTGGGCTAAGCCAGATAGGCACCCAAAGCTGCTAAGTATTTATGCCAATGGCTTTACTGGGGTCACACAATCTCTGAAAGGTCACCTGACTCATGGTCAGGGAAGAAATGGGAAGGTTCTTGCTTTGCCTCTAATTTGAGGACACTGAACAACTCTTGAAATCAGAAGGAGGTTTTAGGGGCCTCACTGGACTTGCATTTAGAACAAATGCTTAGAACAGTTCTTGTCCAAGGCCCTGTAGGAAGGCATCACATACTCAGTTGATTGATAGGAACCTGTGCGTTGCCATATTTTCCTTTATGTGGGCCTTGGGCTTGTTTTTCTTAGCATCTAATTGGCTCCTTACTTGCTCACCTGCATGGTGAGCCACTGCACGGAGCGTCTGGTTCTCTGCTGATTACACAGGCACCATCTGCTGCAGAGGGTAGCTTGACATTCTGTTCTGGAGCATCCAGAAAAGCCACATGGAAGAGGCACCCTGTGGGACACAGAGCAGCCTTGGCTACTTAATCAGCTCAGGCTGCTTTCACCATGCTCATCCCCCGTCAGATTTATGGCTCTGGCGAAAATTGAAGAAAACCATAAAGGACGCTGGATTCCTGGTTGTGCAATCTGAAAATCTGCCGAGTCAACTCAATGGAACTCAACTGAATTTCTTGTATTTGCCTGCTGAACTTCTCCAGCGTCACGAGCATGAAACTGGAGCATAAAATGTGTATGAATTTTGTATTTTCATGTGTATTCTGAAATACTGAAGAAATAATTTCTTGGTAGTGGCAGCCCTCAACCAAACCTATGGGTTTTTTGACCACAGATGTAAGCATGTTCTTGTGGGACACGATGCTTGTCCCCACATCTTCCCTTATCAGTCTCCAAGATCCCTCTAGCATAAAATCCAAACTCCATGGGTACCCAGACCCTTCCTCAGCTTTGCCCCTTAACATGACCTGCTTTCTACTCCACAGAAATTGGAACTGTTCAGGATCTAACAGCGTCGTATCTCCAGGCCCTTCCCAGTATCCACTAGAAGACTCTCCCTCTCACAGCACTAATTACAATGATGGTAATGAGACTGTAATGAGAAGACATCAAAAATACTAGCTCCACATACTATTCAAACTCTTCCCAAATACTAACATCATGCTCATAAGGTCCCTGTAAGACAGATCATAATATTCTAACTTTACCAAGGAGGACACTGAGTCACCAAGGGGTTTAGATAACTTCCCAGGTCAAACGGCAAGACAGGAACTAATTTGAACCTAGGACATAGGTTTTAGAGATTGGCAAACAAATCACTCGTTAGCACTTGACTAATATCAAAAGAACAAAAGGCTGTTTTCCAGATTTTAGCCATTTTATCCAGCAGAGAGAGGAAAATACTGAAGACGAGATGACTAATTTTTAATGTGAAACCACTGGGCCTCTGAAAACAAGGTGCTTCCACATGCACTATCTGCCCTCTTCCATCTCATAACACAGCTATGAGGACCCAGGCTCGAAGAGCTGAGGCAGAAATCGCGGGTCATCCGGCCAGTTGGCAGCACACCCCGAGGTCCGTCAAAGAAGCCCATCTTGGAACACGATGGGAGGTCTTCCCTCCTCTTCCTTCCCGCTCAGGGCTCGGGGTTCCAAAGAGGAGCGGCACCGCACAGCCCCTAGGAGGGAGGGACGCCCAGGAAGCACCCCTTCTGCAGCAGCACCTGCAGAGGAAACCTGGAGCGGATGCTCGGGCTCTGAGCCACGAGAGGGCGCTGCAGGCCCAGGAAGAGGCGGCCGCGGGGCCTCCACCTCCCGCCGCCTCCGTCGTCTCACTCTGGTTTCTAGACAGAGGCGCTCTCAGGATTCACTGAAACAGAACTCAGTGCAAACAGCACAATTTAGAAAAGGCAACAAAACCAGCCCACGCCTTTTTCTGCTCATAGATTTTATCGCCCTGTGGAATCCACCCTCCACATCCCTCTAAGCCGGGAGGCCTCGGCTGCTCACCCACGGCTGCAAGGCTTACTGCATTTGCTAGAACCAAAGGCTAAAGGCCTGCACAGGGGCTGGGGGAGGTCCTTGCACCCGGGCCCAGCCTTTGCCGGTCTGATGGACTTGGCCCACTCAGCCCAGCCTTTATCGTTGCCAACGTTTGCTCAGTGCTTACCGTGTCAGGCACTGGGCCCAGCATTTTAATCCTCCCAAAACCACACAGCCAAGGACTTGCTATCCTCTTTAAAAAAAGGGAGTCTCGGCTGGGTGCGGTGGCTCACGCCTGTAATCCCAGCACTTTGGGAGGCCGAGGCGGGTGGATCACGAGGTCGAAAGATCGAGACCATCCCGGTCAACATGGTGAAACCCCGTCTCTACTAAAAATACAAAAAATTAGCTGGGCACGGTGGTGTGTGCCTGTAGTCCCAGCTACTCAGGAGGCTGAGGCAGGAGAATTGCCTGAACCCAGGAGTTGGAGGTTGCGGTGAGCCGAGATCGTGCCATTGCACTCCAGCCTGGGTAACAAAACTCTGCCTCAAAAAAAA